>JAKCOX010000032.1:4054423-4066923 GCA_022605575.1 Laterallus jamaicensis coturniculus | reverse complement strand
CGGAAGAAATTTGTCCCAGGGGCTTGAGAGGGTGAAGGCGAAAGGAAGCGACCCGGGACTTCCGACGAAGGGAGAGGCTCTCACCGAGCCGGGGCTACCGGGGAGCCGGGGTTTTGGCGGGGGTGGGGGTCTGCTGGGGCCGTGCCGGGCAGCTGGAGCCGACCGTCCCCACCACCGAGACGATGTGCGAGGCTTTGAAAACAGCAGTCCCTTTAAGAAGAGAAACTATATTTCCCCCTTCTCTTTCCCCAAGAAATATAGGGCGGGTTTACCCGGCCGCAGCCCCCCCCCGACCCCGGGCTGAGCCGGGCGGCCCTTCCCGGCTCCCCCTAAGGCGGCGGCGGCAGTCACCGGGGTGCTCCGGGGGACACGGTCCCCTTTCCCCCCTCGCTCTCCTGAGAGAGGACTCGGAGGGGGTGAGGGCTGAGCCCCCCCTGCAGGGGAAGCCCCGGGGACAGGCGGGGAGCCGGGCTGCCCCCCCGCTCACGCCAGTTCCCACGCACGGCCCCGCATCAGAGGCGGATCATCCCGACGCGTGTGTGCCGCTCTTTCTTATTTTTCTTTTTTTTTTTTTTTAAAATTATATTTTTAAGACGTTAAAATGTGTCAAACGCCAAATTTAAATTTCTTTCCAGGTCGAGGAAGCGGTGGGGCGAGAGGAACCGCGGGTGATAGATGCGGGCAGGCAGGGGCGGTCAGCAGGCAGGGGCTGCCCGCGGGCTCCGGGAGCGGGTGTCAGTGGAGCTGCCGGCTCCGAAGTCTCCTCCTGCCTGGGCTCATCCAGGCCCCTTATTCCCGAGACTGGGGCTGGACTTTGGCCGCCAGCCTTGCCTGAGTTTGCCGGGGGGGGGTCCCAAATATGCAGCAGAGCAGATTGAGGACGGGGTAGCGCTGGTTTTAGCTGCGGGGCTGGTCTCGGTGTGTTGGGGGATGCCCAGAACACGGAGTCTCCTCTTCCCAGCGTTGCAAAGCCCAAACTTGCCCCCTCCCCAGCGCTGCTAGGGACCGTCCCGACTCTTTGCAAAGAAAATCGGGACTGCATTCAGCTGGGTGCGTTCCTGCAGGAGCCACGGGTGCCACGGACTATCCCCCGGGCTGTCACGGGAAAAACCTCTCGCCCCTGCACACCCTGACATCCCCGGCTGCGGCTCCGGGGCTGCTCCGGGGCTGCTCCGGCTCCATCCCCGCGGGAGGAGGGCACAAATCCTGCCCCGAGCACCCAGTTACAGCACTGCCCGGAGGGCTTCGACTTGGTTGTTTGCTTGCTTGTTTGTTTGTTTGTTTGTTGATTTGTTTGGTTTTAAGGCAAGGCGAATTTGTTTACAGAATTGACTCGTGGCCCTTTGAAACAAATTGTTATTAACCTTCCCCTTC
Source organism: Laterallus jamaicensis coturniculus (assembly GCA_022605575.1). NCBI lineage: Eukaryota > Metazoa > Chordata > Aves > Gruiformes > Rallidae > Laterallus > Laterallus jamaicensis. The sequence goes on along the minus strand of JAKCOX010000032.1, from coordinate 4,065,549 downwards.
TGAGCGTTTCATAATCACAGATGTTAGTTTGGAGATGATACCCAACCATCCCATGGGTACTTTTGATAGCTGCATGGGCGGGGATTGAATGCGGAGGTCGGATATTAAATCAGCGGGATACAGAATTACTTTTCTTTTTTTTTTTTTTCCCCCCACAAACCCGAGCTAGCTAAATAGTTTCCCCCTCTAACTCTGATATGCATTTCACAATAAACGGCGTGGGCATTTGCATATATAGTGCCTGGCTGTGGGTTTGTATATCGCACGTGCGATGTACCGCGTTAGCAGGCAGAGGAGCGGAGGAACACACCTTCACCAAACCGCGGTGCTCGGGAGCTCCTTGAGCAGAGTTACGGGGGGAAAATACGCTTAATTAATTACACCGAGGGGCCGGCTGGCACCGGGGAAGTGCAGATGTGTTTTTGTTTGGCCCTTAAATACTTCCCTGGGCTGGTTATTTTTAATATTTTTTGTTTTGTTTTTTCTTTAAATGGGACTCTGCTGGTTTGTCTGGAGGGAAAGGAGCCTGTCCGCCCAGCAGAGCTGCCTGCCAGGTTGAAAACGCTGCCAGGCGGTGGGTCACTCTAAGGCAGCCCTGCTCTGCCCCTGCCCCGGCTCAGCAAGGGTTGGTTTGGGGTTGTTTTCTGTTTTGGTTTGGTTTTTTTTTTTGGGGGGGGGTGCTTTGACTTGGCTTTAGAGCTTATGTGGCTGGGGTTTTGTCTTTTCCCTCCCAAAAAAAAAAAGCCTCCTCCATCAGAGCGGGGTTGCTTCGCTAAAAATTGCAAGAGGCGCTTTTTGCGACAGCATTTTCTGTTAAATTAACTCTAAATTTTAAATGAACGAGGGCTAATTTAGCTGTGCTGCCCTTCCCCGAGCCAGCGGGGAGCCGCTGCCCGGGCGTGGGAGCGCTGGCTGGGCGGTGCGCAGGAACCAGCAGCAGCTCAAAAGATGGCGAAAGGAGCAGCAGAGCAAGTGGCTCCGAACCTGTGCCTCTTCCCATGAAAGCTTTGCCCCCCCCCCCCAAAATGTACCGGGGTCAGGTGAGGAGTGCAGCCCGAGCGAGCTGCTCCCAGTTGAAGGCACCTCTCACCGCTATTTCGTATCCTGGATAAAATCCAGGCAGCAACGAGGTGTTTTCTGCCCTTGTACCAGAAACTGGACTAACTTGGAGAAGTTTCCCCTACTATGTTGTTGTTTTGGGGTGTTTCTTTTTAAACCTAAAACCAAATACGTATTTTTGCTGGCCTCACACATCTGTTTTGTGTTCCCAGCGCTCCTGGCAGGCTGGGGGAGGACAGGTGGAAACTTTGCCCCACCACACACTTAGGAGCAGGGCCAAAATTTCCCTCGGTGCAGGCTTAGTGACTTCTTAAAAAAATAAGATCTCCGTGGGACTTATCTGCCGGTGTGGAACACATCCACGGTACCGTGTTGTGCCATCGGATAACCGAAGTTATTTTTCAATCCAGATTTAAACACACACCCCCGCTTTAATCTCCACCGCCCCCCATTTTCTCCCTCGGGGTTATGAATCACCTGCCTCCATTAGTGGAGGTGGAGGTGACCAAAAAAAAAAAAAACCCAAAACCCAAGCAAACAAACAAAAAAAACCCCGAACAAAAATAAAAACCAAACCCACAAAATCTCCTCAAGGACGTGTAAACCAGAAAGGCTGGAAAAATGCAGCGTGGTTTGGCAAACGAGCCCGATCACATCGCTCGCCGCTCCCCTCCGCCGCGGGTCTCAGCCCCAGCCCCAAATTCTCCGAGCAGGTGAACCCCTCGTTGCAGCATCTCTGCTCCTGGAGAAGTTTTGCCCCTTGCAGGATACATCCCAAAGCAACAGCTTTTAAAAATTAATAATAATAAAAGGAAATTTAATACACACACATTCTCCCCTCATCCCCCCTCCCCCCTTTGGGTTCTCTGTGAGCGCGTCTCCTGCAGCAGGAGCCGGCCCTGAGGGCGAAGCTCTGCCTCTTCTCCCTCTCCTCCTGCCTGCGGAAACCAAACCGAACTATTTTGGAGAGAGCTCTCGGGCCCCTTTGTTGCAGCAAGGCGGGTGACCATTTTTATTTTTGTCCAGCCCGTCCTAAAATCGCGGCGCTGTCATCATTTCCCGGGGATGCCAAGTATTTTACAGGCTGCTCGGTTTCGGAGCGTGGCACCGGCAACGTTCCCATCACCTCTCCTCCCGAGCTCCAGGTTTACGTGTTTATCTAGCAGAGGTTTTCCAAACGCAGCCTACCAGAACGTCACACCACACCGGGCATTTAAAAGTCTTGAAAAGGTGAAACCTGTTGACAGGACGTGAGAGCGAAGAGATTTTTCTTTTCCGTTTTCAGATGCTCTTTAACACGACGGGTGCCTTCGAGCCGGGCTGGGTTTCGGCTGGCTGTTTCCTTCTCCTCCATCTAGAAATGAATCCCTCAGAGTTTCTTCATGAAGTCAAAGGGCTGACGAAACGCCTGGCTGCAACATCACCTCTCTCCTAAATCGCCATGGAGTTTACCACCCCACACACCCCCCACATCCCCCCGGAAACAGTTGCAGCTACCAAATACTTCGAAGAGGAGCTCCAATGCTCCGAAATGCCATGGAAAGACTATATAAACACGTAGGGATATATAATCCCTGATGGCACGGCTCCTCTGCAACGTCTGAGTGACACGGGTTGTATTTCGTGATGAAGTGGGTCGTTTGGGCTTGGTTTTATTATTATCATTATCATCATCATCATTGTTATTATTTAATGAAATCCTCGAGAATCGAAACACACAAAATGCAGCGAGAATGTTCACAATTTTGAGAGCACGGTTGTAAATAGAAACATTCATATTTCATCCGATTATAAATATTTGATACCGCAATTGTAAAATGCACATGTTTTATAAACTGGAGAGAAGAAGGAGAGGGGGAGGGGGGGGGAAATCCTTTGCTTTCTTGCTAAAGGGAAATGCCATTTCACCCTGGCTCCTAAGCAGCTAGTGATTATTCACATAATTTTAAAATTACAAGTTATATTTCATAGTTGGAGTCTTTTTTTTTTTTAAGTTTGTAGTACTATGTACAGTGTGTGTGTCTACTATAGCTGCAAAATAAAGGTTTTAAGGCAAAGCGAGAAGTTCCACACACCCCCCCCCCCCCCCAAGAACAGCATCGCAGGGAGCCTGTTCCTAAAGAGCTCCCCACGCACACCCAAGCCCACTCGGGACACAGACCTCCCGCCCCGGGCCGTGGAGAGGCGGGGGATGGGGGGGCTTGGCACCACGTTCCGGGAGAAACGGGTTAAACGCAACACATCGCCTCGAACCCCCGAGAAAAAAACCCAGTTATAAGGAGGTGTCTGCGTGGGGAGGGGTGGGGGCGTGGGGAGAAACACCCACGCCCACGGGGCCACGAAGCGTCACGCTAGCGGGGACAGCGCCGTGGGATGGGGACGAGGGTGGAGGGAAAGAAGGAAGAACAAACGTTGCTTTATTTTTTTTTTTTTGAGGGGGGAAGGTGGGGAGGAGAAGGGGCAAAACGCTCCCAAAAACTCCGTGGAGGAGATGCCGGAGCGGAGCCGAACCCCAGCCCCTGGCTACCCCCCGCGGAGGGGGAGCGGTCACGGGTTGAAGCCGCATCCCGGAGCGGGTCCCGCTTTTCGGAGAAGGGGGAGTCCCAAAGTTTTTTTCCCAACAAGTTAAGGGGGGTGGTGGAAGATAACCCCACCCCTGTATCCGGCATCCACGAACGCCCGTGGGTCTCGCTGGGGATAACGAGGGAGTAGGGGGTTAGGAAAAGACCCCCGGGCGTTTTTCAAGCTAGTTCTTTGAGATTTCTTTCCCTATCGTTCCTTACATGTCTTTTTTTCCTTCTGAAATTAAATTCTCCAAGTCTATCCCCAAAACCAGCCCCAGACGCACACACTCCAGAAAAAAAAAGAAAATAAAAGAGAAAAAAAAAAAGAAAGAAAAAAACAGAAAGAAAAAGAAAGAAAAGGGGAGGGGTGGGGAAAAAAAAAAGGTAAAACTCATAGAACAAATAGGAGAACTATTTATTCGGTTCACAGTCGTGTGAAATGCAGCAATAAAAATCTTTGGACTTCAGCAAAAGTTGTTTTTAATTCTTTTTTTTTTTTTTTTGAATTTCAAAAAACAGTGTCCAATGTCCATTAAAACAGCGCTTAAGTCTGTAAAAATGTAACTTAAGCATTAAAAAAAAAAAAAATCATAAAGATAGCGTCTAAAATCTCCATACAACCGAAAAAAAAAGCCACCAACCACCCCAGCCAGCCCAAACCCCCGAAACCAAAACCAACCAAAACCAAAACAAAAAACCAAAAAAAAAAAAAAACCAAAAAAATATTTTATAATCAGATATCTTGGATTTTTACACCACCTTACCTGTAAATTATATATACATAGAATATTGCAGAATTATATCTAATACACAATATTTTCACTATTAATGCTGGTATAATCTTTATACACTGGCCCTTATGTTTCTTTTTATTTTTTTTTTTAATTAAATTATTGCATTGTATAAACTTTGACTGCAAACGCCCCCCCCCCTCCCCTGCCTCCCCCCTCCCTCTTTCGTCTCCCCCCCCCCCTCCCTTGGCTATTCACTGTCCGACTTGCCGTCTTTCGCCGTGGTGGAGTGGTTGTAGAGCCCCTGGGCCATGAGGTGCACTGCCAGGGAGTTCTTGCTGCCCGTCGCCTTCTTGATCTTGGCTCGTTTATTCTGGAACCAGATTTTGATCTGGGACTCGTTAAGCCCGAGCTCTTGGGCCAGGCTTTGCCGCCGCTGCTCCGTCAGGTACCGGTTCGTCTGGAACTCGGCCTTGAGTCTCTGCAGCTGCTCGGCGGTGAAGGCGGTGCGCGGCCGCTTGTCCTCCTTGTTGGGGTTCTTCTTCTTTGGTTTACGGGAGCGGGGACCTACGGCCGGGAGAGAGGAGAAGCACCGACACCGCCACGCTCCGCTGCGGGCGGCCCCACGCCGGGCGCGGTCCCGCGTGGGGAGCACCCACGTCTGACAACCCCCCCCCCCCCCAACCCCCCCCAAAAAAAACCCTCCGAGAAAAAATAAACCCTGCTTTGTGCCTCCGCTGTCAGGGGATGCTGGGGAGGCGGCGGAACCGGAGCCGCAGCCCCCCGCCCCCCACCACCCCGGCAGCCTCCGCTCACTGCCCGGCCGCCCGCGCCGCTCCCTCCGCGTCCCCTTTCACCCCAGCCAGAGACACATCCTCCAACCTTCTTCATCTCGGGATGCCCCGGCAAGGAAAGCCCGCACCAGAGGCACGGAGCTAAATTTAATTCCCCAATTAGATTTATATATATATATATATATATATATAATTTTTGTAAGGAAACATTTTAATTTTTTTTTTTTAAGGAAACCTCTTTACTTTTTCCCCTCCTTTTTTTTCCCCCCCTTCTTTTAGGTGGGTCGCGATTAAAAAAAAATAATAAATAAAATAAATGGAAATCAGCCGCCTGTTTACATTGCGAGAAGAAATCCGCTGCTTTGCTGCAGTGCCCATATGGCGCTGCACGGCCCGATCCGAATCGCCGGGATTATTCTCGGGAATATTATTCTCGGCAGCACAAGGAGCCTTTTCTGCCCGGGCCGAGCCATTGTGAGGATGTATGTTAATTAAATATTAACAAAGGCGAGCACTGGAGAACAATGGAGTAAATTCCAATTCAGCGCTGAATATTACCTCTGAGTAAGAGTTTGTTTTCAGACATTACGAACTCATTTTCAACTCGTCCTACGATTCCTCCTTCAACCGGCCGGCTGGCCGGGTGAAAATTCTATGTGGCGGCTTTTGTAAGAGAAACCCCTATTTTTTGATCTGTTTTCCTCCCCAGCTCATTTATTTATTTATTTATTTTTCCATGGGAGCAGATCTCCTGCATGGTGCTTCCCATGCCTTCCCCCAATGGTTTCCACTTCTTTTTAATGGGGGTTTTACCAACCTGCCGGGGTCAGCTCTACTCTCTCTCCGCGGTAGCAGAAGGACATTTTACCCCCAGTTTTTTGTTTTTTTAATTATTGGGGGTTTTTTTTTCTGCAATGTTTTCCTCATGGTTTCAGGAGGTTCTGCCCAAGCCCTTTGCCAAGAGACAGACCCTGCCAAAGAAGTTCCCCGGCTCTCGGAAATGTCCCCCCCCCCGGCCCCTACAGAGCTGACCGCAGCACATGGGGGTAAATTAAAAGAAAGAAACGAAGCGGCGACCGCTCCGAGGCCTTTTTTAGAGAAATAAACGATCGCGGATTGGTTTTGGTTAGAGGAAAAAATAATAAAAGCAAGGTGAGGCCTGTGGAAATCCATCCTCCCCTCCCCAAAACACAACGCGGGGGTGTTTTCCTGGCAGGGAGAAGGGCATCTCGCCGGCAGGATGAGCGGGGAGCCCCAACACAAATTTTCTTTTTCCCTCCCTCTTGGATAAAATCTGGCAGTTGGTAGGAAATGCCCCGAGCCCCGGCGGCCCCAGATGCTCCGCGGCGGCGGGGAGGGAGAGACCCCCAGTTTCCCCCTCGTCCCTCCGACTCCGCGCATCCTCAGCCACCCTTTTCATCTCTCGACATTTCGGGGCGATTTAAAGACACCCCCACGCAAGGAAAAAAAAAAAAAAAAAGAAAAGGACAAGGAAGGGAGGAAAGAAAGAAAAGAAGGAGCGGGCAGAAGGGAGCTGGGTCATTTCCCTGCCGCCCTCCCGGCCCCGCGGGCTGGCGGAGGCGAGCCGGGACTCCGGGGAGGGGGATGTGGCGGTGGGGATCGGGGCGGTCCAGGGGGGCAGCTCTTACCTGAGGAGGGCCGGTCCGAGTACCGCGTGCAGTAAACCCAGGCGGGCCAGAGCATGGGCTGGTTCCCGGCGTTGGAGCTGGCCTGGGAGCTATCCGAGTCCGAGCTCACCGACAGGTCGCCGCCGCTCAACCCCCGCGCTTTCAGGGCCGCCTCCAGCGCCGCGGGGTCCCCCCCCCTTCTTGGCGGCGCCGTGCAGGGCCAGCCCGGCTGGGCCGCCCTCCCCCCGGCCCGGCGAGCCCGCCCCGCCGCCGGGTAGCGGAGCCCCGGGGGCCGGCGCCGCGGCGGGGCTACGGCGGCTCTCCGTGCCGGGCCGCCGGGGCTCTCCTCCGGGGCCGCCCGCCTCCTTCCTCCGCCCGAACTCGGGCCGCAGGATGTTGTCGATGAAGAAGTTGGTGATGCGGTGCGGGTGCGGGTGGGGGTGCGGGGGGTCACCGGGGGGAAGCAGCAGCCCCCGCCGCCCGCCGCCGCCGGGCTCCGCGTCGCCGCCGGACTCCTGCGGCTCGGCCGCCTCCTCCCGGGGGCTCCGGCCGCCCTCCTCCATGCTGCGCGGTCGGCCCCGCCGACGGCTCCGCTGCCCGCCCCGCCGCCGGCCGGGCGGCTGCCTAGCGCTTTTTGTTGTTGCTGTTGCAGTCTGTTGTTCGTTATTTTAATTTTTTTAATATATATATTTATATATATATATATACACACACACGCACAGGTGTCTATTTGCTTGCGTTTCTCCTGGCCGCGCCCGGCATTCAAAATCCAGAGTTTGGGGGAAAAAGAAAAAAAAAAATTAAAAAAATTAATAGTAATTATTAAAAAGAACAAAAAAAGAAGAAGAAACAAACCCAGGGAGACCCCCAAAGCCAGCAGCCGAGCCTCCACCAGTTCCAACTTTGCCAAAAAGAAAAATACACGGGCTCCGGTCCTCCCGCCGCAGCTCGCCGCCTCCTGCCGCCGCTCAGCCGCTCGGTCCCGCGGCGCGCTGCCGCCTTCTCCCCCGGCCGCCGCCGCTGCCTCCGAGCCGCATCCGCCGCCCCCGCGGAGGGTTTAAAAACAAACAAAAAAAAAATGTAAAAAAATTATTATTAATAAAAATAATAATTGAGGAGTGAGAAGGGGGGTGGTGGTGTAAAGAGAAATAAAAGCCGGTGCCGGGGCGGGGGGTGGAGGCGGGCTCTCAGCAGCCGGTGTCCCGCGGAGGGCAGGGCGGTGAGGGGCGCCCCGCGGGGCTCCGGCCGGTAGCGCCTCGCCCCGCGCCGCCCCGCGCCTCCCCGCGCCCGCACATGCGGGGGGCCGCCGCGGGTGGGGGGGCGTCCCGCCCTGCCGCCCGCCCTGCGCCGCACCGCGCCGCGCTGCGCTGCGCTGCGCTGCGCTACGCCCCGGCGGCAGCCGCCACCGCCGCGCCCGGACACTTCCACTCCGGATTGTTGTCCTTTAGGTTTTAACGGGGGCCCCCGCCGGTGACGTCGCCGGCCCGGGCACTTCGACACGTGCCTCGGGCCAATGATAAAGCGGGCATGCGCACACGTGGTGCGGGGAGCTCCGGTAAGTGACAGCACCCACGCCCCTCCCCCCCAAAGCCGGGCCCGGCCGCCGCGGGGATGCGCGTGGGGAGTGGAGGATGGGGGGGGTGCCTCGCCGCGGGACGCGTACCTCTGCCCTCCTTAACCCCCCCACCCCCGTCCAGCGCTGGGCTATTGGGGGGTTCAACTGCCCCCCCTGTTTACCGGGGGGATGTGGGGGGGCGGCATCCCACAATTCCTTGCAGAAATGCATAAATAATATTAAGCGAGCGGCGGTGATACAAAGGGGGTCCGGTGTGTATGTGTGTGTGTGTGTGTGTGTGTGTGTGTGTGGAACGGAGCCCGGATCGGTGCCTGCGGGCTACCCGGGGGAGGTGCGACGCGTCCCCTCCCCGCGGCGCGGTTCAGCATCCGCAGTGGCGGTAATTGACTCGTCCTTCCCGCAGCCGGACAGGAACCTTTGATCTCCCCTGCCTGCTCCCGGAACGGCAGCGCGGCGCCGCGCTCCCCCACAAAACGCCTCCCCATCACCACCCTTCGGAACCCCAAAAATCCCTGCTTCTTGCGGAACGAAAAGCTGCCCCTCTGCTATTTTTTTTTTTAGGGAGAAATGTCCCAGAACAAAATTAAGGAGCGAAGTGTGTCTGGATGGCCGAGGGGATGGTGGGGCTGGATGGCCGGTTTGGGAACGCGGATTCTTCGCGGGGGCGCACAGGGAGTGGGGCGAGGAGGTGGACGTGGGGTCCTTCTCCTGCAGCAGACCCGTTATCACTCCCTGGGGGCCGGTGGGTGTCAGCGCCCCGACGGGGCGCACGGTGAAGGGCTGCGCGGCCCCGCTGAAGGTCGAACAGGGCCGGCCCGGCCGGGGTCAGCTCGGCCCCGATGACTGCGGCTCCCAGACCCCCGGCTTTCCCCTCTAAGTGACATTTTTATTTGGAGAAGGCTTCCCCGCGGGTGGCAAGGACCACTCCCCTCGTCAAAGGGAAAGGGATCAGCCAGCCCCTCTTCTCCTCTTCTTCTTTTCCATTTTATTTTCCTTGTTCTTCCCGTTTTACCTTTCACTTTTATTTAATTTTAACCGCATTTCCCCCCTTGTCCTTGGCATCTCGCAGTAGATCGGGGTCCATCAGCAAGACGGGCGCTAGCCGATCCGAAGTTGTTTTGCTCAAACAAGCACCCTAGAGGTTAATTTCTTCAAGCGCCCCATGAAAAGCGATTAGCCTGTCTCCCAAGAAGTATTTTCTAATTACTTGGAAGCTCTCGCTTTGCCACTACCCCATAATTAAACGTGTTCAAGGTGCTGCACTTCAAATATTTCGCTCCCGGGCGGACCCAAGTTACCGATAAAATAAAACTCCCATCCTCCGTGTCCCCCGCTTTACCTGCCCGCTCCGCCGGGCTGGAACCGGCTGCCGGCACCGCGGTAACGTCCCCATTCGTTATCCCGCTCCTCCGCGGGGATATTTATACCCTGAGTAGGACAGGGAGGAGAATTCCTGAGATAAACTCCAAAGCAAGGAGATAAACAAAGCTGTACAAAACAATTACTGCATCTGCCTGTCCTCTGACAATAATCTAGCACCTCAGGTATGCAGAGGCAGCGGGGGGGGTGGCGGGGGGTGAAGGGGTGATCTGATACCTAACCGAGGAAATCTGAATGATCTTTTTTTTCCCTCTTTCTTTTTTTTTTTTTTTCTTCCCTTTTTTCTTTCCCAAGGTTATTTTTATCTGGGAGTTCAATCTCTGCAGAAACATTCCCCAGCAGCAGGTTTTCTCGCCGGTCGGCGGGCGCCCCGCCAGCGGCATCGCGGCGTGCGGGGTCTTTTCCTCGGGAACCACTGCGGGTCACCGGGAGAGGTGGCTTGAAAATAGGCTTTGGGCTTCGTTTGCTCCTTTCCTTCAGCCTCCCTTCGCAGCCCCAGTGCTTGCAAAAGTCCCCTCTCCGTACGCCAGCCAGATTTCTTTTCCCTCCGCTCCCCGCGTAGTTTCAGCAAGGCTCAGTTCGCGCTCTCACCCGTTGCAAAACACGGTGGGGTTTTTTCTCCCCCTCCCCCCTCTCGCGAACCGGCGGGTGTGTGGGCACAGCCCCACTCACCCCCCTGCTGACCCTGACACCGTGTTTTTTCTTCCCTGCTTTTGGTATTGAGAAGTTTAAAAGCGGGACCCGGCAAGCGGGGGAGAGCGGTGTTGGGGAGGGAGGGAGGGAGCGGCAGGCCGACCCCCGCCCGCCTGCGGGCAGCGGGCGACGGCGCGGCCATGGCCGGGCTGCGGGCAGGCTCCGGGGCCGGGGACGCTCGGCCCCTTCCCTCCAGCCTTTCCCCGCACCAGACTAGGGAAAAAACAAACCCCCGAGGTGCTGGGAAACCAAAATGCCCAGAGCGGAGGTGGAATTCCAGGGATGGTCTGCACCCCCTTCCCCGTCCTTCCAGCGCCTGCGAAATGTTGCATGCACTAAATCTCGCCGGGTTTTCATCTATCACCTCCCTCCCTCCCCCCCCCCCCCCGTCAGACTGTCCCTGCCCGCGCCGCCGGAGGAGGTTTGGCAGTGGCGCTGCCCCGCCGGGCGCAGCCTGGGCACACCGCCGCATCCCCGCTGCCGCCCCCATTTCCCTCCCGCTTCACACCAGGCATCGACTTTATTTCGAGCGATGCCTTTTTAGGGAGCTTTGCCAGCGCTTTGGAGCCGGTGGCTGAGGACGGAGGAGAGGGGAGAGGTCGCTGCTTCCCCGCTCCCCCTCCGCCGAGTCTGCCCGTGCAGCAGGCTGTGTGCCAGGCGCTGCCCGGCCGTGTGCGGATTCAGCCTTCCCCGGGGTCCCG
>JAKCOX010000032.1:3697500-4054323 GCA_022605575.1 Laterallus jamaicensis coturniculus | reverse complement strand
GGACTCACTGAGACTTGCCTGGGTATCTCAGATGCACGCTGCTGCTATAAATATTTATGGGGGAACAGTTAGCTATGGTGTGGGCAAACACAAATGTAAATAAAGCCCTACACTCCTAGCGTGCTACGGATGGTGATGTGAGCAGGAATAGTGGTTCCTCATGAAATCAATTTAATGAATCAGTTATAGTAGGAGGGAAATAATCCCAGCAGCAGTATTATGTGCAATAGCAGGAATGTTGTGATGATGGCTGGATTATCTGGTGAGCTTCTGCCTGGGAGCATGGGCATGGGCTGGGGAGAAGGAGACCTCCACAAGCTTCCCATTGGAGGAAAATGAAGAACCCCTAAAGGAGAAATGTGGGTGTAGGTAACAGAAATGAGAAAGAAAGAGTTGGGTTGTCCTGAATGCTACATGCAGGGATGTTGTGATGTTGGCTGGGTTGGTGGCTGCTGGGGCAGGGAAAGGCACCCTGGGCAGAATGGCTTGCTTGGTGAGGGGGGTGATGAGCACAAAGTGCATGAGCTGAAATGGATGGACTTGGGTGGGAAGTGATGCTGCATGCCCTGGCCCTGCCTGCAGAAAACTTGTTTGCAAGTGATGTTTGCCCCTAATTATCTGCATGCCCTCAACTACTGCCACCACGAACATCTTGGATTTTTCACCTCTGCCAGAAAAGGGGAGGAGACTCTGCTCTGGGGTGAGATCTCAATTTCACAACCAGCTTCTGTGTCTCTTTGGGTGAATCACATCATCTTCCTCTTTCCATTTTCTGTAGCAGAGTGCTCCCTCCAGACCAGGCTCCATCTCTGGCACCTTGCTGAGCTATGCTGTGAGCGTAACACATGGGTCAGGTTAGCACTGATCTATCCTGAGGGGTTGGATGGTGCCATCAGAAACAGGTCAGAGTTTTGGAGTCCTTTTCTAGCATTTGCTTAAAGTCTTCCCTGCAAGCACATTCCAGTCAGATAAGTGATGTGTCAGGCTACCTAAGGGAAGTAAAGGCAGGAGAGATGAGAACATGGGCAAAGCAAATCGGATTCTTTTTATAAGTGAGAGTTTTAGGGTATTTTTTTGAACTGTCCATCAGCTCAGTGAGGAAACCACTGGATCATCTTTAGTTGGATACCATCTGCACTGTGAAAACCCAACATGCTTAGCATCTTTAAGAACATATCCCAAGCAGTCTGATACTGACCTCACCATTATTTTCAATTAATGAAACTATTTTTATCCTTGCTCTCCACTCCTCCTGCAGCTTCCCTAGGCTGTGCACAGCCTTGTGCTCCTGCACAGAGTGGCATTGTTTTCACAAGCTTTTGGGCGGGTGCCGCTCAGCATTAACACGGGGCATCAGCATCCATTCATATGAGGCACTTATGCACCATCAACTTTTTGTTTTGGCATCTTTTTCTATTCTAATTAATGGACTGATGGTCTGAGAAAGCACACCAGCAAAGTGCAAGGGCCGGATGTGACATCGTTCAGCCTCCCAATTGAAACAAAACATTGTGTTCTGGGGGCCGGATCTGGTTCCTCCCTGTATCACCCCAAATCTGGAATAGCTCTGTGGGGCTGAAGCCTTTGGAGATCTGTTGTAGCTGAGGGTAGGTGGTGGGTAATGAACTGCGCTGGGGCTGAGCCGAGATGGGTCTAGCTGGCAGCCAAGTTGAGCAACAGCACAGGGCTGAAAATAAAAGCAGGAATTTTGTGAACCCTCAAGCTGATACAAAAAGCCCAAGACTGGACACTAGCTCAAAGCACCCAGTTAGAAAGCATGGTGCTTTCTGGAGCATCCTTCTAGGTTTGTTTTTTATTTAAGCTAGCGACAGTCCAAATTATTGCCATCAAAGCCTCTTGCTCTGCCGGCTGCCGCTGAGCAAGAGCCAGAAAAGGTTTGAGGCAAAAGGCAGCTGGAGCCTTCACAAGAGCAGGCACAGGCTATCGAGTCAGAATGAAATGAGGACAACCATTTCTGAGAGCTTTGAAGGCAAAGGCTGTTTGTTTAGCCTTAAAGGAGGCAGGCTGCTCCCATTGCTGCTTCGCTTGCCTCAGCCTGGGAGACATCCTTCACGCTTTCTGAAGGCGAAAGCCTTGCCAAAAGAGGCGGAGAGCCTGGGTTTCATTCGCTGTGGGGTGTGGCGAGGGGAGCGCGGTGCCGCCGCGGGGTCCCTCGCTGCCGGCGTGCCCAGGCGGAGGTGGAGGTCAGCAGGTCGCTGGGGTTTGATCTGCCCTGATCCCCCTTCACAGGGGAAATGAAGCGACAGGGACTTTGCTCCAGCACAGTGGCCACTTTGAAAAAATGTTTCGGGCAGATAATTTATCGGGTTTAATTGCTCTTTAATCCCCCTGATCGGCCTGGCGTGGAGAAATCCCCTCTCAATGGGGGAGCCTGTTTGAAAAGGCCCAGGAGGGATGGGAGGGCTGGAGGGAGGATGGAGGGAGAGATGGATGGATGGAGGGAAGGCTGGAGAGATGGAGGGAGGAAAGAAAGGAGGAATGGAGGGATGGAGGGACTGAGGGATAGATGGAGGGATTGAAGAAAGATTAGAAGGAAGGATAGAGGGAAGGGCAGAGGGTTGGAGGGAGGAATTGAGGGGAAACTGTGAGGGAGGACGGTAGAGAGGGATTGAAGGAAGGGTGGAAGAAGGGATGGAGAGATGGAGGGAAGGAGAGAGAGCCCCTTTCTGTGCCCTCACAGCCTAGCCCTATTCTGCAACCCGATGTCCCAGTTCTGCTCCCCACAGCCTGCACTCTCTGTCAGTGGATTAAAAGACCCTGTGTCACTCCTGCTGCCTCCTGTATACTCCCACACAGAGGAGGCTGGACCAAACTGCGCCACTGCAACAAGCTCACAGCCAGGAGCTTTCCCGGCCATCCCCAGCCAGGGACCCCAGCAGCGATGAGCCACAGAGGTGCTCACCAGTGGCACCAGCCCCCGAGTGCTGATCCCCTCGAGTCCCCAGAGCAGCGGGGACTGATGTCCTCCTTCACCACCCTGTTCTACAAGGTCACTCTCTTCTGCGTGCTAGCTGTTTCCATGCTATATCTTGGGCTTTGTAAGGATTTCAGAGGAGGAGATGTTTTTCACTCTCCGTAGGAGCTGTAACTCTGGGCTCCAATGTAGTTACATGTGGGGGAACAAAAGCTTTCTCAAGAGGGGCAGCAGATGCACAGCCCTCACTGGGCATGGCAAGTCACTATCCCCTTTAACAACCCCACCTATTTCTGTCTGGCACTTACAGCCAAAGTCCAAGTCTGGAGGAGGGAATGAGGGGCAGCGAGGGCTCACAGCATCTCTGGCACATCTCTCTTCCTTTGGTCCACATCTTCCCTGGGATGGCAAGGAGGTTTCTAGCAGAATATCTCCAGCTGCTTTCACGTGGTGTGTTTAGCCTAAAATACAGTAAAGCACACTGTCCATAACCTAACACGACCATGAAATCATCCAGTCTGTGCCATGACACCAAGCTCTCAGAGAATTACAAAACTCTAATAAAGTTTGAACAAATATAAACTGAAAAACGTGTCTGTACATCTCACCTCTTGCCATTGCCCTTTGGCTCTTCACAGCCAAGCTCTGCTCTCTTGCACACTGGTCTAAATCCAGGTTGTCCCAGAGGTGAGTTGGATCTGATAGACATCAGAGTAAAACCACCAAATCTCCTTTCAAAGGCAAGTAGCATCCACCACGTGTAACCAGCAGAACACCTGTGCAGCTTTGTCCTGGAAATAATGTTTTCTATTTCTGTGGTACAGAAACCTGCCCAGCTAAGGATTCCTCCTACCTCTGTTCCCATAACCCAACACCACAATAACATCTATTTTTTCTATTCAATGCATTTCCTTTCATCCAAAGTGCTTATGGACAAATTCACCATGCTGGTTCAAGGTCTGTGTTGCCTTTTACACTGTAGGTATCATTCTGGTTTTATTACACATTAAGTTCAGTCCAGACTTTCTCTTGCTTGGGTACAAGAAAAAGCACTCCAGTTAATTCCCAGCATAATAATATGCTACTGGGAACTGGAGTAGAGTGTCTACAGGCTCCCAGGAAAATTAACCCAAGCTTTCCACTCAAGACTTCATTGGTTTTAAATCAAGATCCCAAAGCCAACTTTAATGACAACTAACAGAAAGAAAAAAAACTACACTGATGAGCCTGAAAAGCCCCAAGGTACATTAACCACAAGACAGATTTTTTCCCCCCCTAACCTTCAGCAATGCAAATTCTCAAGGAAAACCTTTGCAGTGCCTAAAATATGCCACACAAACAAGATTGCTTTCACTCTTAGCCGTGGCATAAAAAATTACCCAGGCATACTCCAAGCCAGAAAGTCTCAAATGCTTTGATGGAAATTGCTGTAGCTGGAGGGGTGTACATCTACCCTGACCATCCAAAGCTGCAGGGAACCTCAAGGACAGGCTGCTGCTCTTCGCCAACGAAAAGAAAGCAAGAAACGGTTGCACTGATGCTGCTAAAGAGCTTTGTGCTGGATCGTGTGAAGGAAGGGGATGTTTCCATCTCACAGTCAGTCATGTTTCAGCACAGCAAAATTCGGGGACTCTGGCTAAGCAATACATTTAGGAATGGGAAGAGCCATTCCCTCTTGGTTCCAGGAAAACTGCACCCGTGGGGTCCTGTGTTAACATGCTGGTGGCTCCTTGGAAGCTATGGTCACTGGCCTCAGTGACCATAGAGCCCTGAGCTCTGATAAGGGATCAAAAATCCTCTTTTTGTCTGGTTTTTCCCCCCCTTTTTCCAGTGGTTGCTCTACCTGCTCAGTGGGGACCGACTGCAGAGGTCTGAAGAGGTGAACATCTTTTTTCCTGCAAGCCCACCCCCAGTGTTAAGTCAAGGTTTGTTCCACCACACCCACCCCATGAGCTGCCAGCAATGAGCTACATGCCCAAAATGTTTGGTGGGGCTTTTTTTTCTGAATGAGAAAGTTTGGTCTGGGGATTTTTAGCAGTTGAAGCACTACTACTACTTTAGCAGTTGAAACACTACTACTTTAGCAGTTGAAACACTACTACTTTCCTGTGGCAATGAGCTGGTCTGTAACTACCCAACCAAAAGTTTTCACATCTATTTTCCCAGCAAGAAACAAGGGAGGTGATAGAGCCAAAGAGTGACCAGGAAAAGAATAAAACAACCTGTTTCCTTCACCCACCACCACTCCCTGGTGTAGGCAGTAAGATCACATTGCTGTAATTAATTCCCTCAGAGCATCCCCACAGCAAGGAGCCCAACAGGTGATACCATGCCTCCTAAAAGTAACCCTCAAAACCATGACATCACTGATGCAAGACCAGACTGAAGGCTGGATGGGCTTTTTAACCCCAAAATTCAGTTACAGATGCACTTATATAGAAAAAGAGAAAAGGAGGGCTTCTGAATAATTCAGTTAGGAACAGATTTTTCCTCTCAATTCAGCCACATCATCCTGCTAAATCCAGGCATATGACTCCTGGTGATGGTGACGTAGGAGAGTAAAGTCAGAACCTCTAGAACTTTGTATTTTTAGCACAAGACATCAAAATGTTGATCCAATATACTGTAATTCCTTCCCTCCATGCCTTTTCTGTGGTTGTTTCCTAATGGAGATGTTACATTCCCTCCTTTTATCTGGACCTTCATGGGGAGACGTTTTGTCCTTGTGACAGACACAGAATATCTAAGGGCTGCTGGCCTTTTTTTTCTGTCTTCTTTTTATTTTTTTTTTGGTTTTGGCAATTTCTCTTTTGGCTGATGAAACCCTCCCTGAGGCAGGAGAGTTTTGCTTTCCCAGGCAGTGGGCTTGCCAGGCGTGCTCCCCCAGCCTTGTGGTGCTCTAATTATTAGCACGAGGACAAACAGATGAGGAGCCCTGAATGGGGTCAGCTCCACCTGAAAAAAGAAATAAAAATTAATACATCATCTCTGAAAACTCCAGGCCAAGAGGTGGAAGCTTGGTGTGATGGGCAATTGTGGAAGTGCTTGGCTGGCCAAGTGCCAACGCAGGGCCGCCGACCCCGAGGCAATGCCCCAGCTCACTTTCTACATAAGCACTGATTTCCTGGAGGGAGAGAAAAGTGGGGATGAAAGGCACCCCCAGCATCACCATGTTCTCCACCAAAGGGGAATTAACTGGGTGAAACTCTCAGGCAATGGTGGGAAACAGGCAATGCCTTGTGCTGTTTGGGAGAATGGGATGAAGACCAGTGCATCACTTCTGCTGCTTCTGCCTGCTCTTCAAATGAGTGCTAAGCTCTCCAGCCTGCAGATCCAGGTTATCCATAGAAAGTTCCAATATACACTGGAAAGGGAGACCCTGTCCTGTGATTCCTACCCAATTTGGAGAAAAAAAAATGAAGTAGATGAAGATGTAGCTAGGACCATAGCACTAAGTGTCCTGCTGGATCACCACCATTTGCTCAGGTCTGTGGAGACTGATGCACTGATGTCCTTTTGCTTTTATTCCAGGTTTTCTATGAAGTAGAAATTCTATATTGAAATTTTTTTTTGTTTTTTTTTTTTGGAGGAGTTGATGACTTTCACTGGGAAAGGGCAGAGCAGGACACAGGAATCAGAGATCATACGAGGTCATTCTGTCTTGACAGGCTGCAGCCAATTCCTGAGCTCAGTCTTTATCCAAAGACCTAGAAATTGTGTCAGGCTCACCGTCATGTTTAACCCCCTATGGAAAACACTTGTTTCCATTGCTGTTGGATTAACTAGGAGCAGACTAGGCTTCAGTCCTGGTTAGCCCTGGATTCAGCATGGCAAAGGCACAGACTTAAACTGCCACAGGCACCTTTCCTGCAGCGTGAGTGACTCCTCTTGCAGGTTTTGCTCCTAGAGGAAAGCAGGCATCCCCTCTCTGTGGCAAATGGTGCTGATGGAAGGAAGGCTGGCTGGAAGTGTCCGTGGCTCTGAAAAGCAATGTGGTAATATCACAGGCAGCTTCATAACAGCAGATTTGATTATTTCAGGGATACTGCATTGTCAGAGTGGAGGCGTTGCGAATTAATTACTTTTGGTGATGGGATGGAAGTCACAGTGAGTCTGGGGCTTTTCCAGCCTTTGCCGTTTGAGCAACCTGCATCAGATCCATGGAGCTGGCAAGTGAGTCATGAACAGATGCTTGGGAAAATTGGATCACTTACAAAGTGTTTATAAATACTTCCCACTGGCCCCTTGCCAGTTTTGACATCCTCCCCACTTTGAGAAAACACGTGGATACATCCCCAGTCATTGTCCTCCAAGTCCTTTCCAGCGAGATCAGTGCTGGAACTTGTGTCTTCCCCATCATCCCATCCATGAGGAGAAATATTGCCCATGCAGCACAGGTGGGGGACCTGAGGCGGCCACCAGCACTTCTGGGTGCAAGACAGCCCCAGTTTGAGGGCATTTTGAATTGACAATGTGGTAAATGGCTTGTTTGAAATACACAACCCAGCAGTAACTGAAGGTATTTCTCCTTTGCTGACACTTTGCTGCTACTTACAGAAAATTTGGTGTCCTGATCCAGGGGACACCATCCCCCATTCCCCCAAATGCCAGACTAGAAGGATTTGGATCATATTTCTAAGGTGAGATAAATATTGGTGCAAATAATTCTGGGGCCCCAAGCATAAGAAATGTCTCCTCTGGGAGGACCTTATAGTGGCCTGCCAATCCCTGAACGGTGCCTATAAGGAAGCTGGGAAAGAACTGTTCCCAAGGACATGGAGCAAAAGGACAAGGGGTGATGGTTTTAAACTAGAAAAGGGGAGATTTAGGTTGGATATTAGGAAAAAGTTCTTCAGTATGAGGGTGGTGGATCTCTGGAACAGGTTGCCGAGAGACGTAGTGGAGGCCCCATCCCTGGAGAGGTCAGGCTTGATGGGGCTCTGAGTGACCTGTTCTAGTGAAGATGTGCTTGCTTACTGCAGGGGAAGGGATCTAGGTGATCTCTAAAGGTCCCTTCCAACCTAACACATTCTGTGGTTCTATGATCCATTCATTTTGTGTGCAAATAACCACCGATGTGGAGTGTTATGTGCTGCCTTGGGACCGGCACCCATATCTGGGCAAATGCCCAATAGAACACCTCTGCTCTCTCTGTCTACTGGTGCATTGCACATTGGGTAAACGAGCTCCCAGATTTGGGTCAACACCCTCATCAGCTCTTAAATCTGTTTTAACAGGGAAAACGAGGCTGGGAGGAAGGTCTTGGGCTGGTCCCACCTTCCCTGGGCTGCCCGGAGCCCTTCACTATTGCAGCAGCAACGGCAGAGGGAGCACATGCTGCTGCCTGCCAGGCATCGAGGGGGGTTTTACCCAGATGTGACTTTTAATTTCAATTTTCTAGCAACGGAGAGGTGGACTGGCCCCATCCACCCTCCACCCCTCCCTCCCCATCATTTTTCCTGATTGGCACAGCAGGCCCTGAGCGATCACAGCTCGAGGGGAGCGGCAGGGAAGAGCTTTGCTTCGGTGGCGTGAGAGCAAATCCTGCAGCGCGGCTGCTGTTTGCTCCCTGGTAAGAGGCTTGGAAATATCGATTGGCACTGGAGGAGAGATGTGCACAGGAGAAAGAGCACAAGATTTGGGGATTTAAAAAATGATATAATTGGATTCCTGAATTAAACACAGGGAGTGGGAAGGCCGGCAACAGCATCCATCCAGGGGCTAAGGCAGGTGTTGTCAGCCTTGCTTGCTTGAGTGTCCAGTGTGGGACCATCCCAGATGATTTCTCCTGAGGAAGTGATGTGCCTGAGCAAATGCTTTTGGGGATGTCTTTGCTGATGGGCCAAAATGATGGCGTTGCTTCTCTGTGCATCACGTTTGGCTGTTTTACCTGTGGTGCAGTGGCACAGAATGGTGGTTCATCTGGCTGGGGCTGGACACTCTTTCTGAAGGGTGGGAAGTGGCTTCTGGTTTCAAGGGATGGCCCATAGCTGCATTGACCAGTGCTTTTTGCCACTAAAATTATTTAACATTTAAAACTATATAATTCTGCTGTTTGTGTCAGTACTTGGACTCATCTATTTATGCCATGTATCTCTCCCTATACAGATCTCAGTGCACATGCCTATATGACACAGAAACCAGCAGTTCTATAGGATCTATAGGATCACAGAACCACAGACTGGTTTAGGTTAGCAGGGACCTCAAAGCCCATCAAGTCCCACTCCCTGCCATAGGGACAACCTCCACTAGCCCAGGGTGTCCGAAGCCCCATCCAACCTGATCTTGAACACTGCCAGGGAGGGGGCAGCCACAGCTTCTCTAGGCAGCCTGTGCCAGGGCCTCAGCAGCCTCACAGGGAAGAATTTCTTTGGAATACCTAATCCCAATCTGCCCTCCTTCAATTTATAGCAATTTCCCCACATCTTATAGCTCCATGCCCATGTGAATAATCCCTCTCCACCTTTCAAGTATAACTGTTAGTGGCTGTTAGTGACTTGGTGCCCACACTCTGGGGCAGCCACCCATGCCATGGCCGTGGAGGGAAGAGGCAACATTTCCTCACCTGATGGTGCTGATCTGTCCTGGAGGGCTCAGTCCAAAAGCAGGGACCAATCTGGTGCTACTTTTAGGCCAAAACCCCAATGTCTCCCCTGGCCCAGGGGCTGAGGCTGTGCATGAGCATCTCCACCTGAAGCAGAGACCCCGCAAAACATCACCCAGGTTCAGGTGGGAACTTTTAGCTGTTAAGCTGCATGCTTATTGTTATGTATAGGGAAAATATATTTATATTTTATATGCATTTAAACATTTTGAGAGACCTGGGAGGCCCAAGGCAACAAAAAGCCCATGTTTTGCAAATTACCCCTTGTAGTCTTCAGGTATGGAAACCTCCCCTGGGGTTTCCCTGCTCCCTGCTGCCTCTGGCCAGATGATTTGCTGTCCACGTTTCCATGGAAACAAAACCTGGATGGGTGAAAAGAGGGGGAAAAAAGTTCTTGCAATAGGTGGCATTTCCCAACTCAAAAATTAGGATTTTCCCAGGCTGGGATTTCTTTCCCATGAGAGCAGGGGGGTGGGACGTGCCCCGATGTGGAGGTGGATGGGCAGTAGTGGATTGTCCTTGCTGCTCGCTGCATTCAGAACCCAGCACATATCTTGAGGTTTTAATGTTATTATTTATGGCCACTTTGCTGCTCCAGAGATGGCAACTGGGTCAAAATAAAGTGTTTACTAATGGCTGAGGCAGGACAAGGGGGTCTTGCTTCCCAAATCTAGTTGAACCTGCTCAATGGTGTGATTTTAAGGGATGGTCTCAGACCACTGATGCCTCCTCTCTGTCTCTGCATGGGCATGTAACAATGCTTGTTTACTTTATACCTCTGGTACGAGGCTTCATTAAAGAGCATCTGCAAAGGCTTTGAAGTCCTCGGCTGGACATCTTGCAACATGAATGTGAGCAGTCACAGCAGAGCCATCCTGTCAGGTAGGGCTGGCACAAAGACTCTGGCTTCTGATGAAGATATCAAAACCAAGGTGTACTGCAGCTAGCTCAAAGCAAACCTGAAATTAAGGTCTCTGCAGGGAAAAGTGACAGCCCTGCTACAGAGATCAAGGATTTATGGAGATGGGGAGGCCAGATCTCCCTCCTGCATCCTGATAGCTGATGTGACACATCACGTCTCAGGGTAGGTCCTATTCCTAAGAGGTTAAACAAGTGCCATCAGGAGGGCCTGACACTCTGGTCCAGGTGAGGAGTGGATCATTAAGTTATATCCCTGCTGCTGAGACAGGCAGCAGCAGTGCAGTGAGGGTTGAGTAGCCTCAGGTGAGCTGTACAGTAGGAAAATACACATCAGATGCGAGGTTAGGTGCTCTGAAATGTGAACTAATAATCAGGATAGTTGGTTATTGCTGAGCCAGGTGAGATGCTTTGCCATATACTGCAGCGTCCTGGTTTATATATATGTGTGTAGGTACAGTAGTAGTTAGGTAATAGATACATTTCTTTTAATATTTTTGATGTCTGTTTGCATTAAAAACCATTTTAAAACATTTTAGCTTTCTTCACTTGAAATCTAGCTTTTAAAGTGTCACAGTATGTGAGAAAGGATTATTTGATGGGAATCGGGGCAGATCTTGGCTCTCACTGGAGAAAGAGGCTGGATACATGTCCAGGGGCCTCAGCATGAGGAGCACTGGGGATGGACCATGACCAGCAGAGAGAAGAGATGTTCTTTGGACACCAACAAGGAGATAGAAGATATATGGATGTACATAAATATGTGTGTATATACAGTATATATGTACATATATGCATATACCTGTATATATATAATAACCATCATCATGAAACACTACATATATATATATATATATATATACACACACACATAAAAACCACACAAACATTAGTGTGTGTGTATGTCCACACACATTACAGCCCCCCTGCCCCGAAGGTGACTGTTAGCATTCCAAATGTAGTATACATACCTGGGAGATCCCTGGGGCTGCTGAGTTCCCTGTCCCTTGCTGTGGCTATTTGTATTTGCCCATGCTGGGAAGTGCTGAAACTCTCCTCCTGTCTTCTTCATGCATGTTTGGGCTTTCTACCCCCGTTTGCCTTTTCTCAACTCTGGATTATTGTCTAGAGGAAGAGGAATGAGGAAGTTTAAGGAGCAAATTGCAGGAGAAATACTGGCAACCTCAGCATCTCACATCTGCAGACTTAACCTTGAGGACAGTAGATGTTGGTAGGGTCAAGGGGGAGGAATCGAGGTCTCATTTTAACATGCGTACGATTAACAAGCCACAAGATACTCGCTGTAGGGATGCTCCGGCACCCTTCCAGCCTGCAGTAGCAAGGACGGGCAGGGGTAGCGCTGCGCGGAGGAAGAGCAGCTCTGCGTGCGGGTACTGCAGCACATATGGCCAGTCCGGCCACACGCTGCTCCAGAGCCCTGAAATCCGGAAGCACAAGGGCACACGCCATGGGAAAATATCGGTTCGGATCTCTAGCTAGCTCTGGGGCTTTCTGTAAGGAGCCATGGCACTGCTTGTACTAATAGTTTTTCACAGTGGAAAGGGTTTGTTTAAAACCCTTTCTTAAAAGCAAGGTAAGAAAATCAGTTATATGAGAGGATGCTGATTGCAGGAGCTATGTGCAGCAAGTGGCTCGTGATTTGGGGAACTGGGGTGATGGGAGACAGGTGTCAAGGGCCATGATGCAGCAGCATCAGCACCCTGGAGGAGCCCAAGGGCATTGCACCACAAACCTGTGTCTTCTGTCTCCTTGATGATATCCAAAGAACGTCACTTCTCTTTGCTGAACTGGGTCCACCCCCATTGCTCTGCATGCTGGGGCCCCTCAACCTGTAACCAGCCCCATTCTTCACTGGGAGCCAAGACACCCCGATTCCCATCAAGGAATCCTCTTTCCTCTTGTGACACTTTAAATGTTACACTTGTGTCCTCTTGTGACACTTTAAATGTTAGTTTTTAAGTGACACAGGCTACAATAATAATTATTTTAAGGAAAAGACCACCTAAAATATTAAAAGAAACACACCTTCTGCTAACCTCCATCCCTCCTGTTTGAGGAGCTCTTAGTCTCACGTTTTACCTGGGTAAAGTGAATTGTCCCCAATTTAATTGTCAGAGCATTACGAGGAAGTTTCATTATTCTAATTTAGCATGAAAGTACATTTAAATAGCATTTCATTTTGCCCTTTCACAGTATTAAGTAACTGCAAGAATCTTTTCAAGAGCAATTGCCCACAGCTTTTTTTTGCAAATATTCTCTTTACGAAAGTCTCATGATGATTTGGGAGAAGCAATAGGGGAAAAATAGGCTTCACTGACAGAATAAAGGGGAAGTCTAGTGTAATACTCAATGCAGACTTATTTATCCTGTAGCTAATTACAGTGATAATCTGTTGTATAAGGGAGACATTTCAATGTCAAATTTTACAAAAGAGATTAACTCTCAAGGAAAGACGAAGCAATGGAGGTCAGGGAGCACTGTGAGTGCTCACCAGCATGGAGCATCCCTCCACTCCCATAGGTGGGAGCTCTCTGCTCAGTCCCAACCACACTCCTGGGCACTCCAGGAAAGTAGATTTGGGATTGACTGATAAATATCTTAAGTTAGTTTATTAAATTCATAGAATCACAGATTGGTTTGTGTTGGAAGGGACCTCAAAGTCCATCTAGTCTCACCCCCTGCCATAGACAGGGACAACCTCCACTAGCCCAGGGTACCCAAAGCCCCATCCAGCCTGGCTTTAAACACTGACGGGGAGGGGGCAGCCACAGCTTCTCTGGGCAGCCTGTGCCAGGGCCTCACCACCCTCACAAGAAGAGTTTCTTCTTTATGTCCCATCTACACCTACCCTCTTTCAGTTTGATACTGTTGCTCTTTGTCCTGTCACTACAGACCTTTGTATAAAGTCTCTCTCTGTCTTTCTATAAGTACCCTGTCTTTAATTATTTAAAGGCCACAATAAGGTCTACCGGGGACCTTCTCTTCTCCAGCGTGAACAAATATATCTCAGCCTGTCTTCATGGGAGAGGTGCTCCAGCCCTTGGATCATCTTCATGGCCTCCTTTGGGCTTAGTCCAACAGCTCCATGTCCTTCCTGTACTGAGGACCCCAGAGGTGGATGCAGTACTGCAGGTGAGGTCTCACCAGAGTAAAGGGAAAGAATCCCCTCCCTTGACCTGCAGGTCACGTTTCTTTTAATGCAGCCCAGGACATGTTGTCTTTCTGGGATGCAAACCTACATTGCTGGTCATGTCCAATTTTTCATCCACCCCCCTCCCCCCCAAGTTCTCTCCTGTGGGCTGCTGTAAAGGGGTTGGATTGCCCCAGCCCAGGTGAGGACCTGGCCCTTGGCCTTGTTGAACTTCATGAGGTTTTTCCAGGTTCACTCCCGAGATAATGACGTCAAACCTGTAATAATAATTCTGAAATGCTTCAAGGACTGAAATGTGTTAAAGCTTCAGATAGACCAGACCTCCCTGTGTTCAGTGGAGTTGTCACTGGGGAGCAGGTTCAAGGCAGCAGCTACTATGGCATAGCAAAGACATTTAAAAAACCAGTTCCACAGATATCCTGCGCAAGAACCTTCCTCTGTTGTGCTTTCATGCTCCTAATATTTATCCAGCTCCCTGTGAGGTTAGTGATTGGAGATCTGCAAGAACCCACTGAATTACCCAGTAATGAATCAAGGTGCTTGGCCTGACACGATAGCAGTGTGGTTGCTGCTTATGCAGGCAGAGACCAGAAATATTCTCGTAAGACCCATGGTGTTTTCCTAACACTAATGAGCATGAGCTGTGTAGTTATCAGTTACCCATCAGGTTTCCCAAGCAGGAAATTTGCTCATAACCTTTTTGATGCGTGCTCCCAGAAGCTGAGTGAAAAGGGTGCAAGTCCCAAGAAAACCATGCTCAATCTTCCTCCAGATGCCAGTCACCCAGAAAATGTAACAGCTCTGGGCATGGGGAGTGCAAATCAACAGGTTAAAATGATATGGGAAGAGCTGGGCCACAACAGCTGGAGTAGCTCGATCCTCTGCCACTGTGGTGAGCAGCCAGGATGCTGAGGAGACGGTGCCCAGACTGAGACCAAACTAATGCAAACCCAGTGTCCAGTGTCCAAGGGGTGCCCTCTGAAGTCTGGAATAAAATAAAGCATTTATACTCCTTCAGATGATGTAATTAGGGATCCATAGACACTAGGATAAAATGTTCAGGTATCAAACTAATTAGTTGAACAGTGACTCTGCAGTGACATTGCCAGGTGACCTTGGAAAACAGTCATGGCTCCGTTTGGTGTTTGCAACTTAAAAAGTAGGTAACAGCCCCCTTCTCTCACTGATCTGGCCCTGTGGGTTAAGAGCTTGTTGGGATGAGGAATGCTGCAGTTTAGGCATAGAAAGCACCAGGTGGGATGGCACCTGCATGCACCAGAGCTGCATGAGGCAGTGGAATGATGGTGATGATGATGATGATCGCAATAACAATCAGCTGGTCAGGGAAAATCTTGTTAGTAACACAACTGAGCAACTAAGAGGCCTTCAGTTCACAGGCATGAATCTGTGCAGTTTTAGGCAAGAGAAATTCTTGGGAAATCACATATTGAAATGCCGCCCATGCTGTGGAGGGTGAAAGCCCTGCATGCGGCTCCTTGCACCGCCGCAGATCTCCAGTGTCTCTGGTCTCTACCTAAAAATAAAACCCTAAGCAAAAAAGAACAAGCCCCCCGCTGGCAGCCTGGCACGGAGGCAGAGCACAGTCGCTGCCAGGCATGTGGTCTCTTTGTCCTTACAGGTCAAACCTGGAGTTGAGGTAATGATGCCAAGTCTCCAGATCAACGCTTGGAGCCAGAGCTCCCTCTTGCCTGTCTCCTGCCTGGCAGCCTGCGACCAGGAGCCCTTCCTGGAGCCCTGCCCAGGGCTCAGCCCTGTGGTGATATCAAGACTGGCAGTGAGGTTAAGGCAAGGTCCAAGGGCATCACTCAAACTGAGGAATGCCTTCTCCCCTTTGCCACCATGCACCAAAGGAAGGCAGGAGCAAAACCTGAGCATTTTCTCCAGCCCCACAGGATTCTCCCACACCCATGAAAGTCCGGAAATTTTGAGACCTTGATTCTAAAGCCAGCTCAGGACAGTGGAAATAGGAGCTTCACTCTGCCAATGCTTTTCACTGTGTTGCCCTTTGCTTGGGGACCAGACGCCATTTTCTCAGGAGGATATATCCTCCTACTTCCTCAAATCCAGAATAAAGCACAGCAGTCCTGGCCCTTCTGAGCACAGCAGAGCTGTAAAAGTCATGTCTGAGCTTCTAAAGTGAAAGGCCTGAAGTCATCTGCTCTCAGGTGATCCCTGCTTCAGGTCAGGACCCAAACGAGCTCTTGATTTTTCTTAAGCACAGGGAGAAGAAAAAGGAAACTAAGCCAAAGCCACACAGTGCAGGATTGAAGGAAAACAAAAAAACAAGAGAAATGTTGAGGTTTCACATTACTCCAAATCATCATTACATAACAGAGCATAATGAAAACAATGTTCCTGGGAAAGGCCCCTCTCAACCATCCTCTCCGGTTCTGTCCTACCCTGTCCCTGACTCCCAAGGCAAAGAGTTGAGGGGTTACAAATACAACCCCAAAGGAGAAAAGCTTTGACATTGGTTACAGCAGTTGGGATTTCTGCTCTGCCTCAAAAAAACCAAAGAGGCAAATCTCTCACACGGTGCTTACAGGTTATCTGCAGCGAGCTCCGACCTAAGCTTGGCGTGTTTACTGAATCCATGGCCTGGCAGAGGGACAGTGTCTGCCTGAATTACAGTAAAGTTTGTTTGAAAACAGCTGGTTTTGAACTCTTCATGTTGGTTTAGTGAGCTGGGATAAAGCATTGAAATACCTTGTGCCGAGGTACCAGGTGCCTTGCAGACAGCTCTGCCACCTTAGTAGACACTTAGGGTTCTGGTCTAGCTTTTTCTGGGTGGTGTAGCGTAGCAAAATGCAATGTCCTCATGTCCATCTATGAATATATATGTCTAACTAGATAGACATGTGTACTGTGTAAATATATATGACTCTGTTAGATTTAATTATGTGGGGCTAGCTTTGCCAGAGACTCTGAGGACATCACGTATGACCTTCTCCTCCGTGGGGAGGAAGATCCCCCCACAGTTCAGCAGCCTGAGCAATACAGGTGTTCGTCTCCGCAGTGCCCAGTGGCACATTCTGCCTCTTCTTGTGCCTTTTGGGGTCCCCTCCTGCTTACCTGCCCTAGCCCAGCACTGGGACCCATTGCTGCCCCCTACATTCCAGCCCTCACCCCTTCCCTTTCTGAGGCCAGGGGACAGGAGCCACCCTTCCTCTGCAGGAACACTTCCCTGCTTCTTTACATTTCCCTCCTGCCCATGGAGATCCCACCGATCTCTGAAAACTGTATGAAGTTATTTGCTTGAGCAAACTGACAGCAGCCTCCAGGCTAAACTTTTGATCCGCCAGTTCTCTGCTCTCTTCAAAAAGCGCCGCAGCGCCGGCACGTGCACCTCCGGGTGCAGGCAGCAGCGATCCTGCAGCGGACGGGGCCAGCAAGGCTTGCTGTGAGCAAAGAGTGCATCTCCATCCTCCTTCATGTCACGTCTGGCTTGGCAGCAAGGGGACAGCTTATCCAGTCCCCCTTGTCCAGGCATGGGGCTCTCCACCCTGGCATGGTGGGAAGCACCGAAGAAAGCACAAAGCGCTTCTGTTGAAGCCAAGGAGCTGCAGGAGCTTCAGGTGCCTTTAATGTCTCTCTTGGTCCTGTTTCACAGCAGATCCCTGCCTTCTCCTATCTCCCAGGCAGGAGAGCAGTAGGAACCCCTCACCCAGCCCTGCCCAGGATGAAGTTTTCCCACCACTTGTTCACAACACTCTGGCTGATCGTCTTCTCTCCACTGAAAGGTGTTTCTCAGTGTGTAATGCTGTCTCATATCCAGAGGCTTTTCTGTGCACCCACAGAAATTCAGAATGATCCCTCTGATGCCACTGCTGTCCCTCCAACGTTTACACCCCTGGGATGAATGTTATAGAAATAATGCAACACAACAGGGAAAATTGCAGGGACAGATTCAAGCACAGAAGGAAGGAGCTGAAGCTGGGAAACTGTAAGGTAAGAAGGCTTAAAGTCTACGCTGGATAGCCAAAATTTCCCACCCCGGGTTCTTTAAGATGCACACAGGTTATCATGCTGTGAAGCTTTGTTCCTTAATTGAATGGGATGAACTGATGTAGATGCAACCACAGGTACTGTGCATACACTGGGGTAATGAAAAACACATCCATCATCCAGCCGATACAGAGAGATTACATGCTATACTGGGGGATAAAGTGTGTGGGTATATTATACTCTGGATCAAACTTTAATGTCTCCTAACTTCAGTACACAGCTCCTCACAGACTGTGGGACCTCACCCTCCAGGGCCAAAGACAAACTCCCCAAGGGAGATGCTGCTTGTGGTGAGTAGACATGCAAGCTCGGAAATGCACAGAGCAGAGCTGTACTTGTAGGAATTGAGCACAAGATCAGCTAAACAAAAAAAGCCATGGCAGTGAAGAACATTGTCCATCACAGACGGTATGTTATGAGTGGGATGTGGATGGAAATCTGTGCAGGGGTTCCCCCAGACAGTACCATCAGATCCCCTGTTGATAAGCACCTCAGCAGCACCAGAAAGTTCTTCTGGGATCAGCTGTGGGGGATGTTGCATGAAGGCAAGGGAGGAAACGCTGCCTGTCCCAGGGAAAATGTAATTTCTGGGTCCTAAAATGGGCAAAACCTGGGTTGGCACCCTGTAGTGATCCTTGCTTGCCCTTTGCAGTTGATGTCTTTGAGATGTCTAAATTCTGAAGCCATTTCTCAGCCTTTGCTTTTACAGACTTGGGAGGCAGATGGCTATGGTGGAGAAGCAAATGAGAACAGCAGCTCTTCAGACACGCTGGTGTCCACAGTTGGACATCTAGCTAGACACTTAAGGGTGCAATGAGTCATCTGACTGTCAAAAGCATTGAGCATCCAAACTCCACACTGGGTCATAAAAGGAGATTGACATATTTGACAAAAATGAGCATTCTGACAGTCTCACCAGAGAATTTCAAACCCAATTCAATTCTGCACAGCTGTGCAGGAAAACCTGTAAATCATGAAGTAACTCCAGGCAAGATTTAAAATGCTCTAATTGCCTGTTGGATTTATGACAAAAGTACCACGAGAGGCAAACAGGTTTCACTATTTCTTTGGCATAATTTAGGAAAAAATGTATCTTTCCTTCTGTAATAAGTCATTATTACATTAGGTTTAGCGTTCAGACTTTGTCCATTAATATGACAATGTCCCATAACAAAAAAGTGTGTATAATTGACAGCCAAAAATCCTTGAAGATTGGAAAAATGCAATATTTTAGTGCAGTGAGCTTAAAAAAAACCACTGCAAAGCGAGACTGCCACTTGAGATTCACTGCGGAACATGATGGGAGGTAGACAAACAGCGCAGGCCACATCCTGCTCTGGCTACCCTGATGTGATTCATTCTGATCCTGTTGAAACATGCTTGGTTTCAAGGGTTGGCCTGATCTATTTTTAAAATGTAGGTTTAATATTTTATACAACTCCTACTGGTGTCCATCAGCCCCTATTATTAGCTGAGTTCACATCCACAGGCTATGCTGATTAATCCCATAATACTCTTGTTAATTTTTATAGCTTATTTTTAAGTCACCGAATTTAGGCAAAGGTGTGGTTATGCGGTCCTTGGCAGGCACGAGCTCCGTAAAGGAATAAACCCTTGCTGAAGTAAGGATGCAGGATTTGCTCCTTCCCCACCCCAGGTGAGGAGGGTGAGGCATGAAAGTGGAGTGTGAATGGTGGAAGAGGAGGGAGAGGAACAGAATAGGGAGTTTGAAGGTTGGGAGAGGAGGGTACATCATGGAAGAGGAAGGTGAAACGTGGAAGATGAAGGTGCAGGGTGGAAGAGGAGGCTGGGATAGCTTTGCTGTCTTCACTACTCGTGAGTGTATTATTCTAGCAGCAGGACAACAACCTTCATATCATGTTGTTGTACAACAAGATTTTTTAATGGATGTAAGCCCAAACCTGCAGAAAGCTTCTCTTGAGAGGTCAGATTCTCTCTGGGTTTGGTAATGAAGCTTCACCAATAAAAGTATCCAGTATCCAGGTTCATAGCAGCTGCAAAAAAATCAGTGTAATGTAGGAGTAACTATGGGAATATTGACTTTAAATATACTGACTTGGTTTGGTTTTAACCGGTATTTCGGATCAAGCATCTTAAAAGAAGATTTGACATGCGCTTTTATAGTAATACTTCTCCCTGATGACACCACACCTTTCCCCCAGTCTCCACTGGAAGTAAAACTAAGAATAAAAGCATTTTTCTAATCTTTACACTTTATATTAAAAAATAACTCTCAATAAACACCTTCCAGGATCACTTTTGACATTAAACATTGATTTCTATGTCTGTTATAAACCTTGAAGAATTGCCTCAGGCTCTTGTAATAATCTAAGCATTAGACAGGAGCATTTTCACTATCTAATTATTACCCAGTTTAATATGAGCCACACTTCGAAAATATTTGAAAAAAGAAATTACCTTAAAAAAAAAGTAAAAAGACCCATCCCCCAGCGATTCCACTGCTGCTGTGGGAGCCAAACACAGTACAGGCCAATACGGGGCATACAAGTCCAACCACACAGTAATGTGACTTCTTTGAAGAGACATTGCAACACACACAGAAGTGTCGAGATCTTCTTCCTGAACAGCTAAAAGCCTCTTGTTATTGCCCTTACTTCCAAGAGGAATAGCATCCAGCTTTGCTCTTTCCTCCATCAGAAGAGGGGTGGCCAGCAGGGACAGGATGGTGATTGTCCCTCTCTACTCTGCCCTCGTGAGGCCCCACCTGGAGTACTGTGTCCAGATCTGGGGCCCCCAATACAAGAAGGATGTAGAACTGTTGGAGAGGGTTCAGAGGAGGGCCACAAGGATGATTAGAGGGCTGGAGCACCTGCCTTACAAGGAGAGGTTGAGGGAGCTGGGCTTGTTCAGCCTGGAGAAGAGAAGGCTGCGGGGGGACCTCATTGCAGCCTCCCAGTACCTGAAGGGACCATACAAACAGGAGGGGAATCAACTTTTTAAAAGGGCAGATAATGGGAGGACAAGGGGGAATGGTTTAAAGCTGAAGGAGGGAAGGTTTAGATTGAATATTAGGGGGAAGATTTTTACAGAAAGAGTGGTGAGGTCCTGGAACAGGCTGCCCAGAGAGGGGGTGGATGCCCCATCCCTGGAAGTGTTCAGGGCCCTGGGCAACCTTGTGTAGATCCAGGCCTGAGGTTGGTGGCCCTGCCTGTGGCAGGGGGTTTGGAGCTTTATGATCCTCAGGGTCCCTTCCAACCCTTGCCATTCTATGATTCTATGATTCTATGATTCTCTTTTCCCAAACAAGTCTCATCTCTGAGCACAGTTCTGAGGCACAAGGTCAATGTAGCAAAGGGGTTTGTGCATTCCCCTGTCCAAGGCTGGTTCCTGCTTGTTTATATTTAAGAGTCATCATTTATTTTAACATTATCCCCCCCTCTCCCCCCAACCCCTCCCCTCCCGTACATGGTTTTTGGGAAATAAAAGCTGGCAAAATTCTTCGATACTTCAATTTAAAGGAGGTCAGTAGGTTTACCCAGGCACTGAATAGTTTCAGAATAGCCTGAATTTAGGGTCTCCTCTATTTTGTCCAGCTGTTTCCATGATCTAAGTTCACTTGCTTAACTTGACTCCATAATTGTCACTCCACAAAATACAGAGGAATAAAATAACCTACATAGGAAGTTAAATACTCAAGCTGGTATGAATGGCATCACATGCAATCATATATGCTGGAACTGGTTACCCTGGGCTATCTTCTCAGTGGCACGAAGCTTGCAGTGCTCCTCATTTCTCTGTAGGTATCTGAGCTGACCCCAAAATGACTTGTTTCCATTGACCCTGTGGAGGACCAGGGAGACAATCCCACCTAGAGACACACACACAGTTAAGTGGGGTGAATCCCACTCACTGATGTCCAAACAATTTAATAGAGATGAAACCCAGGAGACGTTGCTGAAATGAAATAAATCGGGGCAGAAATGATTGCAAAAGCATTTGGGGAATGGAAAAAGAGCATATGCCCTAAGAGATGTGGGGTGGGCAAAAGCTTGCTGCTCTCGGGGGAAGCCCATACTACATTTCCTGGGTAGGGGGAAGTGAATGACAGCTCCACGAGCTGTCACTGCCTGCTTGGGCCCCATCCTGAAACACGCTGATCTGTACCTGGCTGCAAGGGCAGCTTTGGGTGGCTTCCCTGGGAGCTGCAGGGGCAGCTGGGCATGGCCATGCCAGCTCCTGGAAGCATTTAAAATTCCTTCCTTGGGGTGATGCAACAAGGGAAGAACCTCACCCTTTCTTTTTTTTCAGGGACATTTGCAGGGGAGCCTCTCACCTGAAGCATTCCCAGGCATCAGACTAACCCAGCACTTCGTACCTGGGCAGCGCATCCATCCCAGCTGTCTGCTCGCAACCAAGTCACAGTAGCAACTCCGAAGTGACTGGTGAGTGAAAGGCTTCCCAGCAACGGTGGCCACAGGTAGGGGAAAGCCTTTTATCACACCTGGGAAGGTAGATGAAGTTGCATTATGGCTGGAAAGGTAGAGGAGGTGCAGTGCACCCACTTTTTCCTTCAGATCTTTTGCCCCTGTACTCGGCATTGATGAGGCTGCAACTTGAGTGCTGTGTCCAGTTCTGGAACCCTCACTACAAGAAGGACATTGAGGTCCTGAAGTGTATCCAGAGAAGGGCAACCAGTCTGGAGGAGGGGCTGGAGGGCAGATCATATGAGGAGAGGCTGAGGGAGCTGGGGATGTTTAGTCTGGAGAAGAGGAGGCTGAGGGGAGACCTTATTACTGCCTACAACTACCTGAAAGGAGGTTGTAGAGAGGCGGGTGATGGTCTCTTCAGCCAGGTGACAGGAGATAGGACAAGGGGAAATGGCACAAAGCTGTGCCAGGGCAGGGTCAGATTAGATGTTAGGATAAAATTTTTTACTGAAAGAGCTGTCAGGGCCTGGAACAGGCTGCCCAGGGAGGGGGTTGAGTCACCATCCCTGGGTGTGTTTAAAAGACTGGCAAGATGAGGTACTTAGAGATGGTTTAGTAGAGGATGGGAACAGTTGGACTCAATGATCTTAAAGGTCTTTTCTCACCTAGTAATTCTGTGATTCTGTGATCTGAAAGCTGCAGACCCCAAAGGCTACCTGCTGCATGCAATTACCCAAATTAACCTAATGAGAGGTAGTATTTCTCCCCATGAATGCTCCCCCATTTAAACACTTCAATAAGGAAGAGCAATAAGTGCTACAGTGATGTCTGCAGTGATGTCTGCAGTACAGCAGGAAGATTTCAAGCTCTCCGTACGGCAGCACAGCCCAAGAAGTATGAGACCACAACAATATTACCTGTATTTTCCCACTACATTGCCACACTCGATGCAAACCAATGTGATTTGGGCTCCGGATATCAGCAAGAAGATATGTAGCAATCAGAAAATGTCTCCTGGTGGAAGGCATCAGGTTAAAAAAGGGCAAAAGGCTTGAGAAAGGATGGGGTTTAGGATGCATATTGTAGAAAAAGTCAGAAATTCGTGGTGGAAGTGTGCATTTCCAAGCGTAAACCAGCACAGCTTTAAAGATGCATATGCTTGTGTTAGCCAAGGATCAAGTCCCTCGAGCTCAATCAGAGGTGGTTTGGTACAGGGGGGTGAAGGAGTGTTACAGAAAGCAGCTTCTTTCTCTGAGGGAGAGTGGGAATGCAAAATATGTCTAAAATAATACACTACCCAAATAGTCTTTCAGCCTTTCCCGGAGGAAAAGCCTTTCTCTGCAAGGAAAATGCCACATATCTCCACAGCCTCAGGAAAAGAATGAGGTCACATCTTTCGCTGTAGCTGAGAGAAGGGTTGGCTTTTTCGTTTTGGTGCAGGGTTTCATCCCCTTCTTCCAGTAACTAGACATGCCTCACTGCGGTGTGGCCCTTGGTATTCATCTTCATCAGGGCTCCCTCTTACTCCACAGAAAAAATGTTCAATACTCCATCTAAAGGGGCAAATCCTGCACCACCAAGGCACCACTGCTGTTATGGAGAAAATGGGTTTGCCCCTTGCTTCCATTGCTGTGAATTGGGAGCAATTCTCCTTAAGTTAAGAGGTTAAAGCTGTCCCAATGACTCTGGCTGCAGAAGGGTTTCTTGTGTGGGAATGAGGGAAAAGAAGCCAACTTTTTAAACCAGATTTTAGTCTCTTTACACAAGGACAATTTGTAATAAACCCCGTGGCTAACGTGAAGTTATTGCAGATTTGCACTGGCATGAATGAGGTCAGAAACCAGCCCGGGGTGGCTGGGACAAGGCAGCACAGAAGGGTTGGCGCAGAGAAATTTTGAGCGGCGCTTTCTTCAGCCCCTAAATGATCTCAACACGGTGACACCCCGCCTTTGATGGATTTTTGGGTCAAATTGACAAGTGTCATGGCCCAGGACCGAGCACATCTGACATGGAGAAAGCCAAAGCAGAGCTTGTCAGAGCGAGCCGACGCCGTGTGCTAATTAGAGCTGTCTGCTCAATGAATTTAGCTTCTAACTGCTCGCAGAGTGTCTGCAGCTAGATTGGGATTTCCTCAAATTGATTTGTAATTTGAGGTTACTCAATTAATTTTTCTTTTCTCTCTCTCTTTTTTTTCCTTTGGTTAATTTTTGCTCTCTGGCTTAATCGCACAAGTGTTTGACTCCCCACACGCTTGCCCTCCTGCCTTCCACGGGTGCTGGTGCTCCCCGGCCGGGTGCCCTCTCTGGCATCACAACCCTGATTTGGCCACCAGCGGTCCAAACCTCCCAAGATTCACCAGCCCTTTAGAAGGAGGTTTCAAATAAGCAGGATAGAGGATATCCAAACTTTTTTCTTTTTTTTTTTCCCCTTTTCTGGGCCACACAAGCCTTGCCCAAGGCGTTATTCGTAGAAAAATTAGGCTGCTGCAAGATTCACTGGTGGGGTGCAGAATTTAAATAGAATTTTCTCTTGTCCCAGTTACACAAAGTCAGCCTGATTCCCCCCATCCCTTACACTGGTGTAAAGTGGGAGTAATTCCAGCCACGTGGCTGGGATTTGCCACCCACCAGAAGATCCATTCCTGGCCCCTTCCTGGCACCGCTGGTGAGCGGAGAGCTGGGGCAGGTGCTCTGGGAAGCATTGTGTGGTGGCTGCTCCAGGCCACCAGTATCAGCCCTGGTGGGTAGGGTCCTTGCTGATATGAAAACCTGTACGGGTGCGATCCAAATTTTTATTTTCTAAGCATTTTTTTGTGGTCAAGCTTTGAGTGACAGCGTACTTGGAGGCAGGGAATGCAGAGGTAGTGTGCATGACTGCTGCTAAGTCATGACCCTGCATGGGAAATGTTTTATGGCGTTCATCTCCTAGTTCTTCAAATCTCTCACTGCTTGTAAGCTTCACGGGTCAGAGTCCTTGCTCTACTGCAGCACCTATATGCCAGGGGCATTTGTCCGACTCCAGGGAAGAGATGCTGTCCCAAAATAAGCAATGTGCTCTTGGGAACCATTTAGTTAGTTTTGAGAATGAAGTTGTGGCTCCCGTTGAGGGAGGTTTGCTTTTGTAGTGGCTGAGCTCCATGACATGAAGAGCTGAACCCTGCAAGGTGATGGGGAACCTTTGCTGCTGCTGCTCAGCCTCGGCCACTTTTGTTCCAGCACTCAAAACCAAGCATCTACTGGTGGGAATGTCTAGCACATCCAGAGTTCCACGAGCTTCCCTTTCCCGGCAGGAGTTTCCTACAAGCCATGTAAAATAGCCTGGAAAAGGTACAAGGCTCTACCTGCCCACCCAGGTAATTTGATTGATCGTTTATGCCCTGAAAAAATTGCCAACACAAACACTTCTGTGCCATTCCAGGCTTTGTCACGACAGAGATGTTTGTTCTGGTTCCTGTTCAACTTCTCCCCCTGCGGGGCAGAGCTCGTGGCTGTTCCTAGCGGGAGCTCCGACCTGGAGCCAGGCTTCCCTCCTCCTGACTGGAGGTTTTCAATCAGAGCAATTCCACTGACTTCAGAGCGCTGCTTCTCATTTCCAAACATATGCTCAGGAATATAATCAGGCTTACAAATCTCTGCTGACGGTGAAACCGAGTGCCAGCTTCCCTTAACGAGTAAAGCAAAGCGCTGATGGCGGTGGGGGGCGGTGGGAGGGGGGAGGTGAACAACACAAGCCCAAAGCAGAGCACAGTCCTGGCTTCCTCCTTGGAAATGAATGGTTTATGAGCAAGGTTGGAAATAAATGGGTGCTTTGGCACTGAGGGGACATGAAGCACCCACAGAAAGGGGATCTTTGCCATTGTGACGTTGGTTTGCTGCCCGTGGGATAAGGATGGGCGTAGGGCGGGGGTGTGTGTGTGTGTCTCCTCAAATAACCGAACCCACAAGGGAGGAGTAGCACATAGACCAGAAAAACCCAAAGCCCAGCTCACAGGACATGAGGGTTTCTAACACCCACCTCTGAGCAGCCCTTTTCAGCCCTGGGTTCCAGCGAAGGATGTCCCTGTGCATGTCCTAGCACAGAAGGTGGAAAAAACGGGTCCAAGCCGGCAGATTCAGTAATAAGCTGCTCATGCTGCTCAGCATCGTGGTGCTCCAGCACGATGGGTCCCCCAGCTGATGGGGATCACCAGCACTCATCAATAACATGAATCATCGGCTACCTGGCTGCTGCTGGAGCTGGAGGAAACACTGCTCAGACCTTGGTCAAAGCTGCAGACATGCTGGGCAGGATTTAACTCAGTGTTCCCATGTTTACATGCAAGGAACATGCACAAGCAGAGATGGATGCCACAGGAAGGTCTTCTGGGGCACTCATTTGGTGATGGCAGATGGCACAAAGGGCCTACAAAAGACCAGTGATCTTCTGGATCAGCAGCTGAAGGTCAAGTGGGGCTCCATATGGGCAACCCAGAGCCCAAGCTCAGGTAGGTGCCAGTTGTCCTCCTGCTCAGGGTGTTTCCCAGAAAAAACCTTCTGACCATTTCTGACTGCTCTGACCATTTCTCCCACCAATGCCTGGCCACTGTTCCCAGACACCATGGTGATGCACAAGTTCAGAAGATGGTCTCACCTTATTAAAAATTAATTTTAAAAGAATGCTATGGAAAGGGAAAATCCTCAGGGTGCACCTTAGGAGTGATGGTGTGGTTCTGCTCTCTGCAGAGCCTCAAGGAGAAATGCAGTGTCCAGGACTGCTCAGGTAGGGAGAACATTCACCCAGCCAAGACTCGCTGGTGTCTCTAGCTGGACATCAGAGCAGGCTCTGGCTCGGGAGGGAAGTGTGGCCCTGTGGTGCATCTCTGCTCCATGCTGGGTGGTGACTTCTGGGGCAGGACACACGTGGATGCAGCTGGGGCACACTGGGCAGAACACAGTAGGCACCAGGCAGGCGGGTGTTTCGGCATGAGCAGCATGTGGCATGGGGTTACTGAGGAGGGTATGGTCAGACTGGTGTGTGTCCTGGGAGCATGACACCGGGATGTGCTGGGCACTGAGTAGCACTGCCTGGTCCCATCTGGGTGCAGCACTGCCAGGGTGGGCAAAGCACTGCTCAGGTGGGCACAGCACTGCCAGGGTGGCTGCAGCACTTCCCAGGTGTGTCCAATACTGACAAGGTGGGCACAGCACTGTCAGGGTGGGCACAGCACTGCTCAGTGCAGCTCAGCACCACCCCCCGAAGAGGGGCCAGCTCAGCATTACACCCAAAGAGGTGCCAGGCTGTGGGGCTGCCACTGCCTTACCTGCATTGGCACCATGCCCCCCACCTGCATGAGGCCAAGCACATCAGCAGCACCTCCAGTACAACCAAGACAAGCAGCACCAGGGGCTCGGCTGGGTGCCAGGGGATCCCACTGCTGTCTCTGGGCACCCTGGGTCCTCAGGCCCACCCAGCCCTACTGTACATCCCCTCCGTTCCCCTCTGCCCCTCTCCTCCTCTGAGGAAAATGGAAGTTGCCTTTTGTCTGGCAGGGGTCAGACAGAGCCGGTTTGTTCGATAAAGCTTTAACGCTTGGTGAACACGTAGAAAAGCTCAACCCGGGGCCCTCTGACAATCTCTATTGTTTTGCAGTTAAAAAAAAAAAAAAGAAGGAAAGAAAGAAAGGAAGGGAAAAAAAAAAAAAGGAAAGGCCGGTTCGATTTAAAACACCAAGTTCATGGCATTTCAAAGAGAAATGATACACAGCGTATGGATTTGTGTGATACGGGGAGATAAAGCAGGGAATAAAATGCCAGGCAGGAGCATTACAAACACTGCTCTCGGGGGTGAGCCTGGTATTTTGCCATCTGATTATTTTAAGAGGTTTCTGTCTCTGCAGAAAAATCTCTGGCATTAGTTTCGCATCCCAAGTCTCTGGGTTTGGGGCAAAGCCCGGGAAAGGAAAAGGTGTGAAAATGATGAAAGAATAAGCGATACTTTGCCCTAATGTCTGACGTGCCCGGGAAATGGCATGTGTATGTGTGTACAGTCCGCTTCACCCACACTGGGGTTCATTGTCTACAAAATTCATAAGCCACAGAATGCACCAGTTGCCAAGCAAAGCTGGGAGGTGGGAACCCTCCCCAGAGTTTATTTAAGCAATAAAATTTAAAAAAAGAAAAAAAAGGAAAACAAAAAAGAAGAAAAAAATCAAAGGACTTGTGAAAGAATCAGACAAGCTGGTGAGGAGGTCAGTTGATTGAATATTTCATTTATTGAATGTGCGATTGCCAAAATAAATAACTTGGGGAGGAAAGCAGGAGTCAGGAAATTGAATGTGGTTTTTTTTTGTCTCCAGCGAAGTTTCCCTTGAGTGATTTCCTTTGGAGGCTGCTGCTGCTGCCCGCCGAGCGCATCCCGCTCCTCCGGCTCCGGCAGCAGCCCAGGCACCGGTGACACGCTCCTCCCCGGCCAGCCTTTGCCAGGAGAACAAAAATGTGTCGTTTCACTGTCCTTATAATGCACAGAGGAAATAGGATTAGGTCCAAATTGCAGCAAGGTAAGTAGGATTAATGGCTGGCTTAAATAAACGGCGCCGTTCTTCACAAGGCTTCTCGGTATCGTTTCCGCCTGGTTGTGCGGCGTGCGAGGCAGCGCGGGTGCCGTGCCCAAGAGGTGCAGGCATAGATAAGGTGGGGGATTGGAAATGTACACTGCTTTGTGGGTCTTTCCCATACCCTTTATTTATTTATTTTTAAATAAGAAATCTGACTTTTGGTGCTGCTAGTTGCTGAAATCCCTGCGGGAAGGATGGAGGGAAGGAGGGATGGAGAGGTGGATGGATGGATGGATGGAATGGATGGATGGATGGATGGATGGATGGATGGATGGAGGGAGGGAATGGAGGGAGGGAGGGATGGATGGAGGGAGGGATGGATGGATGGATGGACGGATGGAAGGATAGAGGGATGGAAGGATGGAGAGATGGAGGGATGTAGAGATGGAGGGCGAAAGCCTTTGTGAACGCCT
Source organism: Laterallus jamaicensis coturniculus (assembly GCA_022605575.1). Classification (NCBI taxonomy): domain Eukaryota; kingdom Metazoa; phylum Chordata; class Aves; order Gruiformes; family Rallidae; genus Laterallus; species Laterallus jamaicensis. The sequence goes on along the minus strand of JAKCOX010000032.1, from coordinate 4,025,254 downwards.
CTTGCCCCCTGGCGTCCCCCTCACTGCAAGGACAGCCGGGGCCGGAGGGCCCGAAGAGACCGGGGGGAACGGGGAGGGGAAGGGCGGGGGGGAGGAACGACACCGGCCGCCTCCATCTCTCATCGCCTCTTTCCCCAAAAGCCTAACCAACAAACCCAGACACGCCGACACCCCGGCAAAACTTATTTCTCCCCCCTAAAATAAACACCTCGTAAAAATAACGGAGCTCCTTCCCAGCATCCCGAGGGGCGGTTGGGAGGGCAGGAAAGGGAGGGAAAAAAGTGTCTGGAGTGGGGGGAAACCCATAACTGTAAAGAGCTGGTGGCTAGGAAGGGAACGCAGTGGCTTATTCCGCATTTCTATTCTTTTTCCAGAGTCTCAGTCGCAGCTGGCAGGCCGGGAGGTGTGTGGTTCCGTCCATTAAAGCTGTTTCTCATTGCAGGGTGACAAGATTTTAAGAAAGGTTCCTAATGACCGATGCGGGCTGGCATCGCAGCTGAGTTTTGTAATTAAACGTTACCGAGCAGCGGCAGTAGCTGGGGAGAAATGTCAAGGATGCTTCTTCTTTTCTTTTTTTTCTTCTTCTTCTTTTTCTTTTTTTTTTTTTTTTTAATTCTTTTTTTCCCCCGAGATTTTCGGAGAGGCTGGATTTGTCACACGGAAATTGCAGCTGCCAAAACAATCTACCAGGAGCACATCAATAAAAATAACTCCCACCAACTTCCCCCAGCGAGCCAAGGAAATGACACTTAGTGGCTCACGGTGCTGAGCATCTCCCAAATCCCTCAAAAGCTGCAACTGCCAACAGCCCCCGTAAATGCCCCGTCCTGCTGCAGCAGGACCTGGGATGCCCGGTGCAGCCCGCAGCCGTTGAATTGAATGTTACCGAGAAATGATGCTCGGTTGGGGAAGTGACGGTAGGGAAAGAAAAAGTAAAAAAAAAAAGAGTGTAAATGGGAGTGATTTTCCCTGTGGGGAGAGCAGTGGTGGGGCAAGAGCGGGGTGGCAATAGGATGTGCGCAGGGGTAACGGCGGCTCCTGCCCTGGGGGTGCTCAGGTGTGTGTGTGGGTGCCCCGCCAGTCCCTGGGCTGCCACCTCCTGCCCTTCCGCCCCAATCCCCTCCGTAGTCTGCCGAGGTGGGATCAAATCCCAGCGAGCCCTTCCTTCCTTCTTTCCCTCCTTCCCTCCCTCCTTCCCTCCCTCCCTCCTTCCCTCCTTCCTTCCTTCCTTCCTTCCTTCCTTCCTTCCTTCCTTCCTTCCTTCCTTCCTTCCTTCCTTCCTTCCTTCCTTCCTTCCTTCCTTCCTTCCTTCCTTCCTTCCTTCCTTCCTTCCTTCCTTCCTTCCTTCCTTCCTTCCTTCCTTCCTTCCTTCCTTCCTTCCTTCCTTCCTTCCTTCCTTCCTTCCTTCCTTCCTTCCTTCCTTCCTTCCTTCCTTCCTTCCTTCCTTCCTTCCTTCCTTCCTTCCTTCCTTCCTTCCTTCCTTCCTTCCTTCCTTCCTTCCTTCCTTCCTTCCTTCCTTCCTTCCTTCCTTCCTTTCCTTCCTTCCTTCCTTCCTTCCTTCCTTCCTTCCTTCCTTCCTTCCTTCCTTCCTTCCTTCCTTCCTTCCTTCCTTCCCTCCCTCCCTCCTTCCCTCCTTCCCTCCTCCTTCCCTCCCTCCTTCCCTCCTCCTTCCCTCCTTCCTCTCTAATTTACCCCCTTCCCCTCCAAAGCCCCAGCCCCACTCCCCCTTGCTCAACCCTGCTCAAGTTCAGCGCCGCTCCGCACCACTCCGCGGGTTTGCGCGGGACCCTCGGTCTCTCCTTACACCCGCGCACCTCCGCCGCCTCCCAACCGCGGATGGGCGCAGGGGGTGGCGGAGCACCGCGGAAGCCCGGCCCTGGGGCAGCGGGTAGCGGTCACCGCTGCGCGCCCGCGGAACCAGCGCGGCGGCAGGCCGGGAGCATCACCGCCTCCCCGGTCCCGCTCCGCCGCCCCTCCCCGGCTCTCAAACCGTGGGAAACGCAGGATTTTTTCCGCCCCCCCTCCGCGCCGGCGGGGGCTCAGTGGCGGTCGCCGCGGTGATGCCGGGGCTCTCTCCTCCCTCCGACAAAGTTACCCCCCCACCCAGGGCCGGCTGCGCGCATCGCGTCCCCTCCGCGCCTCGGCGAGGAACGGCTCCAAACTCTTATTAATTTCTTTTAAACCGCATTAAACCCATTTCCCATCGGCTGGGCGAGAGCTGGGGTTTAATTCATTGAATATGCATGCGGAAAGTTTAACGGCGGCAGCAGCCGGGGGTTCAAAATCGCGAAGTTAAATATTTGTTTTTAATTTTCTGGCTCAAAAATTTTAACTACCAGGCAGGATCCCCGCCGCCCTAATGTGCTTGCATAAACGGCTTTGTGATTACCGCTTCCCTGCTAAAACAACATTTGCTTCTCGTCCTGACACATGGTGTTTGGAATCCGGGCGGGCGGAATCTGCCATCTAATATGTACAACCTGAAATGAGCCAGCCCGGCCGCGGAGCCGCCTCGGCGCAGCGCCTTGCCCGCGCACCGCGCAAAATTAACACAACGCCCCGCGCTCCTATTACGTTTGGGGGTTTTGATTTATTTTTTTTTTTTTTTAATTAGATTTTTCTGATGATAGACGTGTTTAAAGGACGAGGTTGTGCGTTTATGGAGGGAGGTTTCCTCAAGAGTCTATTTGATGAAACGTGTTTACAATAACGCCGGTGTTTAAACACTGTCACATTTTAAGGGGCGGTTTAATGAAAGTATAATTTTAAGATGGGAGAAAGTTTCGGAGAGCCGCGCGCTCCAGTTGGGCTTGTTTTGGTTTGTTTTGCTTTATTAATTTATTGTATTTAATTTTATCATTTTATTTTTATTATTATTTTAATTTTTATTATTTTACTTTTTATTAATTTAAAATATTCTGGGTGTTTTTTACCTTATTTTATCTTTTCTATATTTTATTTTTACCTTAATCTTTTCAATCGGACGTTGCACCCAATAAACGACAGCACCGGCCGGTGGCCCTATAGCCAGACAAAAGGGTCTTTGTCACCGGATCCCCGCGGACAGGAGACCTCAGGCCCCGCGGACAGACAACGCGGAACCGGGGCGGAGGGTTCCGCGCCCCACGGTCCCCGGCTATGCCGCCGCTGCCTGAGATGGGGAGTCACAAGCAGCGCGGAGCAGCGCTCGGTTCGCGGGCGCGGACCCTCCGCGGGCGGCTGGGCGCCGCTGCGTGCCCCCCAGGCTGGGGGTGCCGCTGACCCGGGGGGGGGGGGACACACGACGCATCACAGACACACACACGCACGACAAAGCCCTGTTCTCCTCCGCGGCCAGCGCGGCTGGGGGCGGGGGGGGGAGCGCTGCGTGGGGGGGTGGTGTGGGTGTTTTACGTGTTTTTTAAATTTCTATTTTATTTTTTATGGGGTTTTTTTTGTGGCCACGCTTTTCGTGACTGTGTGCCCCCCCCCCCCCCCCCCCCGCCTCCGCCCGCCCTCCGCGGTTCCTTTCGCTCTTCCCTTCCAGAGCTCTCCCGCGGTGGCGGAAAGACCGCGCAGCCTGCATCCCCCCCCACCCCGCCCAGCGCGCTGCCCTTTCCCCCCTCCCCGCAAAGGGCCGGCGGCGGGGTGCGGGGCGGGGGGGAGCGGGGCTCGCTTCCCGCCCCGTCGGCACGGACTCGGGCATCGGGGATCCGGGGATGCGCCACGGCTCTGCCCCGCGGAACACAAGCTCTACCTCCTCCTCATCCTCCTCTTCCTCCTCCTGCCCTCGGCGCAGCAGCCGAACAGGGACACCCAGCCCGCACTCCACCGGCCCCTCGATGGCGCCCGGTTGGGGCAGGTCCTGCCGGGGGGCGGGGGAAGGACCGAAATCCCCCCACTCCCCACCGCTTCGTGGTTTTAATTTGCCCTGAGATGTGTGACTTCTCCACGGAGAAGACTCCTTTTCATCTGTGAGGAAGGCTCCGTCCGAAAACACATTTCCCTTTTTGTCTTGCCTATTAGATATAATTTAACATAAAACGCCTGTTATAATTACTGATTATACAAGGGGTCCCTTGTTTTTGCGAGCTCCTAACAGGATTATCTAACAAGTGCTAGATTTCAAATTAACCATAAGCATGACATCAGAATTCATTTTGCTGTGCTAGAAAGGAGGGAAGGAGTGGATTTAGGGATGGGGGAATGGGTGGTCTTGGGAGCCCTGTGCTCAGCATTGCTTTTCCCTTGCCTGATCTGGTCATACTGGGCAGAAGCATCACCCCTGCAGAGCCTATAAAGGCATTATTATAATTATAAATATATATACAAAACTATTCTAAAGTGCTGTTTCGGAGAGGCCTGATTCATCCTGGGGCAGAGCAGCAGCTCAGCCTCCTGCCCATCACCTTGGCTTGGCCATGGGAAATGGATGGCTATAAAAAAAATCTATTAGGAATGAGTTAATTAACGGTAATTGGAAAAGGGACCTCCCCCATGTAAAATTGGCTTTCTCCATAAAACAGCATTTAAAAATAATCTGAGAAAAAAAAATACAACCCAACAAACACAACCCCACAATGAAGGTTTTCAGTGCAAGACCTTGTTTCTATCGCTGAGGGGAGGGGGATGAGAACAGTCCTCCAAGCCCCTGCCCCAGCTTCGCTCCCACCAAATCCTGGTAATGGGAGCAGGTTCCCTCACATGCTGCCTGGATGAAGCCTTGAGATCTGCAGTGAAACCCACCTTCCTGGCCACTCCTGTCTGCAGCCCCTCTTTTCCTTTTGGAAAAAGGAATTATGAGGAGAAGGGTGACCTGGAGGGGCTCATCCCTGAGCACAGGCTCTGCGGGATGCTTCTGCACAGACAGGGTCCCTGCCTTCCTCTCCTCCTTCCCATGCTTCCACTAGAACTTCAACTCTTTAGGCCTGGTGGAAAGTAAATCCTTTTAATGAATCAAATAATTTTGGACACGAGAAATTCCCCACCCCACCCCCCCCTTTGTAATTAGAGCTGGCCGCATGTCTAGAATGATCTGCTTTCCAGAGGGAAACAATAATTGAATTGTTGGGTGTCTCCCGAGCTTTGTGGGGCTCCGGGAAGGCTGCGAGGGAAGCTGAGCCGTTCTCTTGTTAGCGTCTGCAATAAGAGTGAGACACCCTAGAATTCAATTATGCGGCTCCTCCAGGAACCGTTATAATTATAACGTCAAGTTGTTTTTTAAAATTTCATAATTACGTTTTAGGATCCTTGCGTGGATATTTGGGAACGTGCCCGGCCCCCTGCACGCACCCTCCTTTGCTACAGCCCCTTCCCTGCCTGTGCTTCGGTGCCATCCCACTCCCCGCACCCAAGGGTGCCTTCCCTCTCCATCCCCACCCCTGGCACCCAGGGCACAGCCCCTCAGAGCCCGTCTGTGCTCCATGACGCCGGGCATCTCTCCCGAGTGCCGTGCAACAGCGTCACGGCACAGGCTGTGTGACTGGGCTGGTGACACGTCCCCGTGTCAGATCTGTTCAACCCTTCCGATTTCCCTGCCTGCAAAATCAATTCCCACGCACGCCTCTCCTAGGAGGAAATGGGGAAGAAGCAGATTGGAATCGCTGGTTACCGACGACTTTTGTGTTCAGCTAGTTAGAAATAGGTGCTGAATGTTGTTATCCCTTCATGTGGCACCAGAGGGGTGAGATTTGGGGTGTGCCAGGTGAAGCTGGGGGACCCGGGGAGCAAGGGTGCACAATACCAATGCCGCCTGTGCGCAGTTGGCATCTTCACCTTCAAAACTGCAGAGGCAAAATACTGCAAAAACTCTCCCATTCCTTTTTTCAGGTGGAAATTAAAAGCTCAGAAGGGCTCAACGTGTTGTGTCTGGTTGGTGGTTGAACAGGTCTTTGGGCTCTTTAGAAAAGCAGATCAGACTGCTTGTATTTTAAGTTCCTGCTGAGTGGAGAGAGCTCTGAGCGCCCTTGATCAGTGCTGCTGCTCTGCCCTGCCCTCACCTTGTGCCTGTTGCAGACTTACTGTGTCCTCCTGGACATGTGCCCTGGGAGGTCCCTTTCCAGGAAACACCTGGTCACATACTCATCTGAGTAGGGACCAACCCTGGACTGATAGGTACCAGGACTGGATGGAGGTCTCTTGGCTCTACAACACTGTTTGAAGGTGTTTAGTTAAGGAGCTGCTTCTGCAAGGTAGGAAATAAGAGATGGAAAGTGCAAAATGCCAGAAGAGCAAGAGAATCAAATAGAGAAGAGGTGGAATGACCAACAGCTGCTTCTCCAAAGAAATGGTGAGCAGACAAGCTAAGCCCAGTCAGACACAAGGAGAGCCCAAGCATTGCAGCACAGCCCGTTTTCCAGCTATGTGCCAAAGTTCCCACATCTCGCCATCAGAGGGATCCATCACATCCCAGCTTGGTTCTCCTTGCCCAAGCGGTGACCCGAGAACCTCCCTAAGTTTCATCCAGCCCAGTTTCAAGTGCCAAATCAGGGAAAGGGTCTGGCTCAGACTGAGGTGTGAACACGTTCCTCCGAGCTCCTTGCCGAGGTGGAACAGAGGTGTGTGCAGCACAGATCACTCTACCTTGGCCACACCGCTTTTCTGTAGAGGGAGAAACCTGACCATGTCTTCAGCTCCCTGCACCCAGCAAAGAGCCGCAATGCATGGGGCTGTGCACAGCAGGAGCAGGCAGCAGAAGGCCTGATGTCCTCCCCTCTTATCCCATGGCCACTTCCAAGGTTAGACAGCCCCAAACGGAAAGAGGGTATATCAAAATGAATCCCAGTAATCACCAAGACACAGGTACCACCGGAATAACCTTTGTTTTGACTTCTCCTGGGCTTGGACCCAGGTCCTGAGGAGACCGGTGCCCACCATTGGTTTTATGGACCCTCATCTCTGTCTGGCTGCGGTGCAGAAGATGAAGAGCGTGTCTTGGTCTCTGCAGGTCAGGGCCCCACGTAACAGTTGTGGCACTGGGATGGGAGAGCGGAGAGGAATACGCAATGACTGCACTGATTTCAGGCTGGGAATAGATTCACTTTTCATCCTCTCAGACAAGCAATTAGAGCCGTCTCCCCAAGCAGTTCCCACCCAGCAAGGAGTTCCAAAATATGAAAATTCTTCCCTTTCATATTATTTTCCAGATGTTCAGTCTTCGCTTCCCTTTATTAATGCTTCTTTTGCCAGGGTGACTCATTTAACAATTAGCTTAGGCATAGGGTGTAGCAGCTGTTACAGATATTACCTGTGCCTCTAAGGCAAAGCTTCTTACCGTTGTTTTTTAACCATCTCTCCTTTCCTTCTAGGCCTTTAATAACGTGTAAAAATATCTTTAAATTAATGGGAAGCTCTGATTCCTCAACCAGGTCAACAGATGGCTCATTTGGATGTGCCTTCAATTAAGCAGGTGGAACATGCCCAAGGAGCAGGCAGGCAAATGCAGCTGTTCTTTCCCCAAGTCCCGCTGCAGATCTATCAACCTCATAACTTTGTGTTCAAACTTCCCTCATCTGGCTGCATCTTCCGGGAGGCTGCTCCTTCTCATGACCATGAGCTATGGGTGTGATGATGCTGAGATATCTGTGTGTTGTTAGCTTCAAAGTCTATTTCAAATGTTTGATTGTTGGGCAAAATCCTGGAGCCCTGGTGTTTCTCAGCTTAAACACTGATCAGCATCTTTGGTTCACACACTAATGGACATTGGGGGGGGGTGGGGGGGGGTGCTCAAAACTTGAGCCTAGTGTCATCTCAGTTTACAGTGAGAAGAAATGGCCTCAAGTTGTGGCAGGGGAGGTTTAGATTGGATATTAGGGAAAAATCCTTCACCAAAAAGATTCCCAAACACAGGAACAGGCTGCCCAGGGAAGTGGTTGAGTCACCATCCCTGGAGGTATTTAAAAGATGGTTGGATGTGGTTTAGTGGTGGACTTGGCAGTGCTAGGGTAATGATTGGACTCGATGATCTTAATGATTTTTTCCAACCTAAATGATTCTGTAATCTTTCATGAGATATCCCACACCCTCTGTGTGGCCTTCAGCTGGCACCCTTGGAAGCTATGTGTCTCTTGTGGCAAATCTATCAGCCCCATAGGGATGTTTTAAAGTATCCTGGGGTGTCTAAAATCACAGTAAGATCAGTATTTTGCAACCAAATTCCATCAAGAGAATCACTAGTCCCCAGGCTGTAGCGTAAAGTCTGCACTCAGTAAGGACCCATTTGTACCACGGTACAACTCTCATCCCACCTATTTGAGTAAAGTTGAAGTAAACACAAGCAATCACATCAGGATCTGCCCTGGTGATACCAAGTGCTTTCTTTGCATGGAAAGAAAAAAAAATCTGATAAATCTCTGAGTGAAATCATTAGGATTGGTTAGACACCACTGTGATCTTGCAGCTGATAACTTGGCTGCTTACTACTGTGTGGCTTTTCCCCTGATGTTTCTATTAACTCGTACTCAACTTGTTCCAAAATAGCCTTAAACGAGGTGCTTGGGAGGTGACTCACAGGAGGTTTGGTGGGGGATTGCTCAATGCCCAAACAAAGCTCTAAAAATGACTAAGCCCACTAGGAGTGGACCTCCAGAACTGAGCCAGGACAGTCACTGCTGCTCTGTTACAGCTGGTGCTCCCTTCTCTGAGCAGAACTCCAGGCCTGGAGCTGCTTGTGAGCTCAGCACATATCCAGTCCCACTGACTTCACCTATGACATGCCTCACGTCCCCTGCATTTGAATCCTTTCTGGGATCAGGGCCTCACTGACTGCGCTGTCTGGGTGCTCGAATAAACCTAGGAAAAATGTTTAAAACCAGAGCTTGCCAAGAAGTTCATTGTTACAGAGCTCTGCATGGAAAGGAATGACCTCTGCTGGTCTGGAGGAGATCTCTGTTGCACAAGAGAGCCCTTAAGTTTTGATTTCTGCCCTGATACTTTGCTGGCAAAGTCAGTAGGGTGTGTATTCCTGGTGGTTCTTCCTTAGCTCAAGCTGCACGTCCCCATTTGGGACTCGATGATCTTAAAGGTCTTTTCCAACTGAGTGATTCTGTGATTAGCTCACAGAGTTTCAGGGACTATGCTTCAGGGACGACACTGTCCAGTCCTTGCAGGGCAAAATTTGGAATGGGCCTGCACAATGCTGGCTGGGATGTGTTGAACCTTCTTCCTTCCCCAGATCTCTTCACTTTTCTCACTGGCCCAGCAGCAACAGCAAATTTCCAAATCAAACCCATTGTTCAGCCTATCAGCACAGCTCTGCACAGTGCCCAGGCTCCTACACTATGGGGTCCTGGAGCAAGAGCTCAGCAGCACTGGCCCCATCAGAAGGACCCCTCTACCCTTGATCCCTGAGCTGTACACCAGGAATGTACACCCTTGTTCAAACCTGTATGTCCCAGCAATTCTTTGGTGAAGGGTAGGAAGCTGTAGGTACTGCTGGGTGTGTTTGCAGATGGCTGTGGGCATTTTTTGCATTGCAGGATAAAGTCTTCTCCAAGCTGTGACTGTCCCAGGCCACCTGATCTGAGGTACACTGATCTCTGGTACACTGCCATGCAAATCACAGCCAGAAAAGCTGGTCACATGCACACAAGTAACATTTCTGCAGGAACCTCACAGCAAGCCTTCCTGTCACAGGCCCTTCTTGGATGGGATCTCGACTCTGCTGTCAATCCAAGCTCTCTTCATTTCTGGGCACCTGCTCAAGATACCTTGAAAATGATGAACATCTTGTGCATTTCCATGCAGGTAAGAGACATACATGCCTTCAGCAGGACTCTCACATATCTGCATGTGTACTAGTTCAGCTTGGTACTACCAGCATATAACCTCCGAGGCTTTCTGAAAAGGGCTGAGGATATTCAGGGTGAATAAATGTGACCTCCATGGAATCAGCTAGCTTTTGCTTTCACCACAAACCCTCTTCTCTGTCTGCCCAGCAAAAGCCAGCTGAAATTACTTTTGTGACTGTCTCAGTCCTTACTGCTGAACTGCTTTTGAACCAGTAAGAAAGCAAGTCATAGAATCACAGAATGGTTGGTGTTGGAATGGACCTTAAAGATCATCTAGTCCCAAACCCCTGCCCATGGGCACGGACAACCTTCACCAGACCAGGTTACCCCATTCAACCTGGCCTTGAACATTGCCAGGGAGCGGGCATAGATGGGATAACCAACACCCACACAAACAACACTCACCATCTGTTACTTTTGGGAAGAAGAAGCTTGGAGCATCCCCAGAGCAGCTGCAGGAGTTGGCCTCCCCTTCCCAGCCCCAAGCCACAGCAGACTGGCCCAAGAGGTAGTGCTGGAGCCACCAACCAGCTACTGAGCTGGGATAAAATGATGTCGCTGCATGTGGTTTCTGTGAAAAAATACTGATGTGTAACTGGCCTTTATTTCCTAGGAGGCACTGCAAGTTGGTGTAAGCTCTGTAGCCCTTGTCTGGTATCTAATGTAACAGTATAATAAGGCTCAAACTACTTAATAACACACAGCCACTACTTCCTGCAATGGAGGAAATGCGATCTGCTGCCAGACAAAAACTGAATGAAACTTTGTAAAATTCTGATCTTTTATCACTTCTGGGGCAGTAATGAATTATTTATAGAAATTATCATGGGTACTTTGAATTCGGCCTTTGAAAGTTAACCAGGGCAGGCCAGAATCTGCAACACAACCCACAGACTTCCCTATCCCACAGAGCACCAGGACCGAGGGTTCATTGCACACATCATTCATCTGTAGCCCGCGAGACAGAACATCACACGAGGAGGAGGGAACTTGAGTGGCATTTCACTGCCCAGAGAAGTCACTATCACCTGTAGGCACCTTCCATAACCTTTTAGCTGGAAGAACCTGTTACCATCCACGCTCCTCTCAGGTTTCCAAGATGGGGCCCTCAATGACCTCCTACACAGAAGTATGCTTTGTTCAATTAATCCAACGTGTAATGCTTTGTTCTCATGAATTTTGGAGCTACTCCTATGTGCAGGGAGGCAACTGAGACTTAATTTCATTATTCATCTCAATATGTTCCCGTTGTATTCAGAGAACAGACTCTGGGCCCTCCTGTGGCTAATTTAGCACCTGCAAATCCCCGTGCTTAAAGCCAAAGGCTCACAACCTGCCGAATGAACTTGCAGGAATGATGCACGGGGTCAAATCACCATTCTTGCTGGGAAGACTTCCAATTTTTTTCTCCAGAAACTTTGCACAGAGTTTCCTGTCTCAAAAGGAGGCAAGTATGTCCCAGGTCTCCAAGACCAGGCTCTATGCCACATCTTTTTATTTTCAATAAATACTTTTAATTCCTTTTTGGCAAAATTGAGGGAAAGCAGCGCAGTTGGATGTGGGTCATCCTCAGATCAAAACTATCAGCTACCTCCTCAGCATCCATAGAAGACAGGCTGAAGGTAAGCAAGCAAGGGCTATTTAAACTAAACCAGTTAAGAAGTTCTTTTCACCTAAATCCAAGAGACTGCACTGAGATGGGTGGAGACCAATGAAAAAGCCATTCTACTGGTTCCACCACAAACATTGCAGCGTCTAGAAGTCTGAAATAGAATGACAGACGTTTGGGTTGGAAGAAGTATTTAAGGGCAGTCAAATTGAAGACTGACTGCAAGATGCTGTCTTCCCTATGTGAGGTGATGAAGCAGTTCTCGAGTTGCTCAGTCTTACCAGCCATGCTTACACCTCCTCACTGTTTGCACTCTGACTGTAGCAGTCATTACTCCTGACAACCCAGCCGCAACAGGAATTTGCCTGTTTACTCTGCTCCCTCCTGCTTTTGTTTCGAATAATTTATTTCAGCTTCTTAGAAGACAACATAGTGAGATTTTATACCTTATGTCACCTAGCCAAAACAGACATTTATGCCACTTCTTGGTACAACAGAAGACTGCTTTTCTTCAGCTGTATAACCCAGGTGGGAAGACGCTCAAAGCCAGTCTTTCTCCAACTTCAGTTAAGGGTTTGGGGTTTGTTTTAAGCCACTGAGCATGCATGACTGAATATCTGTTATGCAACCGTGACAACTGTCCTTCACAAGAAAGATTCCCACATAATGCAAACACAGAGAATCCAAGGCAAACATGACTTAATCTTAAAACTTTAATAGTAAAAAAAGTGTAAAACCAAACACACCGCTGAAAACTCATCAGTAAGAATGAGAATTTAAGTGTTCAAATTCAGAATAGTGCAAATTTTCTTCACTCCCCTCCCCACCTCTTCCAAACTTAAATCACTTTGGTTAAGATACTCAGAAGTATTGGCAAAAAATGAACTTTTGACTTACATTTTTTGGCTGCATTATTTCTAACACATAGAGATTTACTTTCAGTCTTTACAATTAAATCTTAAAATACTTCACTATCAATCAAATATCTGTAGAGATCACCGGCATCTTCACTGACATGTGGTTTTATAACGTTCTGAAATGGGTTTCAAGTTGGTTACAAAACCTTCTCCCCAGCAGGCTGCATGCTACTTAAAACAGCTGAGCTGATCCAGTCCTGATCTAAGGACCCGATTTCCTCAAGCAGTCCTATAAAAAGTGATTATTTAGGCTTTAAAGATTTGAGGAAGGATCTCATACCGATGACATTAATCTCGATTTACATCAAAGCAAGATTAGAATGGGGGTCTGCTCTGTAATAAAGACTCTGTGCTAACCTTTCCTGCTACAGAGAAGCACAAGCAGTAATTATAGCATTCCCTTAGAAGAGTGAAAGCAGCCAGAACACTGCTACCTGGCCTCAACATATTTTTTTTTGATGGGTCACTCTTTAACCAATGCCTCTAACTATATCTGAAGCCACGTGAGATTGGAAATAAACACAAAAAGAAAAGAAAATAAAATTGCATAATACAAAATGGCAAATCCATAAAAGTTTACAAGTACACCATAACCACAAAATTGGAGTATTTCTAAAAATTTGGGTTCAATGAAAGATACAACAAAACTAGCTTTACTAGTTAAATAAATTATTGCTCCATTTGACTCCATGCAGCATTGAAATGAACTCAGAACCCTTTTCTCTTTAATCTCTCATAAGAAATGATCGATATTGAAGAGAACACGAGGCTCAGATTTACTGTACATTGCACTTCAACTTTAAGACCTAATACTTGCTATTTAGGTCTCCTGTGGTCTAAGCTATCAAATGAGTATGTTGTGCTCACCAGAACTAAGTATTAAGAAACACCAAATGTTTAATGTAGTGACATAAGCACTTTTTTTTTATTTTTAAGAAGGCAATCACAGATTGCAAGTTCTATAGGGTTGTGAAAAAACAAGTAGTGATCTCTTTCAGAAACTGAACTGATAAAACAAGTTGTTTGCTCTTCTTCACATACATTTTAAATCACATTTTAGGCTCACTCCTGTTTCCAATCATTGCAGTCAAAACCCAGACTCAAACAGAAGCAAGATCAAGGATACCTCTAGGAGGAAACTGCAAATCTCAGGAGCTGGGGGCACAAACCTGAAGGCCAAGGAATGGCCTGCAACAGTTTTTTCAGTGACACCAGACATTTAATGTTCTTGAGATCTCCTTCAGTGAGATACTGAGGCATGTGTCTAATGTTAAGCAGGAGTAGTCACACACACTTGAATTTCTTACTGAATTGGGGACAGAACTTGATTCTTGCAAATCTAACTGCAAGCTTCAGAAGTAATGAAATTTCCAGTACGAGTTTCTTGATAAAGTTCCCATTTGAACAAGATTGTCTCCAGTGTTCACCTAACACACTAAAGCAATTTAAACTCCAAACTAACTGACTTCCAAGCTTTCGTCCCTTCAACCCCCTCCCCTGTCAAAGACGGAAACTTAATGCAGCATTACAAGTCAGGGCATGATTCCTTCATAAGACTCCTAAAAGCTTTAGTGCAATGCCTTTAATCTGTTTTGATCACTCTTATTTTTAAATAACCCTATTTTTTTAAAAGATTTGGATAAATACTATTCCTATTAAACTATACTTCATCATTGTTAAGCACCATCGATCTACTTCCTTTGGGCACTGATACAAGAGCTTGTAATTAAATTTCAGTTTCAAGGCTTTACAATACGGCAGCTGCTTCAATAACTTACATTGGAATCTAATACTTGGAAAACTGCCACTTAGCCTGAACAGTTGTTTGCAACTTGGTGTTAAACTCTTCCAGAGAACAGCCATATGCAAATGCTTATGCGGTAAATCAGGGTAAGATTTCAAGATAAGCAGTTAATTTCACTTGGCTATTCTAAGAGTGGATTAATTTTTTTTTCCACAAGTCATTTGTGCAGTGAGCCCATAAAAAGATTATTTTTTTCCTAAATAATCTTCAATTTAGAACAGGAACACATCTTCGTAATGTTGCTTTCACTGGCACCGTGCTCTCTTCTTTGAGAATTTAGTCATTGTGTGGTTTCTCTGGAATACCCTATGGATAAAAAGAAACGTGTTATAGTTTACTGCCATCTGAGAAGTGACTACATTCTGCAGTATTTTCAGTGATTAAATAGTCAACTAGCCTCAGTTAGGCTGACAAAGACTTTGCAGACATGGCTTCTGACAAAAACTCAACAAGGACATGCTCCTTAACTGTGGACAAAAAAGCCACTATGGGTCTCTGCCACCTCAATCAGTGCATCTGATAAATCCATCTACCAATCCCACTGCTTTTTATAAGATTTTGTGATCCCTCCACCCTATCACAAGTTTATTTCTTAGCTGTAGTTTCATGGTCTTTCACTAACAGGCATGAAACGGTCTTCAAGCATGTTACTTGATTTTCTGTTTAAAGATTGGTATCAGGTAGACTGCGTCATCTCCTCCTAAGTCTCTTTTCTAATATGAAACCCTATAGTATGTCAGTGTAAGAAACTTAACCAACTTTTCATTAAAACAAGGCTTGCAATACATTATTCTCATTCTAGAGCCAATAATATATTTTCAAGTACTGAATGTGTTCACAGCTCTGCAGCCTCCAGTAGTAGCAAACATTCAGGGTTCTGAATACCATCAGAGCTTGCCACATGTTAAGAATGATGCTTACAGCTCAAAAATCAAGTGATGCCATCAATTTAACTGATGAGCACTGACTGAGCAACTTTAGGTGTCATAATCATAATAAGCAGCAAGAGCAGATGGTGGCAACAGGACTTTCACCTTCCCTTTTGAAATCAAGCTATTAAAGATGTTGGATTTCATCCTCAAACTGATAGCAAAAAACCAATCCAAATCAGCCCAACAAACCAAACCCAAGAGCCTCTTCCAACTGAAGGGGGATGACTCAGGGAGACTTCTTGTTCTCCTTCTAATTTCTTTCCTCATTTCAAAAGTTAGGCAAGGGCTGAGGAAGAAGTGAGGCAACTTTACTCCGCTACAGTATTTTCCAAATGTGCCATCTTCAACTCTAGACATGCCCAGAAATCATCTACTATTTGACCTAGAATTGTCACATGCAGCCAAACAGTCCAGGGACTACAGGAGAACATGGCTACAAACAGAATTGGATTATTCAAGTCAGTTTAAAAAAACCCACAGTTCTCCATCTTCTTGCCATAGGAGCAAAGGCTGACAAAACAGACTGATAATAGAACAGAAACCTGGCAGACTGAATGTTGCTATTCTGTTTTAGAAGCTGGATTCTTTGAATTTCCAACACTGAATGCCTCAGTGACCTCTGTAAGAGTAATCCCATGAAAATGTTTGGCGTCTCCAAGCTTTCCAGACTAAGTAACAGTAATATAAACCACATAAGACACTTCTAGATAACCAGAATGTTTCCCATTTTCCCTTGCCAACTTCCCCCTTTCTTTGTACAGAAGATGACAAGATTGACAAGGAAGCTGCTGGCAGGAGCCAGTCTGATTTTAACTACATTCAGGTGAGACGTCAGGTGGAAAGAAAAAGTCAAAGGAAGAAAGAAGTCCCATGTCCCTACATTTATTTTTGCTCTTTCTTCAAGGCTCCCTTTCTTTCTAACATAAGAAATTAGGGCTGGGAAGATGATTAGAGGGCTGGAGCTTCTCCCCTATGAAGAGGAGGCTGAAGGAGCAGGGATTGTTCAGCCTAGAGAAGAGAGGGCTCCTCATTGTAGCCTTCCAGTACCTGAAGGGAGCAGAGAAACAGGAGGAGAATCAACTTTTTAAAGGGGTAGACAATGGCAGGACAAGGGGGAATGGACTAAAGGAGGGAAGGTTTAGATTAGGTATTAGGGGGAAGTTCTTTACAGAGAGAGTGGTGAGGTACTGGAAGGGGCTGCCCAGAGAGGTGGTGGGTGCCCCGTCCCTGGAAGTGTTCAAGGCCAGGTTGGATGGGGCCCTGGGCAACTTTGTGTAGATCCAGGCCTGGAGGTTGGTGACCCTGCCTGTGGCAAGGGGGTTGGAACTCTGTGATTCTTAGGGTCCATTCAAACCCATGCCATTCTATGATTCTATGATAAGTGCAGCAACTGGAAGTATTGCATACAATAACATGAAAGACAGAATCATGGCATATATCAGACTATAATTTTATTCTAAAACTCTGATTTCCATCACAAAGCTTAAATAAAAGAGAAATGATACCCTCTCTTCCCTCACACATAGTCTTAAGAAAAAACACATGCAGATAATATGCACCACTGGGACTTGAAGGGGGAACAGTGAGTTTGTATTGTGAAAAACCTCAGAGCAAATCCAAAACTGACTGAGGTTAAGAGTGTGACCACAGTCCCAAGGAATCTGTAACTTGCTATCTAGTCAGCATGAAAGAAAAACTTCAAAAACAGGAGTAGATTTACTCCGTGCTTATTTTTTAAAAAAAATCATTTTCTGCAGAAAGTTACAGTTAATTTAGTGTAACTGAGATTCAATACTAAAGAGATTGATCTTAATATTAGCTGGAGGTGGTCAAACAACATGGCTTTCTTCCCCAGCTGGTCTGCAAGCCTGTCCATCTGCAGCACCAACCTCAGACTACCCATATTTGAAGTGGGTTAGCATCCATCCACTGGGTTAGATAGGTAGAAGAGACACGGAAGACTATTCCAGGGAAGACATCTAGCTTTAGACAACCCTTTTTACACACTCGTGGTACAGTCTCAAAAAGCAGCTCTGCCCTTTACTAACCAGCTCAGGGATTAATATTTCAGGAACTCCCAAGTCTGCAAGTGTCCTTCCTTCAGTAAAAATTAGAGGCACCTAAATCACAGCAGCCTTAGAGAAGCTAAATACTTCAAGGATGCTTTCTGAGATAAAGGACTTCAGTACTGGAGATGACAGAAGTTAAATCAATACAGTATTAGTTTACTATTCACCACTGTCAGAACACTTAACAACCAAGCCTTAGGCTGATGTGCAAGCACACAGCCAGGTTTAATGCTGAAGTATGCTACAAGGAAATAATTAAGAACCTAGTAAATGAGATAGTGATTTACCCTATACTATCCCATATATAGAGTGATACTTCATCTACATCTTAAGTAATCAGAAAGAGCATATTTGACTCTAGAGTGGTGGAATTTAATGTTATATGGGGATATTTCCTTTCATCTATATAACAAAAATGCTTTACTACACAAATAATTAGAGAAAGCCCATCTGTGTCTCAGTTTTTCTAGCTACCTTAGATGTCAATTCGAAGTACTGACTGAGCAGGAGTGATTAAGATTCTCACTGGAAGCAGCATGCTGCTACAGTGTTATTTAGGCTGCTTCTGGAAAAAGTTAAACACAGAAGATACTCAAACACTTACTAAGACAATTCCCACTCTACTGGCAACACAGGTTGTACACTTACATTTCAGCTCTTGGGAATATATCTATTTATCTCTGTCAACTTGTGAGTCATACCCTTAAAGGCATAGTTTGTTCTTGGACTAACAACAACAGAAGGTATTTGGCTTGTTAAAGGAAATGCTAATTATACAGTAATTACCATAGCCAGTTGGCGTCCTATGTTTCCTACAGTCACGCCTCCTGAGAAAAATATACATGGAAGCCAAGAACGGATGTAAAGAAAGTCTGGAGATGTGTACCTAGTAAACAGAAGGAAAAAAGTTAGAGACAAGTTATTATCATCACCTGACATACCGTTAACAAGTGCTATACAATTCTCTCCCTGAGCCCAAACAAAACCATCCCAGTAATACAGGAGAAACAAATTAAGTTTCTTAACTTGATAAGATTCTAAAACACAGTGTCCTAGCCAGTGAAGTTTAGAAAGTCTCACCCCTGAGAGCCAGTAGAAGTTCTGTTTGCTGAGCTATTGCCATTTCAACACAGAGCCCAATTTGTCTGTCGCTCCACCCCCAGTTCTCAATCTGATCATTTGGAACAAGTGGACAATTAGCTGCCTTAGGCAAACAACATGTCTTATTGTAAGAACAGGTCAAATACACAACAACTAACTTCCAGTGCATGTGCACTGCTAGTTAAGACAAGAGAGTTGAAAACAGTACTTTAAAAGCAGAACTTACTGATAAACACCATTATATACAAGAAACTGGGTTATCAGAGTTGCTACAAAGGCTATTGTAATTCCAAGTCCGAGACCACTTCTTGAACGGTCAAACGTCCACCACAGACCCAGAGATAAGGCTGCTAGAGTCAGGGACAGCTGGATGTTGTTTGCAAAATCTAGTTTCTGGTTAAAAGATGTTAAGGAAAATCCTTTAAAGCCTGTAGACATCCTGCTGCTGAAACTGAAGGGAGAACTCAAACACAAAGTGAGCACAGTTCTGCATCTCTAAATACAATACATTAAGGATCTGGTTTTCAGCCCTGCCAAGCAATTGTAGCTCTTGTTGACTTTGACTGGAGTGTGAGTGCAAAGGCGACATCAACTTCCATCACACTGAGCATCCAAAGAATAAATGTATGGATTTTTGTCTCACATAACCTGATTATCCCTGCTGATTTAAGTTTTCTGCTCAAATCGTCACTATACAACACCAAAACCACTCTTACTGAACAGTTCAATGTACCTCACTAATTATTAGATTTAGACAACTTACAGACTGAAATCATACAACTTACACTGGTATACTTGCAGTTAAACCAGAGGTCCTATG
This sequence comes from Laterallus jamaicensis coturniculus, assembly GCA_022605575.1. Lineage (NCBI taxonomy): Eukaryota > Metazoa > Chordata > Aves > Gruiformes > Rallidae > Laterallus > Laterallus jamaicensis. Next base: position 4,006,235 of record JAKCOX010000032.1, on the reverse strand, counting down.
TTGCCTCTCTCCCCCTACTCCCAGAACCACCCCCCTCCCCCCAATTACTTAAGTTAACAGTGCAATCTGTCTTAACATTACTGCTGTCTATTGCAGGTGTCACAGAAGTTTGTCTCTGCCAGCAGCACCATCCTTACCTTTGTAATTCTCCAAGACATGAATGGGGAAGAAAGTTTAATAACAAAGAGATTGAGCAAAACCTTAGTTCAAGGATACAGCACTTGCATGATTAATGCCAACGAAAACTGCTATACATCGCATTACGCTGGCCCACTCTCTCTTGAATTTGTGTGGCTCTCCAAGGTGGCTGTCAATGCAGGGATACAGCAGGCCAACGACAGCTGCAAGAGAAGTAAAACTACTTGAACTAACCGTTACACAGTTATTACTTCAATATTAATAAATATTAGTTTGACAAAGTACTGTAAGCTTGATGAAGACAATTATTATACCTCCCACCACCACCTTTAGAGAAAGAAAAAACTCTACTCTATTGTTAGCAATATTCTGCTTGGACCTGTCAGGCAGAGATTTATATTGCTATGTTACAGTATCCAACTTCAAGCTCTTTTTCTCCCACAAGCATCTCATTTGACATCCAGAGCAGATGCTTGTTTTGTACCAATAAATTACAAAGCATAACAAAAAGCTGTATTACAGTGAGGAATGCATTTACTGTCCAAGTGTAGGGCAGAGTTTCATGACTTGATAGCCATGAATCAGGCACTGAATTAAATACTTGCCTGGACTCAGGAGTTTCCTGGCAGAGCTGCTTGCTCTTTCTGCTGGGCTGTAAGTCAGCCTGTGCTGCTGCCCAAATCAGATGAATTCGATACCAAACAAAAGCAGAGCTGAACTGAACTGAGAAGTACCCGCCATCAGTTGTATTTATGTCAGAGAAAAATAACCACTCATACTGTTAACCAGAAGAAGTTTTTGTCAGCCCTGCCAGCCTGCAAATTGCTCAAAGAAAGATACAGGCTTGTGTTAGTTCAGTTGCTAAAACAAACGCTACCAAGTTTAATGCTTCTATGCCTTGAAACTCCATGTGTTGCTGCCAACCCCAGGGTGAGACACGCTGCTTTAAGTGTATGTAGTATGTATGCTTGTTCCCCTTCCCACTCGTTTTTTATCCCTCCTTAAACCCCTAAGAATAACCACTTCTACTTTAAGACAGCTACAAAACATACCATGATAAGAAGAACACATGACCCGGTGCTGAAAGTTTCCTCACTCTGACACCAGTTACCAGGCCTGTTATGGCAACAGCTAAAGTTTAAGCCAACTGTGACAGCACCACGAGAATTCTCATTGGAGTCTATCTTGTGACAACCTCTTTGCCATGCAGTTTATCATTCATTCAAGTTTATGGCTTATCATTTACACTCCCTTGCGCTGGGGGAGCATGTGACTATCGCTGCATTAAAAACTCCAAACACGTGGCAGAGTTGTTTGAAAAACTTCCAATGTCAACTGAAAAAAAGTCACAGTGGCTTCACTTCCAAAGATATACCGCCTTTTTAATCCCCCCAACCCTCTACCAAGGCCTTGCTTTGAGAAGGACAAGAGAGAGCTACGCTAGCGCACAGCTAAGCGCCGGCTGCTGCGTCAACCACACCGTGAATGTTTTGTGTGGTACTTGGTGCTGAAAGTCCAGGGGAACCCCGGGCAGCGGGCAGGGGCCAGGGCGAGCAGGGGGGCTGGGGCCAGGCAGCGGGCAGGGTCCGGGCAGCGGGCAGGGGGGCCGGGGCCGGGCAGCGGGCAGGGGCCAGGGCGAGCAGGGGGCCGGGGCCAGGGCGAGCAGGGGGGCCGGGGCCGGGCAGCGGGCAGGGGCCGGGCAGCGGGCAGGGGCCAGGGCGAGCAGGGGGGCCGGGGCCGGGCAGCGGGCAGGTGCCAAGGCGAGCAGGGGGGCCGGGGCCGGGCAGCGGGGCCGGGCGGCGGGCAGCGCTCCGCCGCACGTGACTTCCTTGTTGTCAGCCCTGCCCGTGGCCAGTTCGCGCCGACAGCCAATGGCGAGCGCCGCCCGCCACTCACCAGTTCTCCGGCAGCCAATGGCCGGCGAGGGGCGGTGACGCGCGGCAGCGGCGGCGCGGCCCCACGCCGCGCCCACTCGTGCCCCGCAGCGGAGCACCGGGGGGAAGCGGGAGAATCCCGCACTGACCTCAGCGCTGTCACTGGAGAAACACGGTGGCGGCTGCGTGGGCAGAGCGTGTTTCTCCGCTCGCCCCCGCGCCACGGCGCTGGAGTCGTTCAGCGGCGCTTCCCGGCCGCACCGCGCTGCGGGGGAAAAACGCGCTTTGCCCGCGTTCCGAGTGCGCGGCTGGGAAGAAGCCTGCGGACACGCGGGAGATGCGCGGGTGGCTCTAGCGCGTGGAATGAGTGCGTACGCCAGCTCTACCTTTCATCAGCCAGAGTTCACGCCACTCAGCGCGCGATGGAAGCGCTCAGGTCCCACACGCACGGGTCACAAGTTCATCAGCCCCACCACATCTCGTCCCCACGGGAAGATGGGGAATTCCGCCCTCCCCACCCCCCCCCGCCAACCCCCCACTCGTGGAGCTCAGCAACTCACCTGCTGCCGTCCCGCAGCACGGGGGCACCCACCAGGCAGAAGAGAAGAGAGTGGAAATGACTTCATCAGGGAACAGAGTCACATTTCTCTGGATCTGCAGCAAGTTCAGCACTAGGGCCATGAAAGCACCCACGACGAAGAGGACCACGCTCCTCTGCACTAGGTGTTGACTCAAGTTCAAAGTGCCGTTGCTGCTGCTGCTACTGGAGGTGCTGCTCATGCTGGAGGTGCTGGGGCTGCGCGCTCCATGACCCACAGACGCCAGCGAGGGGCTGGAGGAGCTCAGCATGTCGCCCACCTTGGTGGCCAGCCCGGCAGCCGTGTCCCCCAGCTGGGCTTTGTGCCGTCCCCTGGCAGAGCAGGAACAGCTCCCTGCGCAGTTCTCCAACCTGGGCATCGGTCCCACCGGCGTCCTGAAACACACGCACAGGGACAGCCTGTTAGAAACCCCAACAACGGGCTAGGTCGACCCCACGCACACCACTGACATTCACCTCCTCCTCCAGCACGAGCCACGTTGCAGAGGCGCCGGGAAGACAGCTTAGAGCCTGGCAGGCCGGGAGAAGGCAGGAGCGGGGTGACCTGCCCCACCAGAGCGGCTACTGGGCCAGGGGCTGTGCAGACTCGGCCTGGCAGCGGCAGAGTCCCCGGGCCCGGCGACCCGACCTGCTCGGCCCTGGGGCAGGACACGGATCCCCCGCCCCCGGCTCCTGTCAGGACCGCGCAGCCCCCCCATACTCGGGGCCGAGCTCGGGGGCTTGAAACTGCCCATGTCCCCCACCGCCCGCCGCGCACCGAGGGCGCGGGCCTCCCCTCCCGCTCACCTCAGGGGGCTGCTCCCGCTGCCTCGGCCCGTCAGGGAGGGCGAACGGCCGTCACTCTGCCGCCTCCCTCCCGGCTCGCCGCCGCCACCACCACCCCACGCCTCGCGTAAGGTTTATAAGCCCCCAGCCGCCAGTGTCACGTTACCCGCCGCCGACCTACCCGCGGCCGGAGGCAGCCACGGGCCCGCCGCTCCGCTCCGCCACCCCTCCCCTCGGGCCGGGCCGCGCCGGGCGGGGCGGGGCCGGGCGCGAGTGCCGAGCGCGGGAGCCGCCGCGCCAGCCCGGGCGCCCGCGTCCAGTCGGGTGAGGCGTCGCAGCCAATCCCGGCCGGGCGGCTGATATGACGTGCGGGACACACCACCCGCCTTCCCCCCCCCCCCACACACACACCCCACACTACCCCCGCCCGCTCCCGCGGCCGACGGCGGTGGGACCGCGCGGCGCCTCGGCCGGCCCGGCCCCCTCTGCGCGCTCCCCCGCCCCGCGTCGGGCCACAGCCAATGGCGGGCGGGGCGGGAGCGCGCGAGGCGCTGTCAGCGCTCCCTCACCAGCGGCTGTGACCGCCCGCTGAGGGGGAGCTCTGAGGGGCGATGTGGAGATAGCGGAGGTGGTAGTGGAGATAGTGGTGGTGGCCTGTGCAGCCCAGCCCTCGCCTGCTCGCCCAGCCTGCCGTGGTGGGTCGTCCCCTTGGGAGATGGCAGTTAGTCATGGGGAAGGCTGAAGGCGTCTGCTGCGGCGTCCTCTGAAGAGGAAGGGATTGGCCATCCTGGCTGCTGTAATTCTGAACTGACGGCGTGAGGCCATCCTGCCACATGCAGACGCTGCATCAGCAGCCAGCCGTGGGGTGCCCGGCAGGTCCCAGACTCCTGACTCTTACCATTGGTGCTGACAACTTGAGCAGCTACTCCAGCAGCACCAGCCAAGCATGGGTCGGGATGCGCCCAGCCTAGTGTGGCGTCAAAAAGTTACAGTGAACAGCAAGTTCACCCTTGGGATCCTATACGGGTGAGGAATGGGCCTAGCAGAGATCACAGAATCACAGACTATGCTGAGTTGGAAGGGACCCATAAGGATCATCCAGTCCAACTCCTGGCTCCACACAGGGCCAGCCAAGTCAGAGCATGGGACTGAGGGCATCGTCCAGGCACTCCTGGAACTCAGCCCAGCTCAGTGCTGTGACCCCTTCCCTGGGGAGCCCGTCCCAGTGCCTGACCACCCTCTCAGTATAGAACCTCTTCCTAATATCCAACCTAAACCTTCCCTGTTGCAGCTTCATGCTGTTCCCTCAGGTTCTATCACTGGTCACCAAAGAGAGGAGATTGGCTCCTGCCCCTTTGTTTATCCTTGTCAGGAAGCCACAGACTATGATGAGGTCTCCCCTCAGCCTCTTCCAGCCTGAATAAACCAAGGAACTTCAGCCTCTCCTCATAACACTTCCCCTTCAGACTCTTCACCATCCCCTTCGCCTTCCCCTTTGCCCTCCTCTGGACACTCTCCAATATTTGTGTGTCCCTCTTATACTGTGGTACCCAAAACTGCACCCAGTGCTCGAGGTGAGGCCATACCAGTGCAGGGCAGAACAGGACAATCCTTTTCCTGGCCTGGCTGGCCATGCTGTGCTTGATGCGCCGCAGAGTAGCGTTGGCCCTCCTGGCTGCCTGGGCATGGTGCTGGCACATGTTTAACTTGCTGTCATCCAATCCCTCTCAGCATGGCAACTGAGATGGTTAACTGTTTGGCACCAACAATTGTCTACAGAGCAGGGCTCACCTGATAGGCTTTTTTTCAAGATGCCAATTCTCCAGAACACACCAGAAGCTAGTGTGTCGATATTAGGATTTACTGGATTGCTTGTTTAGCTGGCCTTGCTGGAGCCAGAAGGTCTCCTTTTTTTTTCCCCATGAGGTATGCCTCCTCTACAGCTGGGAGGAATGTAGGACCCAATGGCTTCCCAAATGATGACCCTGAGGATTTAAGACTAGTTTTAGACCTGTGGTGGTTCAGTGATGGTTCTTCATTGATGTGTAAAATATAGCAAATAAAAAATAGGAATCAAGTAAAGATACAGAAAGAAGCAGGTCCTCTGCATATGGTAAAGAGTAAAATTTATCTGGGAAATGATTATCCCTTCTGATCTTTGCTTATTTCTAGCGGGGATGAAAAGACTTTGGGCAGTTGAGTCTCCCGAGCAATGTGTCTTTGGATGAGGTACTCAGCTGTCTTGTTGATGGCCAAATTGTCAGCGCCACTGTTAGAAGTGACAGAAGTACCCAGTATTTTTCTCTTAATACTGACTGTTGTGGGGTCAGCCGAGTCCTGCCTCACAGACTTTGCTGCTTTACCACTGTATACATGTTCTCTGTACATGGGATTGTAAATACTCAGTTTCTATTGCTGTTTTATCTCAGCAATGTAATGAAAGAGATTTTAGCTTTAGTTTCATAGGCTAAATTTGTTTGGATTCTTCTGTCAGATTTTAAAAAACATGATTAATTTCTCATTTTTTTTTTCCTGGCCTGGTGGACCTGCACTGTAAGTTTGACTTAACTATTTCCAGAGAAAACAGTCTAAATAATCTGTCAGCCAGCATTTTATGGGTTCCTCTGCAGAAACATTTGATTTGTTCCAGGAAATCACATCAAAGATAACGCTTCCCTTCATGGCAACTACATACAAATTTTGACTTGACAATTTATCTGTATCCCTGGACTGCTAAGTGGTACCTTCGACAGCTTTAAATAAGGGCTAGAACTCATTCCCTGGGAAATCTTCTTTCCTGTTGAATCAGCTTGAGATTTATCAACATAATCACAGATCTGAGATAAAGTGACCCATCTTTGTAAGAAATCACCTGGAGATGACTTATAGGAAACAACAATTATTCATCCTTGCTTGTATTACATCTCTACTTTATTTGAAAAGTGATCTTTCTGTATTACTTATTTTCTTTCCTGAGTCTTACCCATATTCTCAGAGCCTGGGCAGAGTTGACATTCCCTTGTGCTGCATCTGCCAGTTTGCTTTCCTGGGAGAACTTCTTAAGCATTTTTTTCCCTTTTAAATCCCATGCTTTTCCTTTCCTCATGGGTATGGCTTCTTTGCTACTTCCTGCAAGATCTTTTTTTTTTTGCTGTTGTTGTTTTTTTCATATCCATAATATCATGTGGCTGTGCCCTTCTAAGTTTATAGGCAGCAGAGGCCGACTTTTGAGGTGCTAAAACTTGCTGAAGCTTTGCTAAATCCAGTAGAAGCAATAGGATCTTGAGCCAGTTGAGAAACTGGCACGAAACTTGTTTCTCTTGAAGTTAACTGCTTAGAATAAAGGTTAAATGCCCCTTTATGTTCCTGTTGCTTTATATTTCCTTTTAGAATCCCAAAAAGGGTTAGGCCTCTGCATGCTTTGATTAATGCCTGAAATTTTATGCTTAAGAGTTATTTCTGGAAAGAAGTGCTTATGTGTCTTTGTAAGATTAATGACATCGTTATTTTTATCTCAGTCCTTAGCAAAGACAGCAGAATCTGGAAGTACTCAGCATCATGACTCATTACATAAATAAATAATTTCACCTGTTCTTTCATGCTTTCAGTATCAAACTCTCTGATGTTCTGGAATCTGACGACGTGCTCGTCTTACAAAGACCCTTTCATGGGTCTCTTGAGCAGGAAACTTAGGAGATGTGGACATTTTATTTTTTCCCTGCTTAAACTAGATCAAAAAAAATGAGCTGGCTGCTGATACAATCTTGGAAGGCAGAGGTAGGGAATCACAGAGCAAGACCTGTGTTACGCCTAAAGCTGCTCTTCTTCTGCTTCACTGGAGACTTTTTGGAATTTATTCACCTTCAAGACTTTCTCCTATTGATACAGAGAATAGAAACCTTCTCAGTCATAAGCCTTAACTCCTGTGCCTCCATAGAAAGGATTTAGTGACGTGTGCTGTTTGGTTCCTGGTGCCCACCTGATGAACAAGAGTTGGCAGCAGCAACAGCAAGATGAGACCAAGCTCTTTGCTTTAAGAGCGGTCTCCAGTGCAGTTGTGTGAATTTCTCAGGAATCTGAGACAATCTGGGAAAGCCCACAGATTGCATCGTGCCTTCCTGGAGGCAAGCATACCTCAGTCACAAATGGCTTGTGCTGAGTTCTCTAGCACAGGTTTGTGAAGTTGCCCAAATCTCAGCGCAGGATCCCATGAAAAGCTGAAAGGAGAAGGATGGGGAGAGATTACATGGCACAATAAGCAGTATGTGAAACATACAGGCTCAGAACAAGACAAACCCTAGCCAGAAGACTTCAGGCATGTAAAACAAAAGGGTAAACCAATATGTGTTGCTGGTTAGCATATAACTGAGCTGTCCATAGTGAGCAGAACCTAAAAACTCAGCTGCTTTTGCATAATCTGAGGGTGAGGAACTGCAGTTGGAGCCTGAGCATGGAGATTAGCCCTTAAATTACCCTAACAAAGCTCTATCTTTGTGTAGTTAATAACAACATAGTGGGCATGTGACAAATGTTAATTGAAGTTTTTTTTCTTCAGCTGCTGACATTTCTCTAGCTGCTTTTTTTCACTGGAACGAAACAGAAAGAACAATTATATGTAGGCTGCAGTCTTCAAGGGTCTATAAATTCATGTAACAACAATCATATAATTAGCTAATCAACATCCCACATGCAGCTGTGGGTACTGACTCACTGTCAATGAACCTCTGTCCTGACACTGTGTCTTTGTTTCGGTTTCAACTTCATTCATCAACATCGTTCTGTGTATTTGTGTAGCGGCAAGTTGAGTGAGTTCATCCTTAATATTCAAGAGGATGATTTGCTCTAAACTTCATTGTTAACAAATACTATGTTGTTGTGGGGAAAAATTACTTCTTTGACACTTTTGAAGTTGACATGAGCAGTGGTATGAAGCCACTCATATGTTCTGGCTAGGTATGGTTAAAAATTGTTGAATTCTGGTATTTCTGTATTTGCATTTATATATTTAATTGTACTACCTCTAGATCTCTAAAGACACTAATTAGAAGTGGCGTTTGCATCTCTTTTTAAATTTGTTTTTTCCCAGAAGGTGTGACGTAAAAAGCAGGGCACGATAAGGAACAGGTTCCCTCGAAAGTGAAAGTATGCCTTTTTAAAATGAGTAGCTAGGCAATCATCATATGAATCACAGAATCACAGAGTTGTAGGGGTTGGAAGGGACCTTGAGAGATCATCAGGTCCAACCCCCCTGCCAAAGCAGTTCCCTAGCTCATACTGCACAGATAGGTATCCAGACGAGTCTTGAATATCTCCAGGGAAGAAGACTCCACCACCTCCCTGGGCAGCCTGTCCCAGGGCTCTGTCACCCTCACTGTGAAAAAGTTCCTCCGCCTGTTGGTGCGGAACTTCCTGTGCTCCAATTTGCAGCCATTGCCCCTTGTCCTGTCTCCACTGACCAAAGAAAAGGGGCTGGCTGATTCCCCCTGCACCCCATACTTAAGATATTTATAAACATTGATTAGGTCCCCCCCTCAGTCTTCTTTTCTCCAGGCTGAACAGCCCCAGCTCTCTCAGCCTTTCCTCATAGGGGAGATGTTCCAGGCCCTTCATTATCCTCGTAGCCCTTCTCTGGACTCTCTCCAGGAGATCCCTGTCCTTTTTATACCAGGGAGCCCAGAACTGGACACAATACTCCAGGTGGGGCCTGACCAGGGCAGAGTAGAGAAGGGATGGCCCATTTCTCATACTAGTAGCCTAAGTCATGATGGTCTAAAGAACAGCTGAAATAAACAGATGTGTCATAATTAAAAAAAATCCCAGAAGGAACATAGTCTTTCACATGCATTTATTTCCTGATGGAGACATGACTTTCCTGAAGAAGAAAACAGTGTGTTTCTACAATTGGTTCTTATACAACACCAGGTTTTGTAAAAGGGTTCCTCCAAGGTGTATGTGCAAGCATGGCTGTAGCTGATTGTAAACTCAAATGTTTTTTGCTTGTTTGGCAACCCAGAACTCAGTCATTCTCATACACAAAGGAAGTTTCCTCAAGGACTGTAACATAAGCCAGGCTCCCTGTTCAGCCCTCTTCTTGTGGTAGACAATTCCAGCACCTTTTGTCCTCTCATAGGGGCAACTTTCCCACTTATTTTTGCCATATGTGCCTGAGGAATCCTAGAATCTCCAGAGTTGGAGGGACCCATAAGGATCATCAAATCCAACTCCTGGCTCCATACAGGGCCAGCCAAGTCAGAGCATGGGACTGAGGACATCGTTCAGATGCTTCTTGACCTCAGCCCAGCTCAGTGCTGTGACCCTTTCCCTGCAGAGCCTGTCCCAGTGCCCTACCACCCTCTCAGTATAGAACCTCTTTCTCATATTCAACCTAAACCTCCCCTGTCACAGCTTCATGCCATTCCCTTGGGTTCTATCACTGGTCACCAAAGAGAGATCGGTGCCTGTCCCTTCCCTCCCAAGAAGATGGGAAGATGCTTCTGGATTCCCTATGCTACCTTCTAGGGTTAACTGTGAAGCCACCGCAAAGGAGGTACTCCTCCAGTGCAAGCTTCAAACTTTGTCCTGCTACAGTGAGAGATGTGTAGTGACGCTTCCTGCAGCTATTCAGCCTGGAGTGACTAGTCACACAGGAGAGGAAACCTTCACAGCCTCTGCATTTTCCAAGCTCTTCTCACTATGTCATGCAGAAGGACAGTTCCCCTCTAGAAGAGCTAGCAGCAGCCTCCGTGTCTGACAAGATAGCCAAGGACTAAATCAGACCAGCAATTCTTGCTCTTCCTTCCCTGTCCTTACTGTGGCAATGACTATAAATAGCAGAGCTGTGGCTATGGAGAATATCCTCCATTTCACACACTCTGGTTATATTTGTACATCTTCATGTCCCTTACACTCTGGAGCACAGGGACAGGCAGCTTTAGAGCTGTTGCTATCGTATGGCAAACTCTTTCTTCCAGTGCTTGGTGCAGAGGATGATTCTACCCAATTCACATTGTTTTTTTTAAAAAAAACAACAAACCCAACACTACTTTAAGACATCTATAGCTCATCCTCCAGGACAGTGTTATGACTGCATGAAAGAGGTCAGAGGAGGTGCCTGAATACATTACACTTAAACTCACCATCAAGTGCAAGTGATCAGTGTTGATTTTTTTCCTCCCATCAGGCTGTCAAGTTGGACTGCCTTGGCTTTGAATAGGACATTGGGAAAAGCTTTCTGGGGTAAAGCTTCCAATGTAAGTGGGAAGACCAGCGCAGAGTAGAAACATCAGAGAGAGAACTTGCATATGCACTAGTGCCTGATGTGGTATGCACAAGTGGCTTCCATGTTGCATCAGGATTAGTACTGTAAACGTTACCATTTTTCAGGCAAAACCTTCAGATTCCCATTCTGGTGATTACATCAGTACTCTTAAACTCAGTTCACTATACCTAGGTGGTACGATTTGCTGCTAGGTATGTTTGCAGTTTGCCAAGCTGAACTTTAAGTTAAAAAACTGCAGCATATGGGAAGCCTACAACTTTGCTTGGAGCAGCACTTTAGAAACTGCTGCAGCTAGGTTATGCTGAGAAAGGTATTTACTTAAAGCCAAACCCTTCAGCTTTTACTCATAAAAGGACACACTTGTAATAATGAGATCAGGCCACTCGCATGCAAACTCAAAGGACATCATCATTATGTGCTATTGTACTGGTTATATGCTCATGTAGCTCTTGCAATCATTGTAATGCAGGATTGGACCTTCTACAACAGCTCCAAACATGCCACAGTAAATTTTACTATTTTCACAGATGCTGCAAACAGATGAGCCTTAAATACTAGATTAGGATTCTGAAAATTTTGTCTTGCTGATGATCTGAGCTCCCCACTGCCAGCTTCACATGCTTATTCGGGCTTATTTTGGGATGCTGCTTATGCAAAGTGCTGAAGGAGTTTGAAACACACAGGAGAGCAATATGCATGGTTTAGGAACGTGCACTGCTCAGGTCAATACACGTAAAGGAGATGCTGAAGTGAGTAGCTTTCCATTGCCCTGGGAGAGAGCAGGGGGAAATGGTATCTCCAGAGAGCTGCTGAGATCCCAGTTTGTCTGGAATCGCCTTGGCAGGCATCTGCTTCTCTCCCCTGACTGCTTGGTTTATTCTGAAGTAAGCAAAGCAAAGTAGATTCATAGATTGAAGCTTTGAGATCAGAGAGCAACTACATGTTACTACCCTGTTATCATGCGGAATGGTCTCTAGGTGCAGAAGTCACCCAGGTTTCATTGTTTGGTCAGGTTTGTTTGTGTATTGCCTCACAAGGTCAGGTGTTCATGACATTTGTAAAGATGAGATCGGTGCCTTCATGTCTATTGCAGAGGCTCAGAAACTGTGATTGCAAAAAGACCTCATGGCAAACAGGCATTAACCTCTTGGGTGTTACTAGTTTCTTATGTCCCACATCCGGCAAGTGAGAAACAAACACAAGGAATAAAGAATGATAACCCAGTCAGAGGAAACAGAAGAAACAAATACAAAATGCCTCAAAATATAATGGCTCTGTGTCCCATCTGAGAGGCTAAAAAGTCTCTGCATCCCATCTGAGAAGCTATCAGTCTCTCTGCATCCCATCTGAGAAGCTATCAGTCTTCTCATCAGCCAACCTTGGCATCTATTCAACTGAATATGCATTTAATTTTCTCATGTGCACTGGAGGAATCTCAGCTGAAAAAGTCAGACAGTCATCTATCCCCTGCTTCTGCAGCAGCAGCACAGATTTGTGGGTATCAAAGACCACTTGCCCCTATTTTTTAACATTTAAAAATCTGCTGGGTTCACTGCTTTGTGGTTAGCTGTTTGCCTGTGTTTGCATGTGGAAATCTTTGTTCTTGTGCTGTGTTGTTTCTCTGGAATGCTATGAGCAGTTGTTTTTGTTTGTTCATACTTGGGTGGAGCTAACTGTCTAATTGGCAAATTATTTTCAGTGTTATACTTGCGTGCACAGAAGACAGAGAGGGACAGATTCCTGCTGACATAAATGGCCTTTTATACCAGCCCAGCAATGTAAAGTCTTCAATGCCATTGACAACAAGGCCACTTCTTATGGTCAGACCATACAAAGTGGATTTAAGGTCATGTCCATGTTTCTTTCTAATTACAGCTGAATGATATTTTCCAGTTGGGAGGCCTTGTGATTACAACCATGAAGTGGGAAGCTGCCTTATTCACCGACTTCATGTTCAAAAGTGCTTGCCTTCCCCGGGGGCTTAGCCCTGTTGAAAAACGAGGCATTTATTTACCAGTCTATCTTTGCACATCAAGGGTGAGTTTTCCACAGATGTAGAGATTTTCTAAGTGAACATTAGTAGGTCCAAATGCCTGAAGCTGTTTTGAAAATTGCAAGCTGCTTGTGCTCATGGAAGGTGTGTTCGTACATATAATAAATACCTTGTATAAACCTTGCCAGGTGCCTATTGCATGAGTTATCATTAGCAAAGCTACAAAGTACACTATAAATTTCTACACACATGTGAACAGATTATAATGAAGACTTATGACTGAAGAGACTGTTAATAGGTAATTCAGTCTTTCTCTGTGCAAAGGTTAATAAAAATGGTTGTGACATCAGAAGTGAAATTGAACTCCACAGTTGAGGTGGTGTGTAGATCTGACCCTTGTCTAGCTTCTGTGCAGCTGTAGCTATGAAAGCATGGAGCTTATCAAGAGCTGATCTATCCTGCCTAGTCTTGACAGAATTGCGTAGTATCATAGTGCCATTGCTTCACCTATGCCTTAAGGGAACAAGTGTCTGTCTGTAGGTCTAAGAAAAAAACTTCAGGATATGAGAGTTTTATTTTGCTAACAATTACTTGTCTTGTTTCAAATTCTCATTGTATTTCTTCAAGACTCAGCTACTTTTTTCTTGCCTTCAGAAAATAACCAGGAAAGATTTAGTGTTTCACTTCCATAAGGCCAAGCTTGGATTCTCTTACACTGTTCAGGGCATTTTATTTCATCATTAATCCTGTTGGGTTCATCGATACCAATTGTGGTGCAGAGTGTACCTCAGACTGAGTAGAACTTCCCTATTTTTAAAAGCCCTTTATTACCACAGTGTAGCTATCAGTCTCTCCTCGTCCTTTACTGCAGATCTCAGAGTTTTTTCTGCCTTCACAATGTGGGTATGGAAGCTCAGATTGTCTCTGAGCAAGTATTCATTGACTGGGCAGTCAGCCCTGTCTCATCTCCTGTGTAGTTATTCCTGTTGCCAGTCCCTGCGGTGTGCTCTTGGATCTCCCTGTGTCATCACTGTGAAGCAGAATGGGGATGTGAGCCAGGTAGCACAGATTGCCTTGGTGTTTTCGTCTGTATCCCTTCACTGATCTAATCCACTTCTCATCCATTCCTGTGAATGGCAGAGTGAGTGAGAATGAGCAGCTACGGATGGATGGAGCCTGCTGAGGTCAGTTGTACCACTGTCTCTTTTGCCTTCCCTGCTTGGAAAGCCTCTCATTTCACCACCAAGCCATTTCACAAGGGCTGTGATGATTAGTGTCCCACGAGCTCGTGCCTGCCCGCTGATGGCAAACTGTCCATAACTTTTCTTGCTGGGGTCTTTGTAAGCTCCTTTGTAGATCCTTGTAAGCTCATGGTGAGCATTTGCCTCAGTCACGCATGCTGAGAATTCATAAAAAAGCCCATGTGATTCTGTGTTTTCCTTTCCTACCTTCATTCTGCAAACGTCTTGAACTTTATTTGCTTAGTGACCTTTATCCAGCTGTAAAACCAGGGTAAAACTGTTCAGTGGGTTTAAAGGTATAGTAGGAAAGCGAATACCAGACGAGGCAGCAAGGCTGAATGAAACTTTTTTTCAATGAGAAAGCAGGCTAACAGGTACTGCTTCCCCAAGTTGGTGTTTGTTAACATCGCAGGTGCACACAGCCTTCCTCGTGATATTGAGATTAGTATTACCCATCCTACTTCTTGACTTTATTTTTCCTGCTTCTTGTGTGTATACAATCTGTAGGAACAGCACAGCGGCACTTAATCCTCATCTTCTGGCAGCTGCCCATGGAAATCAGTTCCTCCCTCAAGTCTTGACTTTTTCTGGGTGCTGTGTTTAAGTGATGTTGTTGATACGTCGCTGAGTCGCCTAGGACATTCCTCACTCTTCATCAGACCTTTATCCCACCATCACCATGCGTTCTGAATGCTTCCACCTGGTTTTGGCTGAAGATTTGGCCAGAGCTTTCTAACCTGGGTTATATATGTATCTCATTGACTTTACTGAGACTGTTTACCTGAGTTGGGCAAGCAGAATTTGTCCCATTGCTTGGTCTCAGGATATTACTGAAGACTCATTTCAGTAGCAGAGAAGCTTTCATGTGGTTGAGGAAAGAATATATCCTTCTATACTTTTACTCACTTACCTGGATCTTCTAAAGCCAAGTCTTGCCCATTCACAGGAGAGATTTTGCATGAATATCTGGTATTTGGATTGGCAGCCAGCCAGGAATGCCTAACTAGCCAATGAATTTCCCCACAAACAGAAGTTAAATTTGCACTTGAAATTTTTAAGCACATATTTAAAGTCCACAAAACTAATTTGCTGAGGGAGGTCATTAACATCTCTGTATTAGGAAATACCTGTAGCCAATAAATTTCAATGGGAACCCCCCCTCATCCCCCCCGGATTTGTTGCAAAAGATTCATTCATGAAAGTCCTTTTGAATGAAAAAGGAAACTTAGAATTTTCAGGAGTATTTTAATCTAGAATAACTGTACCTTTTACTGTGAATTCAACCAACATAAAAGTATAATAAATACTGTGGGAGTTAGTGTCATGTCTTTAATGTTCTTGCCTGAATAACATCTGGATTCTCTGTAGAAATAAACCCTGCTGCCATTTCATGTTGAAGATGGAGTATGTCTCTCTGTTTTCTCAGGGAAAGAGAGAGAACAAGGACTGCAAGAACATGGGTCAGCAAACATGCTCCTTGTGAGGACTAAACTTGTACAGTATCTTGTCTTCCACTTTTGCCATGCAGTGGGGCATGCCATTGCTTTTGCAGTAAACTATTCTTCAGGAACAGATAAACCAGCTGAAAAACAATTAAAACCATAATTCTATGGAATACTGTCCACCAAACCACTTTACTCAGTATTTTTGACAGGTTACTCTTCTGTGTGAAACAAAGACTGGCAGACGTGCAGGGGGACCAGAGAATAGTTATGACCAGTGGAAGCACAGTTGGCTTTCTGCTCTAGAGAAATGGCTTGATAAGAAAATCTTTTGTTAATAAAATAATTTGGGCCTAGGCTTGAGGTAATGATGTTTAGCAGAACTGCTCCATAGGCTTTTTTACTGCCCAGAGTGATAGTGAGAATGAATGCTCTAGGGCTCTGCTGTGTGCCAGCCCATGGCTGCACAGTCAATCAGTCCCACCTTTTGGGAATAAATGAATTTGTACTGTGGTGTGAATTTTTAAATTCGGGTTGTTACCAAAGATCTGTACCCAATAGCTAAAATCTGTTTGATTCTACTCTTGCAGTACCTTTGCAGTTTATTGGGCAGTGCATGAAGAAGGCAAACAAAGCTTTATCCTCCTCTGGAGAGCTATTAGCAACAGATCCACTGACTCAGCTGCTCAAGAGGACAAAACCCCAAATTTGGCTCTTTATTCCAAACTAGCACACATAAAACTTCTCTCCTTCCAAGGTCTACAGTCTCATGGAGGAAGTATCAACTCGTAAGTACAGAACAAGAGAAAATACAGCAAATCTTAATGTCTATGACTGAATTAGCTAACGTATTAGTGTTGCTAGCGACATCTTTTTTGTTTTTAACCCCAGCTGCCAGAGCCATAGCTGTTTCAAGCTGATTTCCTATTTCTCTTCCTCATTTGGTCCATCTGATAGTATCACCAGTTATTATTTGGTTTCCTGAGAAGGCTGAAAGGGGGAGGGTCCAAAGCTGGTTTAAATTCACCTTTCTCCTCTCACTCCTTAATCTGTGTCAAGTTATGCTGGATGTGCTGTTCCGAGAGTCAGCTCAGGCGTCTTTATCTGTCTTAGTAGCACTGCTTTGCTTTTCAAATCAGCGAGCAAGAAGCCATGACTTAAATAAGTCACCTCATTATCTTTTGTTTTGGATCACTTGAGTTGTGTTTCTAAAATAAATAAAAAAATAAATAGTTTATCACTGATAGTAATTAAAAGAAGCGTTTTTCCTTGCTGATCATAAATTGGCTGGACAGTTTGCAGTCATTTGTCTATCATGTCAATGTGGAAATCAATTCTCAGTTATCTACGCATGGCTTGTCTGGATTGCAGATTAACCAGGCTGGGGATGCACTGGCTTCACTTTATTTACTACGTGGAAAGTTGACTTTGGATCATAGGCTGTATCGATTCAAGTGGAGTGTTGCATGAACATCTGTCAAATCCATGGCTCCCTCCAGTTCAGCAGCAGATTATCTGCATCATGGCCTCTCCAATGGCCTCTGCACGCTCCGACAGCTGAGTGCAGGGTCAGCTGTCACGACCAGGCGCCTGAAGGAGCACTGGAGAGGGCAAGGCAGAGACACAACACTTCATTGCAGCCTTAAATTGAATCAAGCTGGGCTTATTTCTGCTCTGGGACCTATGGTGGCAGCCCCTCAGCTGTCTGAAGCTGAGAATCTTCTTTACTCCTTAAGCTACCAGCACTGGAGAAACTTCCAGCCTTAAATATGCTAATTACTCACTACTTTGTTTAATTTAGTTAGTACTAAATTGGAGTAGACTGAATACACCATGCTTGTTGGCAAGGCTGCTGTTTCCAAACACTGATCATGACTACAGCAGGCTCTAGTTCCTTGTGTTTCCCTGCTTGTGGCCCCAGCAAAATGGTTTTCCTTTTCACCTTCAGCAGCAGACATGGACTGCTCAGCCATTATTTGCATTTACTTCTAATTAATAGAATGTGGTGTGTTTAGGCCTTAATGCAGGTCACAGGTTCTGTTTTAATTGTTTAGGTGTTTGAATAATAGACTACAGACTAAAATATCAGCAAGAGGGATTTAGTTTGTTTTGTTCGGTTGACAAAAAAAATTCCTTGTTATCTTTAACTTTTCTTATCCCAAAGAGATTCTGAAGAGAGGTGCTATCTCACTTTTAACTGTGCTCTTGCAATCTTGTAATCAGCCAAACCAGTACTTCATACCTCTGTTGAAAGCAGGTGAGAAGTAAAGAACTCAGGTATCACACCCATGTCTTTGCAGGTCTTTCATTTTCAGGAAGTATCTGAGCTAGCAGGTTTTTGATTTTTGATTTTTTTAAATTTTCAGACTCATCAAAACCCCTGAGCTTCTGGGAGCACTTGATGCCTTGCAGAACTGAAGAGGTCGATCCTGAACACACTGAAGTCATTGGCCGTATTCACATTGACCTCAATGTGGCAGCTGGAATCCTGGGGCAGGAGGATTATTTCTCCCACTGAATTACCTGTCCTGGTTTTTAGGAGGTTTCCCCATTCGACCATGCACATCCAAAAGTTATTTGCCCATGTGTGTGCTTCTGACAGTCTACATTCCTAGATGACCTACTTTTGCAAGAATCAAATGCTTATGACAGCAGGAGGGTTTTATTGGGCCTCGCTGGGCTGGCGTGCTGACACGGGCGCAGTGAGAGTGCTCACGGTCAGTGACAGTGCAAGTCCTGGCTAAGCAAACTCATTTCCTGCTGACTCTGCAGAACCACTGAGTCGCAGCTCTTACTGGAGAGGATGGTCTTATACTGACGTGTTTTCTATTAACAGAACTGTCCCCAAGAGCAGGCACGGCCAGCATAGTGATGGAAGAGAGGAGTAGTTGTGCAGAGCACACTAGTAAAGGCACAAGGAAACCCTCATTCTGTTCTACTAACTTGATACTGAATCACACATAACTCATGTTTTCCCCCATGGTTTCATCTTACTCAGCGGAAAATCTTAAGGGTGTGGTGGATCAGCAGAGGTCAGGTGAGAATGGATGGAAGGGGAGGAGTTGCTCTCATTTAGATTTTTTTTTTCCCCAAACAAAGTTGGTCACACCTCTAATAGCTTCACTCAGCTGTGTTTTCAGGTAATCTTAATAATAGGTTGCTAGAGTGCTTAGCTAGTTCAATCCATTCAGTAATTAGAGCCAGCACCGAAGCCATAAAATTGAGTGTGGGGTGAGGTCCTAATGAACGTAGCAATTTGGCTTCCAGTACAGCTCTCTGCAGCTTCCTCGTGTATGGCCTCCTCTTGGATGGAGCAGGGCAGTCATCAAATAGGGCTGAGGACAAAAAGCAAGCATTTAAGTGACCATCAATAAGATCATCCCAGCCATGCAGGTTAAGAAAGCAGAAGTAGCAATACTCAAGCTAGATTAGCTCTTTTATTTTAGATTCTCAAAGTGCTGAGAACCTTTGTTTGTGTTCAATATTAAGGATGGAACCTCCAGCAACATCCACATGCTGAGGCAAGAAGCTGTCTACTGAATCACCAATTTCCAAACCTGAAGAACCTAAATGCTTTTTGGAAATTGAATATAATTAAGTAGAGAGTTGTTCTTCTCATTAAACATGAAATAACCCCAGAGGATGAGACTTGGCTTACATAAGAGTTAAAAAACCCCAAACTACTCGTTGGAGTTTTCTGTCACAGAACCTGAAATCTGCAACCTACAACAATCTGTTGTTTACAAGGACCAAAGAAGGGATAAAACAAATAAGAAGAGACGTACATATTAAAAAACTATACTAAATATGAAGACAACATTTCTTCTCATAAAGTTCCTAAACCAGAAGTTGTTAGAAACTGGAAAAATAGTCTGGAAGGCAAACTGGCCCACTGTACTCTGTTGGGAGCTGGGCTAGATAGACCTTTGATTTGAGCTCCAGTTATTGTCTTCTGCAGTCAGCATGTTGTCCATCTTCTCTGAACATCACAAGCAGTTGCATCAGATTAGATAAATAGACAGTCACCAAAATATTTAATAAAAAAATCTCCAAGTAAACATTGCAAGAGGATAAGAGCTAATGCCAGGAGAATGGAGGGTAGAAACGCAAGGAAAGGCAAAAAAGATTAGTAATAGAGCATGTGTTATTTCCCAAGATCTAGAATGTAATGAGAAAGTTCCCTGGGCACGAATGCCATTTAGTTTCAAAAGCAGGATGAGTAGGAGGCTGGAAAATGCTGTAAAAGAAACGATCTTGCATCTTCATCTGTTGACCTACTAACCTTTTCTTTAACACATCTGTTTTAAGAAGTGCTTTGCAAATAACTTCTTTTTTTGGTTACAGCAGAAATCATTATGCTTAGAACCTGACTTGTCTGTTTTCCAAGCACAGAGGTGCCAGAACATTGGCAGAGTCATAGGGATTACCCAATGTTTGCCTGCTTGATGTTGGCAATAACTGCTGGCAAAGGAGAAGCACCTTTTTTGGCTGGTAAGCTGCTTTGATCATACCTACCAGTTTGAGAGTAGCTATAGAGGTGTAGGGCAGTTACAGAGATTGAGAAAGAAGGAGCCTGAGGCCTTCAGTTTAAGCTCCACTTCTACACTTAAACCTGTGTTAATCTGGTGTAGATGACATTACACTGATAAACAAATTTACCCGAAATTTAAGTATGAGAGGTACTTCAGGGCTGTGCTGTGTTCTCTGCTGTACAAAGTGGATATTGCTCTCTTCGTTTTGGTGGAACCAGAACACTTCACAGTAGATGAAGATATGAAAATAGGAACTGAATCTTCAACTTTTCACCTCCAAGTTATAAAACTCCCCAAGAAAGATGTTCCATTGACTCCATGATGATATATGTCATAGAATCACAGAATCATTAAGGTTGGAGAAGACCACCAAGATCATCCAGCCCAACTGCCCCCTTACTACCCACATCACTTACTAAACCATGTCCCTGAGTACCTCATCCAATCTTTCCTTAAACACTCTGGGGGATGGTGACTCCACCAGCTCCCTGGACAACCTGTTCCAATGCCCAACCACTCTTTCTGAGAAGAAACTTCTCCTAATTCCTAACCTGAACCTCCCCTGGCACAACCTGCAGCCATTCCCTCTTGTCCTGTTGGTAGTTATCTGCGAGGAGAGGCTGACCCCCTGCTCACCACAACCTCCTTTCAGGCAGTAAGGTTTCCCCTGAGCCTCCTCTTCTCCAAACTGAACAGTCCCAGGTCCTTCAGTTGCTCCTCATAAGACTTGCACTAGTGGCAGCTTTTACCATCACAGTGACATCAAGCTAATTTACCTCTTTCTAGTTGGTGATTCCTTCCAGGAGAGCACTAAAGAAGCAAACAGGGCAAGCTTTCCCTCTATTTAGCATGCATATTACATGGCTAGAGGACTGCAGTCACTCTGCAGGTGCTCTGTTTAGTTATATACATGCAAAAAATATGAAAGGTCACAGCTGAACTCTACTAATTTAAAACTGGCCTCCTGATGGTCTTTTTGCTGGAGTGATTGCATAGCTTGGGAGAGCTGGGAAAAGCCACACGCTTCACGGTCATGACCGATTGCAAAGCAGCTGGCAATAAGCAATGGAAAGGGAAGCACTTTGTTGAGGTGTCTGTCTTCAGTTGCAAGCAAAGGTAACTTGATGGCTCTGGTGCTATGGTCGTTACGACTTCTCTTTGATTAATGCCTGTGGAACTCGAGGAGCCCTGAAACGCTGCTGTATACCTGTTCCATAGCCACCTGGAGTTCCTTGCTAAGTAACGTGGCTGTGAGCAGTTACAAGCTGTCCTGCTTCTCTTGCTTACTGTTTCAGAAGGAAAGGATTTAGCATTTTCCTGTTCTATGGTGTAACAGTGACAGAGATCTATGTCTTGCACCCAACCTGCTAAGTGGGCATCATCGCAGGGCACGAGAAATAAAAATGTTCACTGATAACCATAACAGTGTCTCTTTTAAACGTCTGGAGTGCCTCTCCTCCTCTCTCCTCTCCCCTGAGCTTCGGCAGACCTCTCCAGCAGGCTGGGTCCTGTGCTTGGGAGACTTCACTGTCTCTTGAATGCTGCAGCACAGGATGTTGTCATGCTGTGGTCTGCTCATGATGCTCCTCCCCTCCTGAAGCTCAGGAGTTTCTCCTTGGCACTGCTCTCTCCTCAGAAAGCCTCTGCCTTCTCTACCCGACTTGGAGCTGGGGGACTCCCTCTCATCTAACCGAACCCACAGACTCTCCACTCTGAGCTAGTGCTTTTTTGGGGAGACAGAGGCACCCTGCCTGTTGGGGAAAGGAGATGAGGCAGTGTGTGGCCACTTTCCAGCCCTCCTCTCCGTGGCCATAGCGGTGGAGCTGCACTAGCACTAACTGCCATCCAGGAGGGAGTGGGAGAGACAGGGCGTCTCGGTGCGCTGAGATGATGCAAGGTGGTGCGAGGAAGGCGCAAGAGTAATATTACTAGTCTGTGGCAATATAAAGTTCATGCATAATTAATTAAAGCCATCCATTAGCTCTGTTGGTGCTGTGATACTGCAGGGATGCTGCATGTTGCCTCTTCTTAGTTTATTCATGGAAACATGACGTAGCAACAGAAAACCCATTGGTGTTTCCTACCACCATGGGTGAAGGCACCAAAATAAAGAAAACACACTCTAAGTGAGAGAAACAGAGCAGTGAGTGGCTCTGAACCATTTGCCACTGCACACAGGTGTCTCAAGAGCAGTGTCTCCTAGCCTGGACCGTGAGCACTTGGAGCTCTGATGTGTGGTGCTGGAGCTGTTGGAGCCTTTGCCTTCAGCTGTCAGCATGGGTGGCAAGGGTGGAAGAAGGGATAGCAATGTTTGTTTATTCTTTTCTCCTCAGTGGTAAAAAACACAGGGTTGGGCTGATTGCTTCACCTCTTCGGTGTGAAGGCAGGGAGTCACTGCTGCACCTGCACAGCTCCACCTTTCACTCATGTGGCTGCAAATCCTATAGTCACTCAAGTCTGTTTAGCAGCTCAGAAAGCCAGCCGTGTCCTGGGCTGCATCAAGAACAGCATGACTGGCAGGTCAAGGGAGGGAATTCTGCTCCGCTCTGGTGAGACCCCACATGCAGTGTTGCATCCAGCTCTGGGGTCCCAAGTGCATGAAAGGCATGGAGCTGTTAGAGCGAGTCCAGAGGAGGCCACAAAGATGACCAGAGGGTTGGAGCACCTCTGCTGTGAGGACAGACTGAGGGAGTTGGGTTTGTTCAGCCTGTAGAAGAGAGTGCACCAGAGAGACCTAATTACAGCCTACCAATACTTAAAGGGGTCCTACTGAAAAGTGGGAGAGGGGCTGTTCACCAGGGAGTGCAGTGATAGGACGAGGGGCAATCGCTTCAAGCTGAAAGAGGATAGGTTTAGATTAGATTTTAGGAAGAAATTCTTCCCTGTGAGGGTGGTGAGGCCCTGGCACAGGCTGCCCAGAGAAGCTGTGGCTGCCCCTGGATCCCTGGCAGTGTTTGAGGCCAGGCTGGATGGGGCTTTGGGCAACCTGGGCTAGTGGAGGGTGTTCCTGCCCATGGCAGGGAGTGGGACTCAATGGGCCTTGAGGTCCCTTCCAGCCCAAACCAGCCTGTGGTTCTATGACTATGCTACCAGTTAACAACTTGCAAAGTTTCAGTCTCTTTTTGTCACCCTGTTTCTCATTTCAGTAACGATGGCTGAAAAATTATCTTCTGCTTCAATTTCCTTCTGCTCTGGCTGGAATTAATTGTTAACAAAGTTTCTTTTGGGGAATGCAATGAAAATACAGTATGGCAGTGATAGGTTTCTGGCGTGATTCATGGTTAACGGTGGAAATATTTAATGATCTTTTTGTATACATATAGTAATTGCTTCTTCTGTATCACAATAATAGGTTGCAATACAATTACACTCTTGTTCTTCTTCATATGAGAAATGGGCACATGAGTGGAAGAGAATCAGAAAAGCAGAATGTCCCTCATATCTTTTCAATATTCATCTAGTCACTCGAGACTCTACAGTCTTTTGAATAACACCAGACTTTTATAATCAAAGTGATTGTGCAGCCTTAAGATAAACAATTCATAAGATAGCTAAAGTTCATTTTCATAACAAAACTAGGCATTAAGGAGTTATTCCTGAGGCTTTCCCTAAAGGTAAAGGCTCCAAGGAATGCAATACATTGCAGATAAATCCTCCTAATATAAAGCAATATATTCTCAGTTACACGTAGATGAGCAACACTCACTTGCTCTAATAAACTTCTGCTGGAACCTGGCTGATGCTGAAAAAGCCTGGCTCTTTGAACAAAAGAGTCCCTGTCTTGTGAGAGCTCATTACCCATATGATATTAGTATACATTTCTCTTGCAGAATTCATTGGAGGGGCAGTGGACTCCTTGCAAGCATCTAATTAGGTCTCGCATCATCCCTAAGCAGCAAGTATTATTTTACCCATTTTACAGTTCTGGAAGTTGGGCAGCAGGGCTGCAGTCAGTGGCCAAGAGCCACCTGTCCTGTCACTTCCCCAGCTAGGAATAGATCCTGGACGTCTTTAATCCCAGCTCTCTGTTCCAAGCTGTAAGCCATGACCTCTTGCAGAAGCTAATTAGAAACTAAGAAAATGCTTTGACGAGTTTTCAAAGGTGCTATTGGTGCAACAGATTTCTGCTGGGATCAGAGTCGAGTTTCTAGCGCAGCTGTAATTGTTGGCTGCATGGCTTAAGCTTTTTTAAACCGGTCAGAAGACTGAAGAGGTGCCTGCATTCCTGGTACATTGCAAAGTTCACCACAGTTCCTCACACTGCTGTTTTCATTGGCACTGTGGCTCCATTTATCTTGGGCATTTAAAAGTGCAAAACCCCGAAGTCAGTGACCCAACTTCTTTCAGTCGGGCAGGCACAGGATAAAGTTCTCGGTGTCATATGCAGGTTGAGAACTGGTAGAGTTTCACTTATTTGTTGCTGATTTGTTAAGTCTAAGATAACTTTATTTCCTGCAATCTACTTTTAAGAATATAGAAGCCCTTAGGAATCATATCCGAGGTAATTAGTTAGAGTTCATTGCAGCTCTGCTGTCAAAATGGCTGGAGTGCCCTTGCACTTGGACTGATGTCAAACCATAAAGCTTTGGCTTATGCATTTGGTTAGGGGGTGGAGAGAGTTAATGTTCAGGGCAAGCTCCCTTGTCAGCTTTTAGAAAAAGCAAGTTGTGCAGAAGTTGATGAGAAGTGACAATGACTGAGGAAGTGGGTCTTCTGAAGGGAAGTGTGACATTTGAAGCAAGATCCCACTAAACCTCCTGCTCTTAGCATCACGTGCGGGTGACAGCGATGCCATGCCTGGGGTTTATGCCGAGGGGCAAGGTGCTGCTCACTGGCAGGCAGGTGCCATCTCTGCCCCCATTCAATGTACGTCAGGGAGAGGATCTCAAGTGTGGAGATAAGGGGTATCAGAGTACACTTCACAACATCAAATTTCTTGGCATGACATTTGCTAGAGTGACCCCATTTAACTCTCCTTTTGGTGTGGTGACAGCTGGTACTCTGGCAGCGGCGTTCGCCAAGCCCCACGTCATGCTTCAGCAGAGCAGTGCTGCCAGTGCTGCAGTGCTCTCAGCACCACCGGGAAGCCATTCCTTGCATGAATTTTACTTCTCCTCTAATAAAACTGCAGCTGTTTACTCTTTCTAAGGCGTATTCAGAGCAGGGATTGAAAGGAAGTGTTTTTGAGAGCACTTTTTTAACTCAGGCAATAGCTGAAGACTGAACAGTCTGTGGTTTCTTAGCATATGCACTAGCAAACCGCAGCAGTACTCAGCTGAAGAGGCAGTGAGTAAGTGAAACTATCACCTTACAGATAACCTGATGGCCAGAGAGCTCGTCTGCTAATCTCTCACCCTTTCAGCTTTCAATGAGAGCAACATATAAACCGCGAGGCTCACCTCCTGCCCCTGCCGCTGCTGGGAACTGGTGCCGTGCTATGTGTGGGGTGTGATGGGTCAATTCGCAGAGCCGCCTCACCCCCTCAAACAGCAGCACCACCAGAGCATTGGGCAACGTGTTGCTCCATCAGCACTGCACTTGGGCAATGTGGCATCGCCTAACGCTCTCAGGGGGCTGGATCAATAAACAGTGCTGCCAGCTATTGGCAATGACAAATCTCCTCTTCACGTATGGATTCTGCCCGTGATTTACCATGTTGGCAGCTGCTGCAGGACTGTCTGCTTTCAATCAGTTGACTCTGTGCCCAGTCTTCCCACGTATCAATAAATGAGGAAGCTTTGCAGTTGTTTCTCAGGGTCTGAGTGAGAGATGCCAGGCTTAACTCATTAGAGCAGGACTTGAGGGATGTTCGGTACCTTGTGGGAGCAGCATCACCATTCATAATGTCACCCCACACTACCTCTGTTTGGCAAAGTGACTGGTTGCTTCAACAAGTTCTCACCTTCTCTTACGTCTTTCCAAAATGTTTTTTTTTTCTTCTACTCAGCTGCTCAGGGAAGACAGAGAGTGATACTCTTTACTCCAGCCTGTTTATACTGAGGCTAAGCTTGAACTCATTAGCCTAATAAATTTCATTGCCAACTCTTTGTCTCCTACAGCTGTTATCCCTGCTTGGTTTTTCCAGGAATAGCTAATAAAAAGCATTGGTTTAATGAAAGTCATTATGTCTTCCCACAAGCCTTGGTTCCTCATATTGTTGTAGCCTCGTGGCAGCATGAATGTTACTATAACTCGGATTTTTACTATATTTTTGGATATATTTTTGCTAAAGCAGGCTTAATAACAAAGTGCCAGTATTGCTGGTGCTGGTGGAGCTTCACTTCAGCAAGGCCAGTGGGATTTCACAAAATCCTCCATGTAGATATAGCCTATGGGAGCAATTTATCCTTCATTAAACAGACGGGCTGAAAGCCTTGGTGATGTCAAATATGATGTGAGTGACTGCTTGTGCCAGCATCCTCACAAAGCTCTGCTAATGGCTTTCAGTCCTGCCCTCCAGCGCTGCGATTCTTCCCGCACAGGGTCCTCTGTAGTCACTCTTATATGGCTTCAAGCTGCTGCTTTGCTTTTCTCTTTAAAACTCTGGCATTTTAACTTCAAACCCAGGGAAATTCTAAGGCAGTTTAGATCAACAGAGATGGGGAAGGATGGGGTGTGTGGGTACCTGTGTGTGCCAGGCCTTGCCCTGCCTTGTGGCACCAGGTGGAGCTGGGCAAGGACACAGTGCCATGTTCCCAGATTGGGACCAAGAGTGTTTCTGCCCCTCTGTGGTATGAATGATGGTGTAGGTCAGTGAGGAAGGATGAGTTGTGCCATGTGCCTTGTGCATATGAAACCTATCTTCTTTGTTTAGAGGCACATGCAATCTCCAGGTGGGAGCTGCCAGGGGCTGGGGCGCAGTTGGAGCTGGTTCCAGCTGAGTGCACAGAACTGACTTGAACCACAGGGTACCTTGATTCCAACACTGGCCTCATGTATCCACACTGGTCAGGAGAGAAGGACGGTTGCTGGATGTGGGTGTACCCGAAGAACTGAGATAGACCAGGTTTCATTCCCAATTCTCACATAACTTCTCTTTTGTGACCTAGAGCAAGCCACTTGAAAGCCTGTTTCCCTGACTGTACTTCCACATCTGCTGATTTCTGCCCAGAGAAGACCTGAGCACTGCTTCTAGTCTGAACCAAACCACAGCCTGCTCCCAGTCACACCGCTGCGGTTGAGCAGTGAACTGGGACCCTAAACCAATCTCATTCGGGCTGACTTTGTGCCTTAGCGATGGGATGCGTGTAAACAAACACCCTAATTTGCAGGAATTTCTGTAAGAATCAATGCATGGATGGTATAAAGTTCTTGCTAGTGTGGTGATGCCTCACAGTGCCACTTGTTCCCTCTGCCTCTGGGATATAGACTGTAGCAAACTGGGTTTTTGATCAACTTTGTAGTAGCAGTTTTGCACTAAAACATGGGCTTGGTCAAGAATATAAGAAAGGAAAAATGAGTAAAATCCTCAGTCCTGCCATTATCCTCTAAACAAATTTGAAAGCTGAAAGTGAGAATAAAATCTCAGCTAATGTTTGCTGTCTGCAATAGAGACTTGGCACTGAGCCACCACCTCAGGCTCCTATTTGATCACAGCTGTCCAGATGCAGGTTTTACTTTGGAGGAAACTGAAGTGTGCCATCACATCCCCTTGTTGTATTCCTCTGGTTTAGGAGGAATCTGGGGTAAATGCCTCTGGTGTTGGTGGCTGCCCTTTGGCAGGTGGGTCCCACACGGATGTTCTTGCAGCCTAAAGGACCCCAAGGTCCTCGCACAGTTCTCCAGCAATGGTTCCTTCAAAAGGAGAAAACAACCTAAGTACAGTCATATGTCTGTGAGCAGGGGAAATGCCAGGATGAGCGTGGGCCATTCTGCTCAGCACATGGTTCATTACCATGATGAGCCAGCCTGGGTCATGTGGTGGCCATCATGTGTGCATAGGGGCCAAGGTGAATCCCCATGCCCTGCCCAGGCTGGGGGATGGGCGTGGGAGCAGGGCAGGCTTCAGATGTGTTTCCCTGTCAGTCCCATGTCAGGTGGCAGCTGGAAAGCAGGACCTGCTCTCAAACACCATCATCAGCATTCTTCATAAGAGCTTTTTTCCCTGTTAATTGCTTTGTAACCAGTTATGATTAGACGATAATGATTCCTGGGTCTAATGATAGGAAGTGCTCATTAGCACATGGGCAAGGGAGCGGTTCCCCTGAGCATGGATGTTCACCAAAAGGGAACAAGAGACACATGAGTTTCCAAAACAGGAAACGGAAATTTTAGGATATAATAAAGCAGCACATTCTCCATTACCATCATCTGCCACAGACTAGAGGAGGACATGGAGGGAATCAAGTCTGTACATTGCAAACTCACATAATTATACCTATCAACCGGACCTTAGGCACTTGGTTTGGAAACAATTGCCCCCCAATATTGGCCTTTGACTGGAGAAGAGAAATACTCTCGGGACAGTCTTTCATTTAGATGGCAAATGAGAGGCGTAAATTAAAAAAGAAAAGCAAGTCACTTTGAAAGTAGCTGTCCTTTGTGTAACAGGGCAAGCATCAGTGGCTAGGGATGCTGGGTGCTGCAAGCAGGTAAATGAATGTCAGGTTGCAGCAGCATCATCTGTGTGGATGAGATGAGGCTGTTCATTTACTTTTGGAGAAGGCGGCTGTATGGGAACTCAAGGGTCAGTGTAGCCTTTTGGCAGTGGTTTTCCTTTGCACCTAAGCAGAAAGAGCTCTGGTAATCAATGTCACAGCTGGAAGCATGTGCATGGACCTGCGGGGACCCCAGTGCGAATTCAGCACAGCACTGTCACCTTGCACAGGCAGAGCTGCATCCTCTCACCTCACCCCACCCCTTTTTTCTTTTCACTGTTGCCTTTGCTCTTCAGGGGGTTTAGACCATTTAAATCTTTCTGAGCCTCAATCAATCCTGACATGAGGCACTGAAAATGTGTTTTTAAATTGCTCTTAAAACACAAAGGCAAGAAGTCATTCCTGTAGAGATCTCCTTCCTGCTCTACCTTGCCACCCTTACACATGGCCCGGGCGAGAGGTGGCCCTGCACTATGGCACAGTGCATTTAAAGAGTCCAAAACCAGCAGATTTTACAAAAAATACAGGCAGTCCCCCTATACCTGACCTCTGCAAACCCGTGTGCTTGCAGCGCAAGCTTTGCAAGCACTTTTTCTAGTTGAAGTAGCGGGAGGATCATTTTTAGGACTAGAGGCAATTGTTCCAGTCTGGAGTTTTGAGATGATGCTGACTTTTACCACAAATACTCAGAAAAGATTAGTTCCAGCATTTCACAATAGCAGGGTCCCAGGAAAACAATTCCTTGGTCAGACTAATGGGGACCCAAGTTCGAAGTGGCGAAGATACTCCATTGTGTAAGAGGAGAGAGGAACAAGGAAAATCAACCCATTGTCTGCTGTTCTTATCTGCTGGAGGCCCAGCTGAATTTCTGCAGATGGTAGATAGCTTTGCCAGCCTGCACGATCCAGGGGCTTTTCTTTGTGTTTGTTTTGTCTTTAGGGAGACATGCAACATTTAGCAATTGGGTCCAACTATACAGCAAGGTCAAGGAAAGCTTTTATGTTATTGCATCCCCCCACCCCCCAACTGGTTTTTGTGAATGTACTCATGTGCCTTGTGTTGTGGCAACGGTGGAAGAAGCAGTTTGTGATTGCAAAGTTCACAGTTTAAAATGCAGAAAAGGCACTTACTGAGAGCCCAGAGAAATTGGGGATGCGGGTGATGCAGGGAATGCCCAGGAGCAGAGGCACGCTGGCATGCCTTGGGGACATGCTGCTACTGCTTCATGAATTCTCACTAACTTCACCGGGGCTTTGTAGATAATCTCACAGCTTGGACCTGTCTTCCCAGAGACCCAGGGCTGGTAGTGGTAACAAATTGTAAACTAAGAGTGTTTTAAGGATGTCTTTCTCCTGCTTGATATCTTACATTGCACAGTCCAACCAGTTTGTTTTTATTCTGCATTGATGCTTTCTTTTGCATCATCTAGCTTTCTGTGTATCACTCTACTATTCTTTTCTTTGCACAGTCATTGCAAAACTCTTCAGCATAAATGCCACAATAATAATAAAACCCCTCCATCTCCCTGGTGTCAGGAAGGATGCAAGAAATAAACATACGTCCAGTGTACCATAATACAAATTGATTTGGACCTAGCTGAAAACCAATAAGTAATAAGGATTTGTTGGCTTTCCTACTTCTTGGTATGACAGCAGTAGAAGATAGTATCAAAACTCACATACTGAAACACTCTGTACAAAATAACATTCAGAGCAAAAGTAACCGGTGGTGGTGGTTAAAGATCCAGGATCCCACAGCTTGGGTCTGGGCTGGGGACCCCTGACCAGATGTTGGTGTCTGGTTGTCGGTGAGAGTCATCCTGGTGGAAGATGATGCAAACTGGTCTATGGGTATCAGAAACGCACTGTGAATGTGGAAGAGGAGGATGAGCTCATGTCTGTCTCCAGCAGGCATGTCTGTGATGCAGGATGCCAAGAGGAACCATGGGGCACGCGTCAGAGGGTTCAGATGTAATGTTTGGCAGGGCGCACCAGAGTCAAAATCTGAGGCCAGGAATCAAACTCTGCTAGGTAAGAGGGAAGTGAGACAAAGCCTTTTGTGCAGCTGGTATTGTCAGTAGGCTCATCAGACTCGGGAACCTTTCTTCTTGCACTCTGTGGTGAGTTTTGCAATCTGAATTTGCTGAGAGAAGCTCACTGGTGTAGGTCAAAGGTAAACCCTTCCAGAAGCCCCGTGCTGATGTTGAGTAACACCAGCACTGCTGAGGTCAACATCTGGATCTAGTTTTGTTTCCTGCAGAGGAAAAATCTTCATCCCACAGTGAGATCCTGGCTGCAGCAGCAGTCTGTTCAGCAGCAGCAGGGCTTGAAGCGGAAGGAGAAGCAGAAGCTGAGGTCTGAGCCCAGCAGGAGCTCAGTGTGCAAAGCCGTGTTGCAGGAGATGACAGCAGAGAGGTGGCAAAGCCCTCCTACTCGGCACTTCAGGTCATGTGGCAAGGTGGGCTGGTTATTGTATTTTCTGCTTTAGCTCTGACAGCATCACTGCAGAGCATTGGTCAAAACTTCAGTAAAAACTCAGTGAGAGCCACTGCCTTGTGGAGGTGACACAGAGTTGGTGTTCCAGGTGAGGCAACAGCTTCCTGAAATCCCTGGAGGCTTAGTGGAAGAGGCTGTTTAGCTCTACAGCCTGTATGGAAGGAACTTGTCTAGAAGAGTCTCTCTTCTTTGCCCTTGTGTGAGGCAGGGATTTGCTTGGGCCAAAGAGCCTTTCCCCGTCTCCTTGTTGGTGTAGTGACTCCATCAGGAGATACTGGACATGGACATGCACCTTCAGTCCCACCTCTTCTCCATCCCGGTGCTGACCTCATGCCAACCCTCTGCCCTGGATCCTGTGATGAAGCTCCTTGGTATGATGGCTGGGAGCTCGGTTGCAGTGCAGCCAGGGCCCCATCTGTTTGACAGGGCTGCAGCATGCACCATCAACTGCACATACATGTGATTCACTATAAAACCCCAAAGGTCTGGCAAAAAGAATCACTGTTTGCCCCTTTTTCATGCACTTTCTTCCCTTTCTGTGCCTCTACTACACCTGCCTAAGCACAAGCTCCCACCACAAGGCTTCTTCAAATCACAGGAAAGACTGTCCATGGCCCATAAGGGTGCTGAGCTCTGTACAGCTCCTGGGAAGCATGTCAATGGGAGATGTGTTTATGAAAGCTGGGCCTTCTTCATCCAGTTCTTATGGAAAGCAAAGGTGACAGAAGAAGTCATGTGGGATAATCTTGTTTTTACAACTGCTTTGTGTTTTCTGCTCACTCCTTTTTCTGCAAACTGATTCATAAAGGCTGATGAGGCCATCAAGAGTCTCTCCATTATCTTGGAAATGAAGAACCATTATCTTGGGTCTGACCCTGAATCATCTTGTTTCCTGCAAGGCTGAGCTACATGGCTAAATGCTTAACGCCTCCCAATCCAGCTATTGCTTGTCATCATTGTGTCAACCTGCCTGTAGGATGTGAAGGATGCCCAGCCTGCACATCAGGCATCATCCTTGCCCATCGTTTGGTCCTTTCAGTCCCTGCAGCATTCTGCTCCTGCAGCTTCGAGTTTGTGTGGTGCAGGACAGCACTGCATCCCACTCTGCTGCTCAGCCATTAGCAGCAGTTCTGCTGTGTCTTCTGTGTTTCCTCATTATATATCACCCTCCCTGGAAGGTTTGCATACGACTTTGTGGCAGCTAGGCTCCCATTGTGCTGAGAGACAGAGTTGCCAGGCCTGATGGGTGGAAGTTGGGATAGAAGGGAAGAGCTCCGAGTCCACCTGGGCAACAGCTACGAACAATCCCCTTTGAAAAACAAGCTTCACCCTTAGGTCAGCAACCAAACCCTTTAGTGCACTGCCCATAACTGCATAAAACACATTCTGGAAGGTCTGCCCTATAAACTGTGGTCTGAGACCCTGTTTAGAACCTACTGCTTTATTTTAAATCCTGTCCTGCTAGTGGTGCTTTATCATGGTGGTCATACATTTTATGACTATGCATTTGATAAACAAATCAGCACATGCAAATTAGCATTCGGGAACTGAAATAGCCAAATCTTCCCAAACTGTTACAAAAATAGTCAGTTTATTTTTGAAATCTTAAGAAGTATCTGGTTCAGGTGACTTGGTTGATACTAGGGTGTGTGTAGCTACGTTAGAAATAACCGTAGCATTTTTGTAACACACAGAGACTTGATTCACTGGAGCCATGGGAAAAAAGCCTCTGTGCCTGAATACCTTTGGAGCATGTTCTCTTTTAAGGCTAATGCAATGTAGACTAGTATTGATGAGAATATTCCGTTCTGATGAAGGTCAGAAGAAAGATCTCAGACCAGCAGTGTTGATCTGCTCAGGAAGATGAGGAGACTGAGGGGACTAATGCACCTTTGCAGTGGGTTTGTGCCTCTTCAGTTCATCTGTGATAAACTGGCAGCTCCTCCTGAGCTGGAAGCTGCTGTCTGCCTGTCCTCCTGTCCTACCCTGAGTCACTCTGCAGAGCGACCTGAGGCATGGACAGACTGCCAGCCTAGGAACAGGGCAGTTCTGCTCCCCAGGAGAGGTGCGATGACGTGATGCTGAGCTCCTCAGAAGTTGCTTGACAAGTAATTTTCGAGGAAGCCCTAATTATCAAATTGAATTTCACTGGAACACACTGGTTTAAGATTTTTTCTTTCAGGCTTGATGCCATGGCTCCTCAAGGACAGAGCCTAGCACCACGCCTGGAGTCTTTTCTTTTCACCTTTCCTAAGTGAACTGTTCTGATTTCCTAGATGCCTCTTCATTTCAGGTCTCAAAGTTTTCCAGTCACCTGAAACAGATCATAAAATGGAATTAGGGATTTTTGCTATGCCAAAGTCCGACTCTCTGAACAACAAAAGCATTTCCTTGGAGTTTGCAGGAAATTTCAAAGTGACTTGCTCTGTTGTGTTTTCTAAAATGGAAAAAAGTCCAAATCATGAAATTCACCATGAAAAACAGACACTAAGCATCTCTATGTACTTTAACAGGAGTAACTCAGTTTCAATAGTATTTTTTTCCTATCCTTTAGTTTTAGGGTCTGGGATTTTTTTATTCTTGCAAGATCAGGACCTATTTGAACCAGATAAAATCTGCTGTCTCCTTGTCACTGTGTTATCTTCTCAGCTTCCCTTCTGGACTCTGGGAAAAAAAGGGAAAAAAGTTATTGCTTTTTGTTCTGTTATTCTCAATTTTGTCATTTGGGATGCAGCATTTTTGCAGACAGTCATAAGTCAGTGTCTGACCTGGGAGATTCATCCAAAGGCATGTTTTTTTGGTGTGGATTCATCTGCTTTCATGAGTATTCAAGCGAAGCTTGAAAGTAAATAGGAAATATTGTTGATGCGTTGTAGCAGGCAGAGCGGATGAGCTTCAGCCGAGTTAGAGAGGTCACAGCTGGGCTTTTGATTCACCAAACAGTAGCAAAGGAGTAAATTTGGATTGCATATATTCTGCCCTCAGAACCGCAGTGGAGGCACAGTTTTTATTAGGCTGTAAATTCCCCTTCAGAAATGGTCGAGCTCGGCCAAAACAAAAATCCCAAGCATTTGGGCTGTTGCTCGGCTGAGCCTCCCTCGCCTTGGCGCTTGCTTGGAGCCTGTTGCAGCTCCTGAGGATGATGGAACGGCTCCCACTGGGAGCTGGATCAAGTTTTGAGCTGCTCCTCGCTGCTTGTTTATTTGTCCTATTCTGCGGGCTTGGCAGGTGGCATTTTTGCTCAGTGATTCATTCTCCGGCACATGCATTTATCTGGGCTGACATTTTAATCATGCAAATAAGGATCTCCTTAATGAAGAAAAAAATTAATTTCACAACTGTTGCTACAAACACAGTGACAGTCCTGCTAATGTCATTACATTTCTAATACAATCAGTGGCTTTTCCATAATTACTATAAACTGGTGCACTTAACGGCGGAGTAAAGGTTACACAAAGGGCTGTATGACTCCTCTTGTTCACTTGCCTTTATTTATCAAGAGCGCTTGGCACTCTTCATATGTCCTTTTGAAATCTTGGGTCATCACTGCTTCATTGCTTGTACCGCAGATGGCTTTGCCTTTGTCGGAGGAACAGACAAAATAAGTGGCAAGGAGACAACTCCTCGGTCACCTTTTATGGCTTCTTGTCTTTCACACAGCAGTCTGCAGAGTAAACACTGTGACTCATTCTCTCCTGGTAAACAGCCGCCTTCCCAAGGGTTTGTTATTTGCAGGGATTTTCTGCTAAAAAACCTGCACCGAGGAGCAGTGGGATCACATAATCACAGAATCACAGAATCATAGGGGTTGGAAGGGACCTCAAGAGATCATCGGGTCCAAACCCCCTGCCAAAGCAGGCTCCCTGCTCATATTGCACAGATAGGCGTCCAGATGGGTCTTGAATATCTCCAGAGAAGGAGACTCCACCACCTCCCTGGGCAGCCTGTCCCAGGGCTCTGTCACCCTCACTGTGAAAAAGCTTTTCCGCATGTTGGTGCGGAACTTCCTGTGCTCCAACTTGAGGCCATCGCCCCTTCTCCTGTCCCCACAGACCACTGAAAAGAGGCTGGCCAATTCCCCCTGCATCCCATGATTAAGATAATTATAAACAGCAATCAGGTCCCCCCTTAGTCTTCTTTTCTCTAGACTGAACAGTCCCAGCTTATTCATCCTCTCCTCATAGGGGAGATGCTCCAGGCCCTTAACCATCTTCGTAGCCCTTCTTTGGGGTCTCTCAAGGAGATCCCTGTCCTTTTTATACCAGGGAGCCCAGAACTGGACACCATACTCCAGGTGGGGCCTGACCAGGGCAGAGTAGAGGGGGAGGATCACCTCCTTCAACCTGCTGGCCACACTCCTCCTGATGCACCTCAGGATCCCATTGGCTCTCTTAGCCACCAGGCTGCTACTGCCACACTGCTGGCTCATGGCCACCCTGTCATCCACCAGGACCCCCAGGTCCTTCTCCACTGAGCTCTTCTCCAGCAGGTCATCCCCCAGCCTGTACAGAAATGAATGGTTGTTCCTCCCCAAGTGCAAGACTTTACACTTGCTTTTGTTGAACTTCATTAGGTTTCTCCCTGCCCAGCTCTCCAGCCTGTCCAGGTCTCACTGGATGGCAGTGCAGTGTTCCTGCATGCCAGTCACCCCTCCCAGCTTTGTATCATCGACAATGTTGGATGTGGGTGGGATTTCTGCCTCTGGACCATTAGGGGTTTAGTAGGCAGTAGGGAGTTGATACATGGTTAAGAATATGGTCCTGGGCAGGACCATACCCTTGTGACAGATGTTCTTGCACAACACACTTTGTTTTCCAGTTCTAGCCCAACGTGGTTCTTAGTGACAAGTTTAAAAATAGTTATATAGCCAAAAGACAGTCAGAAGAAAGGGCATTTTAAGGGGCAATGGTGCCAAAATGAGCAGATAACAACACTGAGGTGTCTGGACACTATGACATTGTTGTGCAGCAGCAGCCTCGGGTGAGGAATCACTGTTTCAGACCCAATCCCTTCTTTCCCTTCCTTTTCTTTGGGATGTGGTGAGTGAGGTGCCAAAGGCCCAGGTAAAGGTGACCTCAGGCGGAGTGGTGTGGTTGACATAGTAGAAGGAAAGGAAGCCATCCAGAGGGATCTTGACATAGTGGAGAGGTAGGCCCGAGTGAACCTAATGAGGTTCAACACAGTATAAGATCCTGTGCTTGGACTGGAGGAATGCCAGATATATATACACACTGGCAGGGATGAGGCAGGAACAAGGAGAGGCAGGAATGAGGAGAACACATCATGACCATACCTGTGCCATGTAGCTCAGCACTGTCAGCCCTTGAGTGCCTGTCAGGTTCATGTCTCCTCATTCCCAAGGTGCCAGCAGCTACCTCTGCAGCCTGGGGTGTTCAGGTCACTCCATGTGTTTCCATATATTGCTAATCTTACTTTTAGCTCATGGTCTTTTTGTGAAATGGAAAAATCTGAAAGACCTTGTCATTCAGCCCAGACATGCATTTCACTGCCTCCTTCCCCTGAGAAGATGTGCAAGCCTGAGGCACAAGAAGACTTTTTCAGTGATGCCTTTCTGTGCTATGAAGGCTGGGAATCAGAGGCCAGGGGATCAGTTCACACATGTTGAAGTGACACCTGTGTCCGGGGTGTGAAAATCAGGCTGTTTCCTCTCCCATAGTGACCCCAGAGACCCTTGTGCCTCAGTGGGAGGTCACATCATCCCCATGTGATGAGTTTGTTGCTCAGCTTCAACTTCCAAGAGCCTGGAACGCACAGTTGCAGTGAAAGATGCTTTGAAGCCTTACTACACCTTTCTGGTTCTTCATTCAGGGGTGAGTATCACATACATTTTTATTAGATGATAACAGTTTGGAATGATATGTCTTTTATCCATTGTTAAAGCATGCCTTCAACCATGCCTTCACATGGGGTCCCAGCATGAGAGTTTGTATTGTGCTTCCGTCTTTCCCAGCCATCCCTCACAGCCCCCATGGCTTCTTGTCTCACAGTGCCAACCCCTGCTGTTAAAATGTCACAGATCTCACCTTTGGAGACCGAGGTGAAAAAAAAGAGGATGAGTGCTGTGGTCTGCACAACAATTTTTATTTGCCTTTTGTTTCCCAGCCTTTTTTTCAGGTTATAGTTTAAAAGATATTTATTGCTTATAGGGACAAAGTCTTGGGGCTTATTTTTTGCTGTGGCAGCTGGCATTTGTCCATCACTGTATGACCCTGGGAGCAGGAACAAGTAGCAGTGAATTCATGTTATGAAAACTGGCATCTGCCTCTTTACTGTTTGGATGGGGGAATAAAATATATCCCGGTCTTCTCAGTTACATCTTCCTTCTTTCCTTGTGCTCCTGTGCCAGTATGATGGCTGCAGCCCTGTCTGTAGGTTTATGGTGCCTGCTGTGCGTGACGTGATGTCAGAGCTCAATGCCTGCAGAATACCAAGTTCTGGCAAAGAATTAATTCTCTGCAACGCAAAGGGTTGGACACTGCTGCTGGCACGTTAGGGCTGGCCGGTGTGTGCCCTGGCAGGCTGCTGTCGCCTGTTTCTGTGTCCTCTCCTGTTGGCCAGGGACTTTTCCCAACCCTTTGGTTCTCCAGAAACATGGAAGGTGCTGGCTGGTCTGTGCTTCTATCGCCCAGTAAATGCTGTTGCTCCGACCAGGATGCTACGGCTTTTGCTGTTGTGTGGGCTGTTGGGATTTACTGCCTTGTAGTGAAGGGATTTTTGGGAACCTTTGGAGATGGCATATAGGGAACATTAACTGCCCTTTCAGCAGGATCGGCATCTCTGGTGGGAGCCAGGGAGCTCAGGCACAAAGGGCATCCTGCATTTGCAGACCCCATGACCAGCTGGGAGGGATGTGGGGAAGGGAAAAGTTTTATGTTTCCCCTATGAGCACTGTGATTAACCAGACAAACTTCCAGGGATGTCAGAAGGGATCGATCTGAACAAAGAGCTGTGTAGTGCTGAGGACAGGGGACGTTTGGCACGGTGAGCACATACAAGGCTTGAATTAAAATCCGAGGCAAACGCATTTTTGATTAGTTGATCATCTCCCTTATGAGGAAAGGCTGAGTGAACTGGGGCTGTTCAGCCTTGAGAAGACTGAGAGGGGATCTGATCAATGTTTATATATATCTGAAGTGTGGCAGACAAAGGAAAATGGCCAGCCTCTTTTCAGTGGTCTGTGGGGACAGGACAAGGGGCGATGGCCTCAAGTTGGAGCACAGGAAGTTCCGCACCAACATGCGGAAAAGCTTTTACACAGTGAGGGTGACAGAGCCCTGGGACAGGCTGCCCAGGGAGGTGGTGGAGTCTCCTTCTCTGGAGATATTCGAGACCCATCTGGACACCTACCTGTGCGACCTGTCCTAGGGAACCTGCTTTGGCAGGGGGGTTGACCTGATGATTTCTGGAGATCCCTTCAAACCCCTACGATTCTGTGAATTTCTTCTAATAATCATCTTCCAGATGTCTAATCATTTCCCAAGTACGTGATAACTCTCTGGTCTGACAATAGAAACATGACCGGTGTCTGCCATGCATGGTTCATATTATATCAGGAAGAAAACCAGGTTTCAGAAGAAAAGCCTTTATTTGCAGTGCTCTGACTAAAATTAATATGCTTCCACAGGGCACATTCAAAGCATATAGAAATTGTGTTATGGCCAAGGCTTGAGCTGATGGTCTCTACTCCTAGAACCCCAAATCTCACAAGTCCTTGAGTGGACACTTCATCGGCAGAATGGTGCCACCTCCGTGTGCCAGAGGTAGCGGTGTACGATGTGGTGTATAGTGTCAGCAGTGGAAAATTTGGGATCCAAAAGGAAAATCAAGATGTGAGCAGTCACGCTGATGGCTGCTGCTGTCTCTTCTCCCCCTTCCCTCCCTCCGCTCCCTCCTCCTGGAAGGACATGAAAACTGTTAGTTGGGGTGTCACCTGCTGAGGATAAAAGTGACATTTCTGAGACACATCACGCGGGGGAAGCTGAGATGTTTTGATCTGTCTTAGGCAAGGCTGATGGCAATTTAAAGAAGATGTTTTTGTACGTGCTGAGATGTCACAGCGCCTGGCTGACGGACAGAAAAACTGCTGCTGGAAAAAGCAGCTCTGTATAGGAGTTCTCTTGCTGGGAGAACTGTGGGGGCACAATCGGACCTGTAACATGGCTGTGGGGGCACTATCAGACCTCTGACTTGGCCAGCAGAATGGGAACTTGCAAGACTTTGTTGTGTCCTTTCTTTCTTTTTTTTTTACTAAGAGGTAAGATAAATATTAAGAATTGATCTCAAACCCCAGGGATCTTCAGTCCATTGTCATTCCTTCCCTTGAGCTTTAAATACAGACATTTGTTGTTAAATAAATATTTTAAAACTTGAATATTAACAATTAATGTAGTTCGGTGTTACAGTGCATAAAGTTAAAATATATTAAAAATAATATATAGTTTCTAGCTAGATGGAATCCTGGCTGTGCTAAACCAAAAGAGAGAGCACAGCTAAGCTGGTGTGGGTGCCCATGTCAGCACCTGGTTAGATTTTTTTATTCCCCATCTTCTCTTCACAGTCTTTCTTCCCTGTTCCAGTTTTCCTCTGCAGAGTGGGAATCCAGCAAGTGTGAGCTCTGTACCACCTGTGAAATTCAGAACAGGCTTTAAAATTACCCCAGGGTCCCGTATCCTGAGTGTCTAGTGCTGCCCTGCGCGCTGTCTGGCCTCTGCCTTAACACTTAACAGCTCATTTTGTATAATTCAGAGTTATGTGAGGCTGCAGTAGCGAAGAGCCAACACTAGATAGCATTTTATGTTTGTTTTGAGGAAGAAAAGCCTTTTGTTGTTGTATTTAGGTAGATTCTGAAAAGAACCCTAGGCGCGTATTTTAGATGTGATGAATTAATGTTTTCTGGTGATCTGTGCAACATCTCCTCTCAATTCAAAACCACAGGCAACAAAGCTATCTCTTTTTTATTGTTTCCTTGACATCATTGTATCAGTATAGAATTTATCTGCATTTCTAAAGAGCCTAATGCTATTTTGCCTCTAGGTGCCAAGGTAAGAGGCTTATATTTAATCTTGGTATAGGCCATGTTCCCGGTCCTCTTAACATCAGTGTGAAATCTCTACCAGGCTGGGATCCAGCCTGTCATACTGTTGTAAGCACGGTATGGGGAAGTAATATCACAAGAAATAACACGAGCAGCAAAGGTCTATTTCTTGTGACCTACAGAACAACAAAAAAGCTACAGATGGGGTTTGGCTCACAGATTAAGATACACATTACCTGGGTGTATACCTGTGGGTATGTATATGCCTGTGAGGAAAAGGCTGACCCGGCATTACAAATGATGGGAATCATCTGGGGCTCAATTCGTGTCCACATGTGGACATCTCTTGTCATTCATTATATCCTTGTATATCTGAGATGTCCATGTAAAACCAATAGCAGAGACATGAGCTTCTGTAGTGTCAGCTGGAGTCCTGATGGGCTACCCTACAGCAGTGCAGAGTACACACGACTCCTGCATTTAGGCAATTGAACCAAGCCTGTGATGTCCACTGACTGTGGTGGGAACTAGACACCTTGCTCACCTCAACACCTACGTGAATATTCTTTGACTTAGGTAGCTTAAGCTTTAAGATGAATCTCATGCTTCATGCAGGATTCAGTCACCTAAACCTGGGCATTCATTGCTGTTTGAGGACCCCTGAGGTATCTTGTCCAGAAGTTGTAGGTCTCCTATAGGGTCTCATGAAGAGGCTCTAGGAAAATATCTTGGGTACCCTGGTCTCTCAAAGGGGTCTACAGACTTGTGCTTCGGGAGCTAACTCCTGCTCCACTCATCTGAGCAGATCATAGGATCATAGAATCTTTTTGGTATGAAAAGATAAGTTGGTATGAAAAGTTAAGTCCAATCATTACCCTAGCACTGCCAAGTCCACCACTAAACCATATTCCTGAGCACCACATCTGCATGTCTTTTAAATACCTCTAGGGATGGTGACTCAAACACTCCTGGACAGCCTGTTCCAATGCCTGACCACTCTTTCTGTGAAGAAATTATTCTTAATATTCAATCTAAACCTCCAGTGGCACAACTTGAGACCATTTCCTCATGTCCTATTGGTTGTGACTTGGGAGAAGAGACCAACACACACCTCACTACAACCTCCTTTCAGATAGTTGGAGAGAGGGATCAGGTCTCCCCTCAGCCTTCCAGGCTAACCAACCCCAGTTCCCTCATCCGTTCTTTATCAGATGTGTGCTTCAGACTCTTCACCAGCTTTGTTACCCTTCTCTGGACCTGCTCCAGCACCTCAATGTCCTTCTTGTAGTGAGGGGCCCAAACCTAAACACAGCACTTGAGGTTTGGCCTCAACAGAGAACTCAACAGATCACCTCATGATCATGTCCCCAGTCCTACTCACCACACTATTTCTGATACAAGTGTGCCACCTCTACACACTGCTGGCTCATGTTCATCTGGCTGTTGACCAACACACCCAGATCCTTTTCTGCCAGGCAGCTTTCCAGCCACTCTTCCCCAAGCCTTTAGTTCTGCATGGGGTTACTGCGACCCAAGTGCAGGAACCAGCACTTGGCCTTGCTGAACTTCAGACAGCTGGCCTCAGCCCATCAATCTGGCCTGTCCAGGTACTTATGCAGAGCCCTCCTACACTCAAGCAGTTTAACACCCTCACCCAACATGGTGTCATCTGCAGACTCACTTTGGGCATACTCATTCCCCTTGTCCAGATCGTTGATAAAGATCTTAAAGAGAACTGGCCCCAGTACTGAGCCCTGGGGAACACCTCTTGTGTCCGGCTGCCAACTGGATTTCATAGAAGCACAGAATGAAATAATAGAATGTGTTAGGTTGGAAGGGACCTTTAGAGGTCATCTAGTCCAACCCCCCTGCAGTAAGCAGGGACATCTTCACTAAATCAGGTTACTCAGAGCCTCATCAAGCCTGACTTTGAATGTCTCCATGGATGGGGCCTCCACTACCTCTCTGGGCAACCTGTGCCAGTGATCTACCACCCTCATAGTGAATAATTTTTGGCTAATATCCAACTTAAATCTCCCCTTTTCTAGTTTAAAATCATTACCCCTTGTCCTACTGCTCCATGCCCCATGAACAGTTCTTCCCCACCTATAGCAGGCCACTATAAGGT
Organism: Laterallus jamaicensis coturniculus; assembly: GCA_022605575.1. NCBI lineage: Eukaryota > Metazoa > Chordata > Aves > Gruiformes > Rallidae > Laterallus > Laterallus jamaicensis. Next base: position 3,964,098 of record JAKCOX010000032.1, on the reverse strand, counting down.
TCCTCTGGAGCCTTCTCCAACTGAACAAACCCAAGTCTCTCAGTTTGTTTTCATAGGTGCTTCAGCCCTCTGATAATTTTTGTGACTCTGGACTTAACTCCATTCACCATAACCCTTTGAGACCAGTCATCCATCCAGTTTTTTACCCAGTGAAGAATTCTCTTGTCCAAGCCATGAGCAGTCAGTTCCTCCAGGAGAATGCTGTGGGAATTGGTATCAAAGGCTTTATTAAAGTCTGAGTAGGTAAGGTCCACACAACTGTAGCATTAGATTTGGGCAGTCCCTTGTTGCAGTGTCCACCCCAGCACACGCAGGAGAAGGATGTCACTCTATTTTCCTGTATCCCACAGAAGAACTCCCACTGTGGGGTCCATGGTGTAAGGTAAAGGGGGAATAGGCAGGGAACAGATCCTGAAGGATCCCAGAGGATGCTACAAATGGTGGGCTCCCACCCTGAGAAGGAGGTGGTGGAACCCAGCCGTGGGCAGGCAGTCTGCTATGGTTCCCCTGGGCTCTTGTTCGATTGCAACATCCAGAAACTGCACTGCAAAACTCTTCTTAAAATATGCTGATCACACAGGAACTCGAGGCAGCTGAACCACAGTGTCTTCCCATAATTACTTGGCAGCACTTTAGCATATAAAATTGTTTTTGATGAGAGCTCTGATTGCTCCTTTTGCGCAGGTCTTGTTGGGAAGCTGCACAGGAGTTAAGAGCTTGAGGTTTCTCTTTCTTTAAAACACAAGAGCTTCAAATTCCTGTGGTGAGGGGTTGTGGCAAGACACATTGCTTGCTGTCACGGCTGCCCCGAGACCTTGCTTTTCAGCATTACTGTTGGTGCTGATGTGTAGCGTGTAGCTCAGGTCTTCAGGGCACTTGAGCTCTGCCCAGAACCTGCTGCTCTACCTCGTGCTTACACCCTCCGTACAGGGAAGCAAGTGGGGTGGAAACTGGAGTAACTTCAGGATCAGCCGCACCCTGAGGAACAACTCGCTCCCCCTATGCTCTGTTGGGAGGGTATGAACCCACCTGGAGCTAAACCTAAATATGCCTGAGTGCTGGGCCTTAGTGCCAAGCCAGAATATCTGGGAGCAGCATCCTGCCTTGCAACAGCTGCTTGAAAAGCTCGCTGTCAGTCCTGGGGCGCACTGACATCCCAACCTTCACTTCATCATGACAAAAATCAGAATAAGGAAAAGGAAACATGAACAACAACAGTAACAACAAACCCAGGAGAGAAAACTCAACCTCAATTGCAAAGTGTTCACGGGTTTCTCTTTGCGGTTCCTGGGACCCAAGTGTCTTGACACTCACCCCAGGTCAGGCAGTGGGATGGTTGCAGCCTGAGTCACAGAGCTGGTGCTGGGACTGGAAATCCTGGTTTCTGACACAGTGTTTGCCTCGCTTGGCCCTGAGCTCTTCCTAAAGGATGAATCTATGAGCGCACAAGATGTGCCTACAGAGGTCTGAACTCTGCGCTTCTCCTTCAAGCTCCGCTCTCCTCAGAAGTTAAAAGCGTGATGGAGAACCGAGGGATTCCTTGCAACTGTAAACTCAGATTAATTGATTGCAGCTGGGTGTTGCTGTCACAGATTCACTAAAGGAAGAGAAAACAAGATGAAGATGAATTCAAACAACCTCTTGATTTCTGATCTATTCCCTGAGTTTCCTGGGGAGAAATCTGCACTCAGTGTATGCAGTCTTGTTTGCGTAGCGAAGGTGTGACTGCCCTGCGAGCCCCCAAATGCAGCACCTTGAAGAAATTAGGTTCCTAATGTGGACAAGGATTATGCCCTTCCCTCCAAAGAAAATACCTCAGAGTTTCAACCTGCAGTGTCCTGGTTTCAGCCAGGATAGAGCTAATTTCTTTCTAGCAGTCAGTGGAATGCCTTGTTTGGGAGTCAGGATGAAGGCAGAGATGATAACACATGGATGGTTTAGTTGTTGCCAAGCAGTCAGGGACTTTTCAGTTGTTCCTACTTCCCTGCTAATGAGAAGGTGGACGCACCCAGGATGCTGGGAGGGAGCACAGTCAGGACTGGTGACTCAAACTGACCAAAGAGGGTGTTTCATACCGATTACATCATGCTCAGCATAAAAGGGGGCAGATGCGGGGAGGAACGCTCAGCTTGGTGTTTGGGGATGATCTGGTTTCGGGATGGCTCTGAGCTGTATGGCCTGAGTTCCATGAGACACTGCATCATATATCACCAGTTCTGTATATTTTCCTATAAAGTCCTGTTAATATTGTCATATCTATCTCTCTGCTATCCCAGTAAACTGCCTCACGTTTACCCAAAACAGAATCACAGAATCACAGAGTTGTAGGGGTTGGAAGGGACCTCAAGAGATCATTGGGTCCAACCCCACTGCCAAAGCAGCTCCCTAGTTCATATTACACAGATAGGCATCCAGACAGGTCTTGAATATCTCCAGAGAAGGAGACTCCACCTCCTCCCTGGCCAGCCTGTCCCAGGGCTCTGTCACCCTCACTGTGAAAAAGCTTTTCTGCATGTTGGTGCGGAACTTCCTGTGCTCCAACTTGCAGCCATTGCCCCTTGTCCTGTCTCCACTGACCACTGAAAAGGGGCTGGCTGATTCCCACTGCATCCCATGCTTAAGATAATTATAAACACCAACTAGGTCTCCCCTTAATCTTCTTTTCTCTAGACTGAAGAATCCCAGTTTATTCATCCTCTCCTCATAGGGGAGATGCTCCAGGCCCTTAATCAGCTTCGTAGCCCTTCTTTGAAGTCTCTCCAGGAGATCCCTGTCCTTTCTACACCAGGGAGCCCAGAACTGGACACCATACTCCAGGTGGGGCCTGACCAGGGCAGAGTAGAGGGGGAGGATCACCTCCTTTGACCTGCTGGCCACACTCCTCCTGATGCACCCCAGGATCCCATTGGCTCTCTTAGCCACCAGGGCACATTGCTGGTTTATAGTCAACCTGTCATCCACCAGGACCCCCAGGTCCTTCTCCATAAAGCTCTTCTCCAGCAGGTCATCCCCCAGCCTGTACAGAAATGAATGGTTGTTCCTCCCCAGGTATAAGACTTTACACTTGCTTTTGTTGAACTTCATTAGGTTTCTCCCTGCCCAGCTCTCCAGTCTGTCCAGGTCTCACTGAATGGCAGCGCCGTGTTCCTGCATGCCAGACACCCCTCCCAGCTTTGTATCATCAGCGTACTTGCTGAGGGTGACATTGAAGACGTTGAACAGGACTGGACCCAACACTGAGCCCTGGGGAGCACCGCTGGTCACAGGCCTCCAGTCTGACTCTGCTCCACCAATCACAACCCTCTGGGCTCGGTCCAACAGCCAATTCTCAACCCACCTCACTGTCCGTTCATCTATCCCATGATGTCTCAGCTTTTCTATCAGGATGTCATGGGAGACAGTATCAAAGACCTTGCTGAAGTCAAGGTAGATGACATCTACTGTTCTCCCTCCATCTACCCAGCTATGAGATTGGTCGAGCATGATCTCCCCTTGGTGAATCCATGCTGACTACTCCTCATGACCTTCTTCTCTTCCAGTTGTTTGGAGATGGCATCCAGAACAAGCTGTTCCATAACTTTTCCAGGGACAGAAGTGAGGCTGACTGGCCTATAGTTGCTAGGATCCTCCTTCTTGCCCTTTTTAAAGACTGGAGTGATATTGACTATCCTCCAATCCTCAGGCACTTCTCCTGTTCACCAAGACCTGTCGAAGATGATAGAGAGCGGCTCCGCAATCACTTCCACCAGCTCCCTCAGCACACGTGGGTGCATCCCATCCAGGCCCATGGATTTGTGTGCATCAATCCCTTTGAGGCGCTCCTGGATCTCCCCTACCTCAACCAAGGGGAAGCTCTTAATTTCCCAAACATTACTACTTTCATCCAGTGTCTGTGGGTCCTGGGGGGCCTTTGAAGTGAAGACCGAAGCGAAGAAGGCATTTAGTATCTCCACCTTCTCATCATCCCCCGTTACCAGGACACCCACCTCGTTCAGCAAGGGACCTACATTATCCCTGGTCATCCTCTTACTATTCACATATCTAAAAAAACCCTTTTTATTATCCTTTATGTCCCTTGCCAACTGCACTTCCAAGTGGGCTTTAGCCTTCCTAGTTGCGTCCCTACAGGCCCTGAGAACATTCCTGTATTCTTCCCAGGTCCACAGACCCTTTTTCCACAGTTCATAGACCTTCTGGTTCCCTTTGAGTATATTCATTAGCTCCCTGCTCATCCACACAGGTCTTTTACCTCTCTTTCCCGACTTCTTACTCAAAGGGATGCATCGTTCCTGTGCTTGGAAGAAGTGCTGTTTGAATGCTAGCCAGCTCTCACAGGCTCCCATTCCTTCAAACAGTGTAGCACACGGGATAGCCCCTATTAGATTTTGGAGGAGATCAAAGTTAGGTCTACCAAAATTCAGGGTGAGATTTTGGGTTTTCTGGTTTTCTTTTCCCTCTCTTCCCTCTCCCCCAGTTCCTCCCTAACCCCTCTTCAACAGTGAGCAGCTGCATGGTGCCTGGCTCTCAGCTGGGGCAAAACCACAACACACAGTCACAATTGATTCCTCACAGCCAAGACAAGATAAGGTACTTTTAACCCAAAAATCCAATAGTCCTGAGCAGAGGATTGCAGTGATCTAACAAGATCCCTTAAAAACTGTCTGTGGAGACTTTTCCTGTAGCTTTCCTCTCCCAGCAAGGAAATGCTCACCAAGTCCTCTGGTCTGTACTGGTAAAATCTCAGCATGACAGCAGGGGCAGGACACAAGGAATGGTTCTGGAAACTGAATTCTTCTGGATTCTTAAATGTGCGTTTAATTGTCGCAAAGGCAAACCCATAGACCAATCCTGATCAGTGCTAACATGATTCCCATCAATCCAGAACCCATTCACATTTGAGGTTGCAGTGTTGGGGTTTTGTTTTTAATACCTCCCCCCCCCCACACACACTGTTTTTACACAGAGCACACAGGAAGCTGTCACACTGGACTGAGGAAATCGCTATTTGTATGAGCACCGATTTGCATGATGTGCTGCAAAATGCAACACAGGCTCCTCTCTGATGAGGCTACAACTCATTGAGTGCATTCAGGCACTCTCTCCATCTCTTGCCCGCTCTGGATGGTATGGAAAGCAGCTTTGCTGGTGCAGGTTTCAGAGCAGGCAGGACCGGGATGCACCATGCTGCACAGCACTGTAGCCTGAGGGTGGGCTTTCAGGCTGGTGGCTCAGTGTCTTCCTCTTCTTCTGCACCTTTGTATCACTCCCAGCCCCGTGTCTGGGCACTGAACCTTTCAAAATCCCCTGAAATTTTTCTCAGGTAATAAATAAGCTCGAGCATTTTACAGATCTAAGTGATGAACTGTGAGAAATGCAAAGGGAACTGCATGTGTCTGTGTGTCCCAGCCATCATTGCTTCACTGTAATTCAACCCAGGAGTGCAAATGGGTTCCAAAAAGCCAATTTCAGCTTTTACTGAGCCATGTGTCTGTGCTGCACCAGCCACGTTTTAAGACATGCTCCCTGAAGCCTTACCTTGAAGTTAACACCCATGGACATTTAACCCCTAAGGACATTCCCAGCCTCTCTTAAGGGTGCTTTGGTTTTCACAAGGCTTCTGGTGCTTTAGAAGAAGCTCTGTTGTGTTTCTTTTTCTTCACTTCATGCTTAATAAAATGAAGAAGGTAGGAAATAGAGCCAGGGAAGAACCACTGAGGCCCGACAGGAGTAACTCAAACACTACAAGGGTCACAGGAAGGGGATCCCTGGGACTTAGAGGAGCCTGTGGGACATTCCCCAGGTAGCCAGCAATGCTGGGGTTAACTGCAGGTTAACTTTTAAACATTGTGCCTGAGGAAAAAAAAGTGTAAGACAGCTTCTTTTGTGTAAGAATGTCCCTTTTTTTCCAGTTAGTTCCCAAATCTGAAATTTTGCATATTTTTTCCATCTTGTATGACATTTTATCCCCTTCTCAAATAGTAGATGAAAACACTGGGGAGGGTGGAAAAAAAAATCACCATTTTTCTTAGTCAAATGAAAACTTGTGACCTGTAAACAAGGATAAAGTGCAAACGGAGAGTTGCTTACCTAGGCTGACTTAATGATTTGGGCTTTTCCAAGACATATTTGCAGCAATTAATCTTTACAGACCGACAGCTTAGCTGTTCCTTTTGCCTCTTCCAAGGGTTTTCCACACATGCTCAGGTTCAGTAGTGTCAGACTTTAAGCAGAAGTTTCCTCAGTGCCTCAGGATCAGCAAAACTCAGAGCTGTGCTGGAAGCCTGACGGAGGTGGGAGCCTGGTGTTGAACTGTAGGGGGTAATGTTGCTACACATACTCTGCCTGCCAGCTGCAAAAGGTAGATAAAGCTATTGACTGTTTGCTTTATTACTGGACAAACTGGATCTCTGCAGAAGGAATAAAGCTGCAGTATTACACTTAGCAATCTCCTCCCTCCGTCCTTGCGACTGCTCATTTCCAAGGGCGCCTTAGCTCTTCATTTCTCCTAGTATCGTGTTGTTTTCTGCTCGATGATCTTTATCCAGAATCGTAGGCGTATGGACAGCCTGGGAAGTGTATTTGGTATTTTCTTACATGTGGCCACCCCCTTGATGTCAAAACACCCATTAGGGTCACGTTGCCACTAGACAGAGAAGCCTGGGCAAGAAGTAGTGGTGGTGATGGTGGCTTGGTGGACTATGAGATGGTAATAACCACCTACTGCTGTGATTTATTACTTTTTTAATCTAGAAGGAGGTGCAATAGAATTATAAAGAAGAGAGATTAACTGGAGATGTCACTCAAGAAGTACTGGGGAAATAAACAGTGTCTCATTATGGGCAGGCAGGTTAAGCCCTGCCCCACGGCACAGCTGCCCTAAAAGCATGGGACACATTGGAAGGGACTTCCTAGAGTGGCTACCAATCATGCAACCCCTCTCATGGATTAGCCCAGGCCTTGCTTAAAACAGGTGCTATTGGGGGAAAGGGTGAAGGAGAGAGGGAGATAAAGTCTGTGAAAGAGAAAATAAAGAAATTGGAGCACGGAGCACTTAGAAGGCAATTACTCCTTCTCCTCACCGATACAGGCCATTGTGAATTTGACACTATTGAATAAAGATAAGAGAGGGTTAGCACTAAGGAAAGATGATAAATACAGCTTTTATGCCCACTTACATCTCTGCATGTGTACACCGAGCCCTGTGTGTGTCCTAAAAACACTGTCTTCTCCTCATGTCTGTGTGTGTACAGAGTGAAGGGAATATCCCTACCCCCCCCCCCCCCCCGAAATAACTCAGCCACCAGCAGAGACATCCCAGCCTCCACATTGCAGAGACCTGGATACCATCCAGGTGGTGCTGGAGAATACAGGCAAAGGCATCACTCCTAGCGCAGGGACTGCCACCAGCCTGGGAACAGCCCAATTCACACCAGTTATCTCTTGGGCAGCAAAGACCACCAGCTCCAATGGGGCTGGAGCCCGCCTGGGTTGCATGAGTGTGACCATGAGGTCTAGGAGATGTTTTCCAATGCAAGTTTTAAGGAATATGTGACCCTGCTAGGACCCTACGGATCTCTGCACTAACTGTATTTTATTTCTGCTTAGATAGAATATTAGTCTGGGGGGATGGAAGAATTTTTATCTGGCCTATGTGCTCATCTACTTGATAGTCAAGAAAAATGAACCCTGGTGGGAGCCAAATCAGGTGGCTTGGCACTGGCCATCATGCCTTTGACTTGGCCGTGTGTCCCAAAAATGAAAAGGTGAGCAGGCTCATGATTCTGCTTTCTGACGCACCAGGCTTTAATGATGCCATTTTTATCAGTCACACGGCTCCGTACCGATGAACGTCATCATTTAGAATCATAGAATATACTGAGTTGGAAGGGATCCATAAGGGTCATTGAGTCCAACTCGTGACTGACCAGTTGCTCATAGTCACTTGTGCTCTACATGCAAGGAGCAAAGACGCCTTTTTGTCCCATGAAGGCATCAGAACTCATCTCACAGGCGCAGCGTTTCGTGCTGCGCATCCCTTACAGCCTCCAGCAAGGGCTCTGTGGCACAGGTCCTGTGTCTGTTGAGCCGATGCCTCTGTGGGAGAGTTGACTGAGATAAAAAAGTGGTTTGCTGTAGGGGCAACCTCACCACTCCTTGATCCCTTTGGGCATCCTAGGGGGAGATGTCTGACACACCCAATGGCCTCCAGTGCAAGCCAATGTGTTCACTTGGTATCACCAAGGACAGTTAGCTTTCTGTGTCACCAGGTCGCTGTGTGCATGGGGTTTTGAGCAGAGTTATGGTTCGTACTCTGGAGAATGACAAGGGCGGTCTGTAATTAAGTTCTGCTTTGCACTAATCCATGCGCTGTCAGGGCTGTGCCATCAGTCATGGGCAGTGTCCTTCTCCAAGCAGCCAGAGCTGGGCGCACTCTAACATTGCCCCAGTCCCACACAGAGACCATGTAGCGCAAGCGTAGCTTTTCCTCACGTCAACATGGATATTTTTCTGCTATGACCTAAGACTGTACCACTGTCACATCCTTGCATGGCTGGTTACAGAGCTGTGAATGATAAGTGACTCTACCGGGGTTGTACTGGGGTGATGCTGGGCAAGGATCACTAAATCCAGGTGCAAATCCTGGAGGTGAGCAGCATTAACAGAGTACTACATCCTACATTCATCAGGGGCAAAGTGGGTTCAGCAACAGGCTTATTGTGCGTTTCAGTGCTGAACAGGGTCTGTACCAATCTCCCAGAATATGAAACGAGTCCTAACCAGGTTTTTAGGGGTCTTCAAGAAGCATCTTCCATTGATAGTGCCTGCATGGAAAAGAAATCTACTCATGTCTGCTACGTTTTCCCTCTCGCTGTATGATATGGGCTTCTGCCCACTGTGCCAGGCTTTGAATTGGAACAAAAATAGATACAAATCCTTAATGCTTTCATTCAGGAGAAGCCTGTATTCTTTGCATGGACGTCGATGACCTCACCAGGGAGGCTGATGTGTTATCCCTACAGATTTCCTGCCTCTTCATGCACATCCCACCCCATTCAGGCAAAAATCCTTGTCTTCTCTTTCTTACTCATTGATCCAATCTCAGGCAGCAGGTACCACAACGGTGAAGCCTCTTTAACCATTACAACAGACTTCTTGTGAGTGCTTCTCTTCTCCAGCAGCCTTTCCAAAAGATCTGTGATGAATACAGGGGACCTTGGCAGGATCTGGGGGGTTTTACAGCTTTTTTTTTTTACACAGTGTCTGCCACGTTGAGGCTCCTTACATCTGATCACAGCGCAGCTAATGCAATAAAAATAAAGCTGCTCCCAAGACAGAGTGACTGACAGGCTTGTCATGATGATAGTACACATATTTGAAATATTATGGCTGCATTCTTGAAAACCATGGCTAGGGTAAGCTGTTTCCTTGAGTGCATGTGGTAAAAATAACACCTGCTTTGCAGACAGTGGGCTTGACAGCTGCGAAGATACAGTGTAGGCATCTCCAAAAGCATGATAGTGCATATTTTTTTTTGCTTTGTATACCAAATCATAACAGGATTTGTTATGGAAAAAAAGGCAGGATGAAATGTGAATTCCTAGGTACAAGGGGGAAAGCGTGGTGGGGGATTATGGCTCAGTGGAACTAATAAAACCCATCATCCATGCGTCTCACTTGAAGGTACATCACTCACTTCTCACGCTGTGTGCAGATAAGGTTGGAACAGGCTGCTCAGGGAGGTGGTTGAGTCACTGACCCTGGATGTATTTAAAAGACAGGTAGATGAGGTACTTAGAGATATGGTTTAGCATAGGGCAGGTACAGTTGCACTCTTAAAGGTCTTTTCCAACCTAGTCAATTTGTGATTCTGTGATCCAGTGACCTGCCACTTGTGCAGCTCACTGGGGCTGCTTGGCACGCTCCAAAATAACATTGCCAAACACAGCACTGACTTGTTGAGCCCAAAGTGTTTCTTTTTCCTCTGTGGAGAAGTTTTTGCTGAATCTTAGTGTGGGCTGCAGACAGGGTCCTGCCCAGATGCCTGCTCAGCATCTCCCAGAACCTCATTTGCTCTGAGCCCCTTTGCACGGCTTCTGCAGCGTTGCCTGTGGCAAACTAGCGTTGGCATTGCTCTGTGGCCAACGCCTGCAAACTTGGCTCCCTTGTAAGAGGGGGCCAGGAGAGGTGGATTTGCTTTAGCAGGGTCAGCTCTGGCTACGAAGTCAAGATGTGGTTCCTTCATTGCTTTTGGGAGAGGAGACACAGACAGGCCTTAAATTCAGTGTAATGAAAGGGCAGAATTAACCCAGTTCTGGACTGGAGGCCATGTGCTGGTTATCACATTGACTGCAGGAAAACCAACCAACATATGCATCCTTCCTTAATTACTTTCATTTGTGGGCAAATCACCTTTCCCATGAAAAAAATATGAGTTTCAGTGGGTTGGTAATTATCTGGCTTTAAATTCCAGCCACTGGTTCTGGTTTCATGCCCCATTTCTTCTGAAGTCTTCCTTCCTTTACAGGTATTTATGCCCTGTGATCAAAACAAGTTTTGGTTCTCTTTTTGACAAAGTCATCTCTTTCACTTCTCACATGTTACTGTAATTTCTTACTACAACCCCTCCCATCTCCAAACAGCTGTTCAAAAGTATTACCAGTAAGAACCTCATTCAGTATTTTGGTTTCCTCAGCTAATCTCACCAGTAGTATACATACGCAGGTAAAAATTACCCCTCTGGTCTTACGTCTTTCCATCCTTTTTCCACGTTGTCTAGGAAATATAAAGCTGAGCTGTTTATTCACTGCAGGTTATAAATTCACAGAGCTGTAGGGGTTGGAAGGGACCTCAAGACATCATTGGGTCCAACCCCGCTGCCAAAGCAGGTTCCTTAGGACAGATCACACAGATAGACATCTGGACAGATCCTGAATATCTCCTGAGAAGCAGACTCCACAACCCACCCTGGGCAGCCTGTCCCAGTGCTCTGTCACCCTCACTGTGAAAAAGTTCTTCTGCAGATCGGTGCAGAACTTCTTGTGCTCCAACTTGAGGCCATTGCCCCTTGTCCTGCCTCCCCTGAGAAGAGACTGGCCATTTCCCTTTGTCTGCCACACTTCAGATATTTATAAACATTGATCAGATCCTCTCTCAGTCTTCCCAAGGCTGAAGAGCTCCAGTTCTCTCAGCGTTTCCTCATAGGACAGATGCTCCTTTAATCATCTTTGTAGTGCTCCTCTGGACTCTTTCCAGGAGATCCTTGTCTCTTTTGTACCAGGGAGCCCAAAGCTGGATACATTACTCCAAGTGAGGCCTGACCAGGGCAGAATAGAGGGGGAGGATCACCTCCTTTGACCTGCTGGCCACAGTCCTCCTGATGCACCCCAGGATCTCATTGGCTCTCTTAGCCACCCAGGGAAACTGCTGGTTCATGGCCAACTTGTCATCCACCAAATTCTTGTAGGAATTGTAGCTTTAGAGAATACAATCACCTGTTCTTTAGATTTGCTCTGATATCTGTGTTCCAACCTTTATGCATTTAGTTTTATTTTATTTATTTGTATTTAGATAAAGTGAGTATTATATAAAGAGGTATAGCTGGCCAAGAAATCCTGACACCTCTGTACACAATTTCAAGTGCTACTGCTGTTACATTCCTCCCTAATTTCTCCTGCAGCAGCCACCCTTCATGGCTCTCCTAAAAATGAGATAATCATTTGAATTTATGAGCTGAAAAATACTGGCAACAATCAAGTTGCTTTCACAGAGAACAGGTCTTTCTTAAATTCCTTTGACAGTCTTCTTTGGTGAGCTGAGTGAAGCTTGTAGAGGTCAATTGAATGCACTGTCGTTAAGCTTTTTTGGTGTTATCATCACATGGTACACTCTAACTTTGTGAAAACTTTGCATAAGAAGAGTATATCACATTAAAATTGATTAAAAACTACCTGGCTAATCTCAAAAGTTAAGTTAATGTTTTTAGTTAGGAATTATCAGCCCATTTTTGCTTTTGGCATGGTACCACTGCCCATGATGCATCTGTGTATTTGTCATAGGATTATAGACTGTCATCAATGGAGGAGCAAATGTCAGTGATTGGTGAAAGAGATCTGGATGACACAGTGATTGTTGACATGATGATAGGGCAGACATATAATTTTTATCATTTATATCATGACCTTAATCACTTGATAGCTTGAATGTAGTTAAAAAGGTATTTTAAGGTAGTAAAAATAACTTTACAATTTTAGGAGTGAAGAATGTGTGTTGTGGTGATAAAACAATACTGGAAAAGATGGGTTCCCAAAAAGTGGGAATTAGTGAAGTCCTCAGTGAACCAGAAGGCAGTGTAAGAGTTTCAGCTGAGACATGGGGAGAGTTTAGGTGCCTGGTTTCACAGATGCACTTCTGCCTGCCTGTGCCTGCAGGAAACAGCATTTTGTAACTTGGGAAGTTCTTTACTTTCTTACTTAAAATATGACTGTACAGGAGTGAGAATAGAATGACTGTGTCAGGCAAAGCATCCCCCAGGCCTGCATCCCATCTCTAGGACAGACACTTCCAACAATAATTCCCCAAAATAGTCCCCACTTAGCAGTGATATATCATTTAGGACCTTCCTAAGCCAGTGTCTTCGTGCGACTCACGAGGGTTCTTCTGCCATGCTGGTGTCTGTTTGCCCTTGGAAACTTCCAGTACCTACCACATCCTGTGGCCAACCACAGCTTAATGACTTGCTGCATAAATAATCACCTCCTGAAAACCTGCTCTCTATGTGTTTTGTTCAACTGTTCACAGGTCTTGCATGGGACTGGTTGCTCTTGCTCCATGAGCTCTGCCTTCCTTCTTGACTGGTGTCATCTGTAATCCTGGTGTTGGGATTCAAATTCCTCCACAAGGAGCTCCCTCCCACAGCTGTAACCCTCGGGGAACATCTAACAGGATGGGGCTTTCTACAAAATTGGGAGTAACCGTTTCCTTTTGAATGGCAGCTGGGAAAAGGAAGCAGCAATTGTACATCTCAGCGCTTGGGGAGCAGAGCAGAACTTGGAGCAGCCTAATTTACTTCCTATCACAGCCCTCTAACAACATACTCCAAGCATTTATATTATGTAGGGTGTTGCCTCACTGTAGCCTGTTTGTTTTAATAGAGGGGACACTATGCTTGGGTCTTGAAGGCCAAATGCGCTTGCCTTCAGGGTTGTGGACTTTGAGTTGAGTCCTGTGGGCCTTGGGTCAGGTGCTGGAGGCCAAAGAATGGGACTGTCCTCAATATGGCCAGGATTAAGTAGCTTAAGTGCATGTAGTGTTTCTGATGACCTTTTGGTTGTTGGCATGATGATCACTGGTTTGATGCAATGTATGTTTTAGCTTTGCTGGAATGACTTGGTAAGGTATCAGTTTTGCCAGACCTCATGATTTTAGGCTGTAGCTCTTCCCATCTCATGCAGACAGATCAACAGGCTGTTCATTCCTCAGTGGTGAACTGATGCCTTCCCATGCTCTGACTCAAGGCTGCTAGAGGGCTGTCACCTCCACAGCTCCTCTTGATGCATCTCCAAAAATAAACAGAAAGCAGTTCCTTGCCACGGGATGAGTGAAGCAAAGTGGACTCTGTAGGATTATCCTTTGTACATTGAAGGTTAAGTTTTCAGTTTGAAATGATGGAATAAATATTGGTAGAATTAAAAACATCATTTAGGGTAATTCCTTTTTTTGTCCAACCATGACTCTGGGGCCTGCCTGGTCTTATCAACAAGATGTTAAATTATTTAATGAACAGATACCAACAAGGCCTTAATTTCAGTTTCTGTTCTTTTGAGTCTATAACTGTTGCTGAGGTAGCTGTGTATTCACATATAAAACACACATTAATGAATAACCTTATTGTTATTTACTCTTATCCAGGTACCTGGGAGCCTCTGTCAAACATGAAGCTGATAGGTAACAATGCTCTGACCCAGCACGTGATGTGCTCCAGACACCATGGATGAAGACATGATGGTGGCTCTGACATGCAATGTTTGCAGCTGTGATACAGAAGAAGGGCAGCATTGCCCCAGGACAGCCTGTACCTTAGCATGCTGGGATGAAGCTTGGATAGCCTGTAGCCCAGAGAAACCTGGTTAAATGTTGTGCTCACTTCTGCTTCCCCATCCCACTCCCACACCACCATACTGCTGCAAGGGCCACATCTCCTGCCTGCAATGCGGCAACGTTCCCCAAAGGCCAGGCCAAAACATCAGGTTCCTCTACATCCACCTCCATTTCCCTGTTGTCTTTCAGTTCCTTTGCTTCTTCCAAGCAAAAGTGCAACTCCTCACATTCCTTCCCACAGGCATCATCTACTGGCTCCACCCTGACTCCTCTCCAAAGCACCAACTTTTATCAACCTGAGGTTTGTCATGGCCTGTTTGCCAGAGGGTTGCTTCTGATGATGAGCTGCTGACCTCCATGTAGTGCCTGGATGGGTCAGCTTTCCCCCTTGCCAACCTGTCTGGTGACTAAACTTCATCTTCAAACCCTGTTGTCTCTGATCTGAAGTTGTAACTTGATGCTAGATACATGAGACTGCAACCAGGCAAGAATCTGCAACCATAGATCCAGAAGCACTGAATTGTTTTATTGTATGTGACACTGGCAGTCTTGTCTTTTCCATCCCAGCTGAGTTTTGGGTTGGTATTTATGCTTTTCTCAAGCCCAAACTCCATAGACATCTATGAAGATGTCAGTGCTCAGTCTCCCTGGCCACTATCCACTGTGATTGTGATCTCTGCATGGTTCTGAGTTCAGATCTTCTCCTGCAGGATGTTAGGAACCAACCCTTACACCGCTTTCTTCCTTGATAGAAAGCCCAGTAGTTGCAATCCCACAGATCCCTGTTTCTTCCTCCAGGGAGGGACTCAACTTGCCAAATAACACACCCATGCTGAGGTGTCACCACGTAGGCGTTTCCATGAAAGTTAGGTGTCTCAGCTTCATTTTCCTTTCATGGAATAAGTCAGCAGACCAAATGTAGGTGTTTATTTGCTCCAGGGTGGTTTGAAAAGCTCTCCAGAGTCAAGGAGAGTGATTAAAGAGTTGAAGGCAGTACTGACATATAAACTGTGCTCACTCTAGGCAGAACTGACTCATAAACTTCAGTGGCTTACTTTGCAAGTCTCAGTCCTCCCCTGGCCTTGTAAACCCTCCACGATGCTCACACAGAGAGATAATCACACCAGAGAGGGATTCCTTCAGGGTTTCCTATTCAGTGTGGCTAAAAGGGAGGTGGGATGAGTGCTAGTAGTGCCTTCAATAGCAGCGAGGGTGGTTTTGCTGTGAGCACCATGGTGTGAAAGCAGGGCAAAGAAGACACTTGTGCTTGACCAGGCTGAGAACAAACTGGAAGTGGACCCTAAAGAGCCTGCAGAACAGCTTTCTAGTAACAAGACCAGGTTAAAGGACTTCACTTATCTAAGCTGACATCCAAAGGGCAATTGACTGCAGTCAACAACTTCTTCTCAATCATGAGAAGCAAACAGCATAGTTGCTGTGCTAATTCTGTCTGTCGTTCTTTGTCCTCACCTGCCTGCTAGATAAAGCAGCAGTGTCCTTGTAGATTTGAAATTACAGTAAGTAATGCTGGGGAGGGCGTGGTATATTTTTATTTCAAGGCAGACAGGAAAATGTATCCTTTTGGCCCATTCTCCTGGGAGTCCACTGCAGTATTTAAGTAGCTTTGGTGTGTAAGTTTGATTGCTACAAACTAGGCAGTGAGTGGCATGTTCAGAGCTCTTGTTTCGGTTGACAGCAACACAGAACTGCTCCATCAGCAGCTCCGCCAATTTTGCTGCCGTAAAGACCTTCCAGCTTACCTTGAAAGGACTGTTCCCAGATGAAGCCTCTCAGGGTTGGGCTTCTGTGGGAATTATTGCTAAGCAAAGTCTGTAGAGAACCCCCTGACTCTTACTTATTTTTAGCAATAATAAAATAAACTCGTTTATTTTAAGCAATACATTGCATTTCCAAGGACAGTTTTGGCTTTACATGCCAGTAGATTGATCTAGACTGATGCTGAGGTAGCAAGTGTCTCTCTGAAACAAGCGGCACGATGCTCCTTGGGCATCTGAAAACATCCAGGAAAGCCAGGTCATAACGTGGGTTACCCGACCTGACAGCAGATGGAGACAAGAAACAGACTTCTTCTGATGAGCTGTCACACAGTCTGCTGCAGCAGCTGGGTGACCCGTGGGCTGGGTCCCGTCTCACTGTGACTTGTTCCTCATGGTGTTTTTTACTTCACTCAAGTCTTTCATAAACCTTTCTATTTGTTGAAAAATGCCTCTAGTTTTCAGGTCTGCTTTTTCATTTCTCCTTGATACAATGCCCAGTGCTTTGTTTCAGGACTTTTTCAGAGGAAGGAAACCCCTCTCTGCTTCAGCAGATGAGTCTCAGGCTGAGACCAAGACCAAGGAAAACCCTGCACCACCTCTAGATGCATCCACATGGATTTGGCATTGATGGTCCTGAAATGTCAGACCTAAAAGTTCCTCACAACCCTAAAAGAAGCCAGCCCTTTTCAATGTGGTCTGTCATGGCAGGGCACGTGTGGATGTACCATGGCTTCTGAGGAGCTCTGGGGAGATCAGGGCCCTTGGGGACCAGCTGAGGGGACAGGAGCAGTGCTGGGAGACATGGCTGATGTTAAAGTGATGCCTCAGGAGCAGCTCCAGTTTGCCAAGTCGAGATCAGCAGCGATGACTGGCATATTTGGCTGCAGGGTGCTCAGGTGCCCTGAGCACACCTGAAAGAAGCAGATGAAGGGAAGCAGCTGCTTTAAACAAGCCGTCCCAGTGCTACCCTCTCTTTTCCCAGTGGGGCTGCTCAGCCCAAGGCATACAAGTGAGGTAGGTTTGTGCTGCATTGAACCTTTCGGGGACAAACAGGTATTTCCACAACCCTGCAGAGCTGGAAGGAGATGAACTGCTGCCTCCATGGCTCCTTTTGAGGCTAGGGAGGAGATTAGCCGGCACTGAGGCTGTGTTTTGGTGACCTAATGCTGTGGCTAAATGAATCCAGCAATCCAGCATGAGTTGCTTTGACTGCTGAAGTTATCTTCTGACAAGATAACTACTGATTAGATTTCCCCAGGACATGGAGGGAGTGTGATTTGTAGGGTGCGTTTTAAAAACACTGTGCAAGGAATTATGTGCAGAAACCCCAATAACGTTTTTAACCCTTAATTCTCTACTTTTTCTCTTGAAAACTTGTCCTAAGGACTGCACAGCAAATTGGGTAATAGGCCAACACTTTATTTTTGCGTGGGAATTGTAGGAAGGGTGGCATTGGGTTTGGTTTCCCACTTATATTAGGCAGGAGTCATCAGTGCCCTGTGCGTGCAGAAGTCTTCAGGCACGCTCTACCTGTCAGGCAGACTTGTGTGTCTGTAAATCTCATCTGACACATAACATACCACCATGTCAGCAGCACTAGGAAATGAAATTAAAAAAAAAAAAAGAAAGACAAAACAGCAAAAGTGTGAAAAAGCGAGGGACACAGATACTCAGCAACTCTCTGCCAGGGACCTGGTTGCATGGGAGGGTGGAACACAGGAGCAGAGAGCAGCTGCAGCACTGAAATCTGAGGCAGAAGCTAATAAATCAGTAGCTTTCTCCATCAGCGCCTGGCAGAGCAGAGCAAAGATGGGGCCAAGACAGTGTTTTCCTGCCCCCGCCCTGTGCCATCTCCTGCTGCTCCTATCGCCTGTATGGAGAGGAGCATAGCTTGGTGCATCTCTCCAGCAGGCTCTGTCCCTTGCAGCTTTGGCTTTGTCCCAGCAGGACAGACATCCTGCCAGCTGCGCAGGGACGGGGGCTGCACTCAGATGTGAGCTATGCCTTCTACCAAAGGACGAATGGTGACTGTCTCCATTGATAGCCGCCCCAGTAGCTGTCGGGCACAGAGTGATTTGTAAATCTGGTGGTGTTTACACTAACAGCATTTTGGGAGTCTCCTCTGGTTGCAGTGTAAATATTTCTGTAGCAACTGCTCCCAGAGTGCCCTGGACTCGGCAGGGGTAGGGTTAATTTTCCTTTTAGCAGCTGGCTAGTGCTGTGTTTGGATTTAGGGTGAGAACAATACTGGTAACACGCTGATGTTTTTAGCTGTCACCAAGTATTCAAGGACTTTTCAGCTCCTCACACTGCCCTGCCAACAAGAAGGTGGGGGGCATCCAAGAAGATGGGAGGGGACATGGCCAGGACAGCTCACCCAAACCAGCCACAGGGATATTCCATACCATATGATGTCATGTCCCTTTTAAAACTGGGGGAGGGCAGAGAAGCAGAGAGGCAGCTGGGGAGCTGGGAGTCTTGCACGACATTGATTTCAGAGTGATGGCGTTTGTCTCCCTGAGTCACCATTATGCATGATGGAGCCCTGCTGTCCTGGGGATGGCTGAGCACCCACCTGCCATGGGAAGTGGGGAATGAATTCCTGGGTTTGCTTTGCTTGTGTGTGGGGGCTGAGAGGCTGGGGTCCTTGGGGGTCCTGTGTGGCAGCTGGGGGTCTCACACAGCATTGACTTTGGGTGGAGAGAAATTGTGCAGTTCATCACTTGTTTTCTGTAGTTGCTGTTATTATTATTATTATTATTATTGATATTATTAATATTACTATTAATATTACTATTACTACTACTATTACTACTGTTATTATTTTCCTTTTTGTGTGTCCTATTAAACTGTTTTTCTCTCAACCCCCAAGTTTTCTCACTTTCACAATTCTCTCCCCCATGCAGTCATGGGGAGTGAGCAGGTGGCTTCCTGGGACTTAACTGCTGGCTTGGGCTAAACCACTGCAAGGAGTGACATGGTGGAGAGCCACGAGGATCCAGCAAACACATACTGCAAGCAAATTCCAGTTCACACACATGGTCCAGGAAGGAGCCAGAAAACAGAAGTATGCCAGGAATTAGACAAGCTTGAAGGCTGTGGCAAGAAACTTCAATGACCAGAATATCTTGGAAGTTAGAATAGACATAGTGGTTTCAAACTAGGCAGTGTATCTACCTGTGCTCTGAAGAAAATAGCACCTTGATTAGGAAAGGGAACTTACCAGCTGTCATGAGATGTTGCCTGAGATCCTTCCCCATTGCACCGTGAAGCAAAGAGCTGGTGTTGTTACCTGCTGCATCGCTATGGTTATCTTGCTGCAGTTAAAATGGACTTTAGTTGTTGCATGGCCACCTCTTCTTTGGGTGTGACGGTTGGGGTGTGATGGGGGAACAGCCCAGGCACATGGTCTCTCCATTGTGCCCCAGGGCTGACCACAGGGCACCAATGGAAGGTGCAGAGGTGCAGAGCCCTGGCCCACACCCTGGCCCATGCCTTCAGTGTGTTTCATCGGTCTGCTCCCCAGCACACTGCTGGCCCACACCAAAACAAAAGCAAGTTTAACTTAACCTTCAGAACAAATCCATTCTTGACCACCACAGGAAAACTCCACACCACTAGCCAGTCTCCAAGGTCCCTCCCAACCCATTCTATGATTCCGTAAAGTTTTGAATTCCGCCTTCTTTATAGCACAAAAGTGTAGCTACAACACAGTTTTCCCAGTGGCAAAGCCCCAGGTGGTGTTGGAAGCCTCATGGATGTTCTTCAGATGCAGACATTGCTCCCCCAAGACCAGACCACATCCTCCTTTCTAAGTCATATTACAAAACCAGGTAGATGATAGGGTTTAGTAAGTTTAAACCAAATCCATGACATTAAACTGGGAGGAAATCCTCAGGGTATGATGCACCATCCACACAGACTGTGCTGCATGATGGTAATGATCACATCAAACTGTCTTCCTGAGTCAGAATCCAAACATTATTTTGGAAAATAAGCAGGAATATGCTAAATCAAAGTTAAACTATCCTATATTCCAACCAGAGGTGAGATGAATGCCCACCATAGGGTAGATCTTGGTCTCCCTCTAGTGATGGACCTACCAACAGCAATCAAAAAACCTACCTCCAGCTGCAAATTTCGTCTCTATCTCTGGCCTCATGCCATGGTGGCCCAGCATGACTCTAGCCCTTCACCCATCACAGCCAATGTCTCCTCACAGAAATAGCTCTTGAACATTTTTTCCATCACACAGTGGTGTATAATACCCAGGGCTTGGCTCATGAGGTAACCTGCTCTCGGTGCATTGACAGCCATGCTAACATTGCATTTGCAGGTCGCTGCACTGTGGAGAAATGGGAGATGTGGGCTTCTGCCTTTTGTCACTGGAGAGGTGTTATGGAGCAAACTCACAGCCCCAAAGGGAAGGGCAGAGAGAACCATCAGCCACATCGATCTCTCAGCCCAACAGCTGCAAGCCAGGAACATGGACAGTGCTGTAAAATGAAGAGAGATTTTTATTATCTGGAAAATTTGGAAAATAAATGATGATGTTTCTGTGGGCTGGCCCTGCTTTTCCTCTGCACTGATTTACCATGGCAATATTTTTTCCTTATTGTCTTTCTTGCAGTTGGACTGCCAAATGAGAGGGCATTTGAAATTTAACAATTCTCTAATTCTCCTATTTTAATGTACTGAGATTTTGAATGTTCAAACTGGAAGCATAGCTTGAAGTAGATCTCCAACACTAAATTTTTTAATCAGCTCTACTGGCAGGAGTTGCTAAAGGCTTTGACAATAAAAATTCACAAACAGAATTAAACTCCTCATTAGCAAAATGAGAGTTTCTCCAAGTAAGAACAGCACTCAAAACATACTTAAGGAACTCATATGTTTGTTGAATGCTCCTCTTTGCTTGATGGTCTATCACGTTTTTTCTGTGGTTCCTTTCTACTGAAAAGAAGATGCACTAAGGGGTGTTCAGTACCCAGATTTACTTGTTGAGATGGTTTCTCTGTGGGCTGAAATATTAAGAGGAAAGTTTGTTACGGTGGAGAGTTACAAGGAGGATGGTGTCTTCATTACCAAGCAAGCTGCCTCAGCTGCTGCTATGCCAATAAACTGCTCATGGGTGTTTTTATGGACTCCTGGTTTTGACAGAGAAATCTGGAAGAGGAGTCGGACGTCTCACAACAGGGTTGAGCTGTTCTCTGTCAGAACGAAACCAAGGCCTTTCAACCCCCTTCACCACAAGGCATACTAAATTTAGACTGAGTAAAAAAGATGGTGAAAAAAAAGAAAAAGCTCTCAA
Organism: Laterallus jamaicensis coturniculus; assembly: GCA_022605575.1. Lineage (NCBI taxonomy): Eukaryota > Metazoa > Chordata > Aves > Gruiformes > Rallidae > Laterallus > Laterallus jamaicensis. The sequence continues at coordinate 3,942,912 of JAKCOX010000032.1, read as the reverse complement.
GTGCACAGACTGCACTTCAACTATGAAATAAAGCAGCAACCTCCAAAGCTGACAGCTATGGTAACACTGCCGTACGTGTTGACACGCGTGATGGATTTGAACATAGGTCATTTGGGTGTTAGCAAAGTGTCTAGTGGCCTTGGGAGGTGGTTTTAAACCTGAGAAACTCCTACAGTCATTGTCTTCTTGAAACACAGGGTGTTTCTCCATGCACAGCTTTGATTTTATAATTCAAGCGATTCTTCTTAAAAGTATCTCATCTTCATGTCATTGATTTGTTCTCTGTCCAAACCTCATACTACCTAGTGAAAGGGAAATGTGAGTCTGGTTTATTCCTCCTTTAGGTACACTGTCAGGCTTTAACCCCAGCCAACAACAAAGCCCCATGCAGCCGTTCGCTCAGTGCCCCCACAGTGGGATGGGGGAGAGAATAGGAAGAGCAGAAGTGAGAAGACTCCTGGGTTGAGACACAGACTGTTCAACAGGTAAAGCCAAAGCCACACACAAGCAGAGCAAACCCAGGAATTCGTTCCCCAGTTCCCATGGCAGGTAGGTGTTCAGCCATCCCCAGGACAGCAGGGCTTCGTCACACGTAACAGTGACCTGAGACAAACGCCATCACTGTGAACATTCCCCCTTCCTTCTGCTTCCCCAGCTCTATAAGCTGAGCATGACGTCATACAGGATGGGATATCCCTTTGGTCACTGGGGTCAGCTGTCCCTGCTGTGTCCCCTCCCACCTCCTTGTGCACCCCCAGCCTCCTCACTGGTGGGGTGAGCAGCAGAACAGGCCTTGGCTCTGCGTGAGCACTGCTGAGCAGTGACAAAAACACCCCTGTGCCATCAGCACTGTTATCAGCACAAACCCAAACCACAGCCTCCTACCAGCTGCTGCAGAGAAAATTCACTCTGCTCCAGACAAACCCAGCACATTCAGCCTTGTCAGTCTTCAGACCAATCTGGGAATAAATATTGAGAAGACACCAAATAAGACCGTAGGGGGCGTTATTTCAGTGCCAACTTGATGGTGCTGAGCATGAAGATTGATGAGGCAGTGTCTGAACAGAAAAGCTGGAGATTCAAGGCCACCTGTTGATGACACAGCAGTAAAAATACATGTGGCCACTGAATACTTCTTCACCGCCTGTACCACAGGAGGGAGGGATATGGTGAATGAAGTCCCATGAAGCAGTGCTCGTAAAGAGGGGCTTGACCTTTAAATGCTGTCAGCAGTCAAAAAGATGCTGTTAGGACCTTCTGCCAGAAAAACTGATGTGACTGTGGATGAGCCTCTGAGTGGCTGAGCAAAAGGTGGTTCTTAATGCTCATGTGCTCTCTCAGATGCTGATTCGCTGCCATATATGCTCACCAGACTTCTGAGCTTTCTTGACTTCCTCAACAGTCTGTGAAACCTTCCCTTGCACATTAATTTATTCACACACTTCTCTTTCTCATTTCGTTGGAGGAATTAGAGAGGACTATAACATGACCAGAAGGACGAGCAGGAGGATGAGGCAGCTGATATCCTTGCCAGGAGCACATTAGACATGTTCTCTTAATGGCCAGATAATGAAAGGAGAAGATGAGAGCCACAAAATCAGTCCCTGTTTGATCAGAACCTACAGTGTTTGCTCTTTGATCCTGATAAACTGTAAAGAAAAACAGTTTAGGAAAAGAATGGGAAAATATCCCCTATTAACATCAAATAGGAGCCCCTTGTTGTGGCAAGGAAATGAAATGTGGATAGCAGATCAAAGGGGCATTCTGAAGGAAAAAAATGCAGATTTAATATACCTCACCTCTTTCCAAAGCAGGGATTTCAGCTTTTGCAGGTCTCTTTTGAGAAAGCAACAGAGAATTTGGGCAGGGGGAGGAACTAGAAAGATGTGAAGGTAAATATATAGGAAGGTGCACCCTGGAAAGGCAGCACTTCAAGAGAGGGTCAGAAATTGATTTCCATTTTTTAGAAATTTGTAGTTATATGATGCAAATTAAAATACTGAACATTTGTTTGCCTGCAAACTAAGTAACCTGTTAAAAATGGAGTAAAGCCCATCAGCAGAGAGGCTGTGTAAGACCTCTCCCTCTTAGCACCTCCAGCACCACCAGTTCTGCGTTTCTCTCTCCTTCCTGGACAGGGTTTGCCTCCTGCAGCACCATGACTGACCCAAATTTATCCCAAGAGCACATTTGTTCTTTCCTATTGAGAAAATGGTGTCATGGACTTTGCACACCCAAGGGTTGCCAGGAAGTGAGCTGCACTCCAGATGCATAAGGAGAGCCACTCATTCCAAGGCAGAGGCTGGCTCACAGGCTATGAGCCCCAGGGATGTGCAGCCCTCCACCCATGCTTGTAGCTGGATGGGGGGTGTGGGCAAGTGGGTGCTCTGCACCTGCCACATCCATGTGCCAGACCCCACAAAGCATAAAGAAAATGCTGGCTGTTGGTATGGTCATCTCCTGACTGTTCTTCTGAAGACACCACCACCCTGATGAGATAGAAGGATTGGTTAAACTTCACCTTAAAAACGTAATTTGGCTCAGTTGCCATAGTTGATTTCATATTGCCAGTTTGGGGTCTGAAACAGCGTCACACAAGAGCCAGACAGGGAACTCATGAAGAAAAATGGGATGAAGCTGCTTCTGCCAAGAGGACAGAAACTGCTCCAGCTCCCCTTCAGACAGCCCAGCTGCTCTGTGGCCATTACCTCTTCCAGGACCTGGAGTACCCCCAGCCAACAGACACAACCTCATCCAATGCCACGGTGGTGAATGCTATGATACGTCCCTTCTTCATGGGGGAAGGCCATGAAGAACTGGGATCTGTCACTGAAATTCTAGCTAGACGGCTTCTTTTTTTTTTTTCAATGAACACTAATGATAAAGTGCCAGCTTAAACTTTGACTCCTCCAACTTTCTGTTGGCTTGTGCTGTCTTAATATTATGTAAATGCCAGTTTTGGCATTTAATCGTCTGTAGCTCAGAGCTACAATAAACTCAGACTGATCTAATAATGAATGACAAGCTTAATAATGTAACAAACTAGGAGCTTAAGTCAGTCTCCAGGGTTTAATAAGGCTGCTAAATAAGAAAGCATTATTTATGAATTATGGTGCTAACAGCTTAAAATGTTGGTGTGAACAGAGCAGTGAGAAATGGAGTTGGTGAGGGATTTTTTTCTGGTCTTTGATGGCCATAAAGCTGCTCTTCAGTTTATTTCCAGTACGAAGAGGTGTTTAGATTCTTTTATACTAGAGAAATCCTATTGACTTCACAAGAGTTGCTTTATGTGTGTTGGTTTTGTGACTCATGCATGTTTGCTGTTTGGTCAGGGGAGACAGGGAAGGTGTGAGATCACTGGTTCATGGAGAGATTTCAGCTGGAGGAGACGTCTGGAGGACATCTTGTCCCAGGACACACCTACATCTAGCAGCTTGCCTTGTACAGTCAAGCTTTGCTTGTCTCCAAGGGTGGAGATGGCCTAGTACCTCTTGGTGTCTTCACACCTTCATTAGGAACTCTTTCTTTCCTTATATCTAATTGGGATTTCCCACACTCCAGCTTGTGTCCTATTCCTGTGCACCTCTGAGGAGAACTTGGCTTCACCTTCTCTTTTGGCTGGGCCATGAGTGCCCCAAGAGATATCAATGCGTGTTTTGGAAAAGATCACTGCTAGCACCTGCTGACTGCACTCTTTCTAATGCAACTCAGTATGCAAGAGGTCCTCCTTCCTGCAAGGACATATTGCTGACTCCTCTTTAAGTTCTTGTCCACCAGCACATCTGGGACCTTTCTGCAGAGCCGCTTTCCAGTCCACTGGCACCCAGGAATATTTTGGGGGATAAGTGAGAAGCAACAGTTTCAGATGATATAGAATATCTGGTCCCATTTTATTTCAAGGTGAACACCTGGCTGCCAAAAAACCTCAGATCTGAGCTTCTTACATGTTGTTTTGTTCTTCCACAGCTTTACTAGTGTGCACAGATAAGGAATGGGATCAGCAGTCAAGGTTTAGAAGAGCACCTGAACTTAGGAGATGAATTAGTTGTTGGAAGAGCCTCCAAAAATATCTACAAATGTCTATAATTAACCCTTTTGGTGCTTGAAAAAACTTGTACTCAAATTCTTGCTGTGTGCCCAGGCGATGGAGAGATGAAAACTAAAATCAGAGTGTTTTCTTGTACAGAAAGAGACACTACTGGAACAGAAGAGTGTAATAAATAATATCTTAAAATGTGCTGATAGATACTAAAGGACATTCCTTCTCAGAGCATGACAGAAGGAAATTGGAAGAGTGAAGACATCTTAGATTGTCTGGTAACCCATAGGAAAAAAATAAAGTGAATTAATCCAGTGATCTCAAATTAAGTACAGCTAACAAGATTGCTGGGACAATGAATGGTATAAAGTCTGAACACCTCAAGAGCTCCATTTTTTCCAGTGATGTGGGATATCTTATTGGATAATGCTTCCTCATACACCTCCATAACAGACTCAGATACTTTCAGATTTATAATTCAGCCTCAGCTACAGCAGACAAAGCTGTTTCCTTTTATGACAGAGCTAATAAATGAGGATTTGTCACATAACCCGTGTCTGAGGAAGGAAGTTATAACATAATATATAATTTCCAGAATATCTGGCAAATGATGGGCTGAAGTTGCATTGCAATAGATACAACAGGAAATCAACAGGACCTCTGTAAAATGACATTGGAGCCTCAGAGATAGAATATTCTGCAATTATAAAGCACACACAGAGGCGTCACATTTCTCATAAGCACCATTAAAATTAAATTAGAAACGATGCTGCAAAGATAACGGATGATATTTTGCTTTGGAATTATCTCAGTTCTCAGGGGCTTAATAATTTCCTGAGACAAAAACGTCTCAGATTCCCTAAACTTTCAAGAGTTTGTCCTGTGGTGCTCAAGAGATACTTCTGGCCCGGGTCATTGACCACAGGTTTTGGGTCATAATCCCTTTTTGTTCTTTTTTCAGGCTCTGTCACAACGAGTTCAACCAGGGGTAAGCAGCTGTGATCTTGTAAAACTTAATGCCAATGGCCACGTGGATGTGTGCATTACCCTTTGTAAACTTGTGGTCAGTGGCCACACAACACACGTGTTTGTGTTCAGGCTTCACCTTCTGCCACTGAGAAGCTTCTCTGCCCGAGCAGGGGTCAAGTCGCAGAGATTTCTGCCTTCAGACAATCTCTACAAATAATAGAACATCTTTAAGTGCAGAATTAAAAAGGCAGAGGGATGATTTAGACCAATGTTCACCATCTCCACATCTCACAGCTCAGCCCAGAAAGAACTTCAATTAGGGCTGATTGCAGATGTTGAAATAGAGGCAGTGAAGAAAAAAAAAAAATGGTAAGAGAACCTTGGGGAAATTAAAATGAAAATGAAACTCCAAGGAGCCAAATTAAATAATTGTGAGACTGTTAAAGAGATAAGGGAAGTGAGTAGGAGGCATTTGCAAAAGAGTGTTGGGGATTGTTGGACCTGGATGGTTGATGGGGTGTTACTGCACAGCCCTGAAAAGCACGAGGTGTGGTGCAGCTCCACACCCCATCGTGGATAAACTCACTGACCTGGCTCCAGCCTGCCCTTTGGCTGAAGGGCCACATCCAGGCACGTATCTAAAGGACTGTCTCCAGGTGCAGGTAGAATGAATAATAGTTATTTCATGGGCAGAGGAATCCATAGGAAAGGATGCAACTCTGGAAGAGTGTTTGGGCTCAGCTGCCTGTTGCCAAGATGCACAAAGACTCAGAGGGGCTCAAGCACCAGGGGAGGTGTCCTTGTGGGCCCAGGTGGGGTGACTTCAGATTGTTCCTCAAAAGCTGGCTCTGATCTTCTGTGCTTCTAGACTGACTTGCTTCTCCTCATCCTCCTCAGCAACGGGATGTGGGATGGAGGCTTGGGGAGAGGTGGCCACCTGTCCTGGGAAAGCAGGAAGTGCTTGCAATGAACTGATAGTTAAACTTTTTGCATTTTCCTTTTAATGGAAAGACACAAGCCAGGTCTTTGCAAACATTGGTGGTTTGACTGCCAAGAGTTAATCAGAGCGTGGACAGAAGAAAATCTTAAAAAAATAATTAAATACCCCTTTTTCTACTTTATTATGTGTTTCTGACACAGCCCATTGTCATTTAAAGGAAAGTGAAACTCAGAAGTGGATTACATATATTTGACCATCTTTAGAAACAAGATTATGGAATAAAGGGGGTGGAAGAAAAATAAATGAGTATATAGACTTGTAGGCTCAATAACACAACAGAACTAGAGGAACTATAGGTGCAGCCTTTTAAGGGTAGAAATTACATGAGGAAAACAGAGTCCTTTTTATTTCATTAATAAAGACTTTTTCTTGCTCCATGTTACATATCTAATAAAGTTTTGTTTTCCAGTCTCTAGTTTATTAGTCCCTTTTGCTCACTTGTGCCATACTCATGCCGATGTAGCATTGCATTTCTGCCTCTCTTTCCTGTTTTCTATCAGCCTGAAATTCCCTCAAGCATCTTTACTGTATACAGTAGACGTAGGTTTCCCAGTTTTCCCTGCGGGCTCAAAGCATTAGTGACATCAGAGCAATAAATCTCCTCTTTTTTACAACAGGAAAATGAACCTGAGCCTTTTGGTTTGCACCTTACTAAAGGACTGTTTGTCCTCTCAGTCCTCCCTTGGAGACAGAAGCTTGTAAGCCTCAGGAACCAGATGCCAGGACAGAGGTGCATATCCTGGCTGCGTCTTCATTGTTCCTGCTCATTTGTTGATAGGGAACAGCAGCTGTTGCTCAGACATGAAGCAGCTCCTTCAGTGATCTGTTTTTCACATTTTTGCCTTCTTTCAAAAATGAAAGTCACTGTATTAGTGTATCTCCTGTTTCACAGGATGGTTCGGGCTGGAAGAGACCTTACAGATCATCTTGTTCCAACCCTTGGGCTATGGACAAGGACACCTCCCACTAGAACAGGTTGCTCAAAGCCCCATCTACCCTGGCCTTGAGCACTATCTAGTCTAAATCTACCCTCTTCTAGTTTATAGCCATTTCCTCTCATCCCATCATCACATGCTCTTGCAAACAGTCCCTCCCCAGCTTTCCCATAGCCCCTTCAGCTACTGGAAGGCAGCTATATGGTCTCCCCCTGAACCTTCTCTTTTCCCGGTTATCTCCCTGATTCTCCAGGTTTCACCCAGGTGACCACCCAAGACAGGTGTTACAGGGTTTCAGGAGGGATGTTTGTGCTCGTTCGAGGTTTTCTGGGAGAACAGTGCAGTTTTTGGTCTCCTTCAGGGCTTTATGAGCATTTCCAACAGGTCACATTCACCCACCTCCCATGCAGCTGTGCTCTTGTGCTGGAAGCCCTTCTCCTCCCTCCTGCCGCAGAGAGTCACTTGCACTAATCTTACTGGATAAGCTCATTTCTAATTCCATTTTTGCAGCCCAGCTGATAAATACTGTAATGTTTAAGTGCTTACCAACCATTTGGTCTGAAACGATTTATTAATCAAGCTTTATCACTCCAAGTAAGAGGCTTAGCTCGTGAGCACATGGGCTGCATTATGCAGGCAGGGATGCTGTCCTTCATGCAGATATAGTGAGAGCTGTGCTCAGAAAACGCACGCATCATTTCCAGGTATTTGATCAAATCAAGTTTTATTTGCTTATTCTCTCCTGGTTCTTATCACTGCTTCTGCTTGAAACCAAAATTGCAGGTAGCATCTGCCATGCTGTTAAATTTGGCTTGCAAGGGAAGTGTAATTTTGGAGGGGGAAAATGAAAAAAATGATTAAATGCCTCACTTGCCTGCTGAAGATTTTCTCCTGCCACTTACAGCATGGGCAGACTAAAACTTAAGAGCAGTTGAAGGGGTTAAGAGGAAGAAGCAGCTGAAAAAGGAAAGGGAAGCACAATGGCTGTGGCTTCCCAGGCTCCATTCCCATCTCATCTGTGAGATGGTCCTGGTGGGGTGATCCCACCTTTGCTTGAGGCGGCTCCTGTCTCCTGTTAGACCAGCAGGAATTTCTGAGAGGACCTGGAAGACTAGTCAGAGACTTGGTAATCTCAAACAGTGACTCTCATTTCCCTGTACAGCCCCTGGAAAGAAGGAAATGCTTCCAGAGGGAGGGTTGTGTGAGCACTTGGACACCATCCCAGGCTGCTGCGGGTGCTCATCTCTCCACAGACCATAAGGGAGGCTGGCTTAAAGAGGGGTATCTTGAGTTTGGGTACTTACACAGGGCACCTGAACCCTACCCTGCATGCCAGTGTTGATGGAGGGTGGGCAAGAAATACAGCAGCGTTTGGGGCAGGACAGAGCTGTTGTCCAAACGTGGCTTTTTTTCATTTCTAAAGCCAAGATTTTATTTCCAGAGCAAAGTTATTATATTCCTGTGGAGGCTCTCAGATGTATCAGAGATGGTGAAGAGTGCCATGGAGTGACATGCTTGGGCTCTCTTTGCAACAGCTGCAAAGCACCTGTACTCCCCTGAAATCCATGGCCTTTGCGCAGCTACCCCAGCTCCAACACCTCTCCCATTTTTGCACAGTTATGTTCCTTTTCTCCCACTAAATGCTTTTGACTGTCTCATATTTCATTCATTAATCAGAATTTCTACCCCATCCTGCAAGTGCACGGACACTGCAAGGGGAACCAGCTGCCTCACTGTTCAATCCCACATTGACACATGCAGTTTTGCCATTTGACCTTTAAGATATCTCCTCTCCCAGTTGCCATCACCCTTTTGCACCTGCTGTCCAACTGGAGATGGAGCAGACAAACGTGCCGTTGGCAGTGCAGGCACCCAGAGGAACCCTGAGAAGCATGGTGGTGGCAAGCCTGAGTTCACCAGGAGGGATTAAGGCAGAGTTTCTAATACTGTGCAAGATACGTAGGAATAAACAGCTGCTGGAGTTGATTAAATGCCATCATGAATCTATAATCGATCACAAACGCTGTTATTCTGTGAGTGGGGACTATTTCCAGTGCCAGCAAAGGGGGGTCAGACTCATTCTCTCCTGCAAGGTGGAAAGGAAGCATACAGGGGTCAAAGCCACTTGTTGGAAGGTAAGGAGCACCCCTCAATATGTTTTGACTGGATCTGCTGGACTACAGAAGCTACCACTCACTGACCTTGTTAGCAAGAGCCTGAGCTTCCATGTCCTCAGCACTCCCTGATCCAGAGAGCTCAGGGTGTTTTGGCAGGTAACGAACAAACCCCAGGCAGAGCAGTCTCCCATGGGATGGTGAGCTGAGATGGGGTGCAGGAAGAGCGTGGATCCAAAAGAGGGCTTTGTCCATCTCTCTTCTATGATGTACCTCCTGGTTTGGGGTGAACAGTGAAAGAGTGATCAGAAAGAAAGAAAAAGGACAATGCCTAAAAGGGATTGTCTTCCATCATTCAAGGAACCCAAGCTGTTGGTCCTGCCAGGAAAAAAACAAGAACTCCCAGCAAGGAAATTAGAGAGTTTGTCCTTAATCCAGTCCCAGTTTTAGCATTTTAGCCATTCTTCAAAACAGCCCAGACAGTTAAAACATTATAATATTCAAAGTTGAGCCAACAAGACTAGACTGTCCATGTTTGCACATCTAGGACTTCCAAACACCAGCTATCTACGCTCTGCTGGCTGGTTCCTGACAAGCTCACAAGCTTCTGTCTCGATCCAGTTTTGCTCATACTGAGTTTATCTTAAAAGAACTGGTCATGTAGGGAAATGCTCCCTGACACATGTTTATTTTTTCTGCAGGCAGAAGGATTCCTCTGGGGCTTTTCATTTTTATCGTGCACCCTGAGTTGTCTCAGAGTGGTATGGTGAGGATGGGTGGGATGCAGACTGCAAGTTCAACTAGGTGGCTGGGGAATTCTGCTTCCTTCATCTCACGTTGGACTTTGATGCCCACCTTGACACACAGATGGGTACAGGGACTCCTGTTGGTGTGCTGTACCGTGTGTGATCTCAGACAGAAGAGAAAAACTATTTGGAAAACAGTTTTTGATTAAGATCTCTCCCTGTGGCTGTAGTCACCAGAGGTGTCAGCCTGCTGCAGCATGGGCAGTGGAAGCAATGGGATATCCCATGTATGCTGGCAGTGAACTGGAGTTTCCACTGTGGGCTGTGCTTCTGGCTGTATCAAACTGACCTGTGGTGGTTTAAAATCTTTCTGGAAGTTTTAAATTTCTCTGGAATTTTTCAGTCTTTCTGGACACACATGCTGGCAGAAGTGGTTTCCTGTTTTCCAAATGTTATGTTCCCATGGATGCTTCTGGACTGTATGTCCTTTCCAAATGAAAGAGGAACCTACTGGTGCAGGAGAGGGTTGGTTTAGAAGGATGAATCCATTTTTCTGTAATGTGAAGACAATTCTCAGCCAGTTCGACCACAAGTCATTCACAGGCACTTTGGGAGGGTGCAAACAGTAAAGAGTTAGGTCAAATCCAAACCTGAAATACTGAATGGAGGTGCTAGACCCCCTGCAGTGCATAGCTCCATTTGGGTGCACAGTGGTAGATGCCACCTTCATTGCTGGATGTGTGGAGAGTGGACTGTGTGGAGGCTGATGTAAGTCTCTGGGGCTCACATGGGAGCTGGGGACACATTGACTCCCTTGTTCTGGGATCAGCTTCCAGCTTCTCCACTAAGATGTCATGTCTGGACAGGAGAGCACCATGCTGGAGCAAGGATCACATCGACAAACCTTCAGCATTTCAAAAAGCATCAGCCCATGATTGCTGTTTCCTAGTCATCTCCTTTGTGATTTTGCTGCACAGAGTGAGAGATGGTTTCATTAGCAGCACGAGTTTCCACTGAACCACATGAGTTTTGGTTTGCTTGGTTACTCTCAAGCATGAAAATTAAACCTAAATTAGAAAAGCAAAAGCCAACGTAAATAGCCTCATGTCTTTAATTAAAGTTGTTTTGGTCAATCTTCTGCTGAGCATTTATTTTAGGACACTTCTATCTTATTTTTTAAAGATAATAAAGTGTGATTGGTACAAGCTATGGGCTGGTGCTGACTTCATCTGTGCTGTTTTGCTCCCCGTGGTGTGGCCCACACCAGTTCCTTGGGTACAATACATAGAGCTGACCATATGCAAGTGTAAATTAAACTGTGTTTCATTTCAGGGGAAAGGAAAAGCATGTTATTATATATCAAGTGACAGGTAGCACTCACAGATTTCATGCAAAGGTTGAGAAAAGGTATTATTGACCTGGTTGTTCAATAGGTGGTATTGGACTGGGGCCACCTGAGATTCCTTTCAGACACAAATGCAACACTCACACCCAAGCTCTTAACTCTGCTGTGTTGGCCAGAATAAATTAGCTAGATTTCCACTTCAAGAGGCAACCAGAGCAAAAAAAAAAGGAAGCACAAAGCCAGAGATGCTGAATCAGCCACATCTTAAACATTGACGTCTAATTACTGGCAAGAGGTAGCATAGCTGCCATATGTGATAATTTCAGGAAGCTGCTTATGAATACTGATTGATGTCATGGCATTGTGAAACTGCTACATCTTTTTTTTTAATTCCCCTGCAAATGAGCACCAATGTGGCTGCCAAAGACGGTGTCTCGGACTCCCTGTTGGGACACAGAAAGAAGCCACCGAGCACCATGGCTGGGGATGCATCGGGACAGCACGCAGGGTAACAAGATCAGCAGAGGTGTCCCCCTGCCTCCCTGCAGGACCCCCTCCCCAGAGATGAGCATGGACCAATGGGTAGAGAACTCAGTGTTCCCAGTAGCCAGAGCAGTTGTTACATCTTGGTATGACCTCCTTGAAGTTTCCAAATCTCCAGAGCTCCTCATCCACGGTGCTCCTCTCCAGTGCCATATCACCCCCTGGGCCACAGAAACCTGACCTGGGTGAAGTCTGTGCAGCCTTTGGGAATTTCTGTTGCCACATGAGCACTGAAAGATGTTCCTGGCACATCTGAGTATGTAACCCAACCGCAGCCTCCAACGTTTTTTGCAGTTGGCCTGTCTCTAGGTCTACAACAGAGAAGATGCAGAACAAGAACACAGCCTGGAGAGTATTTGGTGGTGGAGTTTCTATGCCAGCCCAGTATCTGAACCACTGATCTGTAAGTCCCCTCTAAAGCAACTGGCTCTACTCACCACCCTCTCACTGTCACAGCACGCTTTACTCGTACGCCTTGAGGGCACTGTGCCTTCACCCAGGACAGAGTTTTTCTCACTGCATCTCAGCCGTGGAGTATATTTGCAAATAACAGCTCTCATGAAACCTGGCATCTCTCCTCTCCATCAGTGCCAGTGCCAGTCATCATGCTGGAAATGGCACCGTGGATCACAGGAACAGTCCAACATCCCTGGGAGAGAGCTTGTAAGTCAGTTCATTACTGCTGTAACGTTCCCCCCCTAATCTCTTACAGCGAGTGGTGTCTCTGCCGCTGGTGGAACTAATGTCATTTTTCATCCTGGTGGTCACTGTTAGCAGTCAAGCAAGAAATGTCAGTTTTAATTACAGCATTTATTTACACATATCTCTCCTAGTTTAAACTGGGAGACAGACCCTCCCCCCACCCATCACACAGGGCTCAGACATTTCGGTTAGAGAAATGGGTGTAATTCTTGCCAAAGGGAGTAAATCTCTTGGTAACACCTGCTTATGTTTCTTCTCAAAGCAAATAACTGTAATCAATGACCTATTTAAAAAATGAGAAAATTAGATTTTTAAAAAAAACCAAACTGATTTCAAGCTTGCTAAACAGGTGCTGTAGTAAATCTCGCCTGTGTCTAATTTATTGCTCTGGTAATCCCTGTTTGTTTTTTACTTCCACATGTATTGGTTGTTCTCTTTATGCCACAATAAACAAAATTGGTGAGAGAATAGCAGACCTCTTTGGAGAAAGCATTCTAAGGAGTATTATCTGAATTATGTTTCCATTCTTTAAAAGCTGAGCTTCCAGCTGCTTGGTTTTCCCATGGTCCCCAGAACAGCCATCCGTTTACTTGTCAGCATTTGTTTCCATTTCTTAGAGCAGCAAATGCTTCTTTTTTCTACCCACTTTCTCAGGTGCTCCGCTTAGTGCCACCAGTCAGCACCAATCACAGGATCATAGAACCACAGAATGACTAGGTTGGAAAGACCTTTAAGATCAGAGTCCATATGTCTTGGTAGATGGGGTACTTAGGGATATGGCTTAGTAGAGGGCAGGAATGGTTGGACTCGATGATGTTAAAGGTCTTTTCCAACCAGTGAATTGTGGAGGATCTCACACCAGGTTTCATTTTTTCTATATGACCAGGGTGGCTGGTAGTGACTGGTGGGGAAAACCACTGACAAGTTACCCGCTCCATTCACTTGTCTGACTTTATGCATTCCCTGTTTGCTTTCTTCTGAACCTCTGACTAAGTGAAAGGCTGTTCTGATTCAGAGAATTAGATCCATCCTGACTGATTTTCTTGTATTAGCCGTGGTTTCGCCACTTGTGTGGGTTTGCAGAAGGTGAAAACGCCAAACTGTGGTTCTCCCATGCACTACTCACAGCTTTTCAAAACTGGCTGGCCAGTGCAGTGGGGAGAACGGTCTGAGCACAGGACATGTCATCACACACAAAGACAGACAATCCCAGTGATAAGATCATAAATGTTTTTACTATATACAGAAAGTCAAAGTGGAGGAAGGGTCAGTGTCCTGATTCAACTGTTTTTTAATATAAACCTTGTAAAACTACTGACAGCACCTTGTTCAAGTTTAAGAAGATTTCTCAACATTTTGAAGCACAGAGGGGTTGAGTTTATCTGCATAAGCCAGTTATGCTGTTAGTTGATATCCCATGATACCGAGCTGTGATGGTTTGCTCTCCTTCATCGGAAAATAGCTGAGGAACATCTTCATTAACCAGTGATGATATGGTCCACTAAAGCAGCCTGAAGGAGTCCTGTTGATTCAATCTGCTGGAGCCTGGAGAATAAATAGGCTTGGGAAGGTATTAAGAAGTGCCAAAGGAGGACACTTCAATTTTTAAATTGAATGGAGCCCATGGAGAGCTGAAACCTCTTAGGACCTGGATACATTAATAGTATGAGATGCAAAAATGGTCTCTCTTTCCTGCTAGTATGGGCAATAGCTAGGTCTAAAAACTTCATCCTATCTGCCTCTTTCCTTTGGAACAAAGTTCAGCTTTACTGACAGCAAAAGCCTTGGGAACCAGGAGCATCTTTTTAGCAGGCTGTGGGGACTGTGTCCAATCTCTGGCAATGCTGTTGGAGCTCAAGGAGCTATCTCAGTGTTTGTGATGAACATCCATGTCCGAGGGCCAGACTGTTTGCTTTCTCAGTGTGAAGACTATCTCAACTTGAAACTGAGCATGCTGTGATGGGATCCCACTAACAAGTCTCAACATCACTCCTTCAAGGCAGAAAGTTCTCTTCCAGCATCATTTTCTCGGTTAATTGGATGACCTCTGCTACTCAGCGTTGGGCTGTGATTCAGGAAAAGGTCAGGCCTTTTTCATGGCTGCTCTTTCCAATTAACTTTTTGGTGTATGCGGGCACAGATCTACTGCCCTTCAAATGCAGGAGATGCTCAGCATGCCATAAAGCTCAGAGGAGTGAGGGGGGCTAAACGATCCTCCTGGGAGGCACCTGACCTGACTGCTAACTTTGCTTTTACTTGGCAGAAGGAGAAGCAACCTCTCTACTTTCTGCCATAAAGGCAGAGATAACGCTGGGGTGAAGCAGCTCTGTGGGTAAGTGGAGTTTTTCTGTTATCAGCTGTAGTTATATCCCTTCCTAGGTCTGTTATCTGCTTGGCCTAATCCATGCCTCTGATGAAGGAATCACTGTCTGTTGTAGGACAGAGCACTGCATCCGGTATTTCCAGAATATGCCTGAAGAAGCATAATCATTTGGAGTGATATCCCTCAAAAAGTGTGGGATACTTGATCTACCCCTCTTTAGAAGAGGGGTGGCCAGAAGGGAGAGGGAGGTGATTGTCCCTCTCTACTCTGCTCTCGTGAGGTCCCACCTGGAGTACTGTGTCCAGATCTGGGGCCCCCAATACAAGAAGGATGTAGAACTGTTGGAGAGGGTTCAGAGGAGGGCCACAAAGATGATTAGAGGGCTGGAGCACCTGCCCTACAAGGAGAGGCTGAGGGAGCTGAGCTTGTTCAGCCTGGAGAAGAGAAGGCTGCGGGGGGACCTCATTGCAGCCTTCCAGTCCCTGAAGGGAGCATATAAACAGGAGGGGAATCAACTTTTTAAAAGGGCAGATAATGGCAGGACAAGGGGGAATGGTTTAAAGCTGAAGGAGGGAAGGTTTAGATTGGATATTAGGGGGAAATTTTTTACAGAAAGAGTGGTGAGAGGCTGGAACGGGCTGCCCAGAGAGGTGGTGGATGCCCCATCCCTGGAAGTGTTCAAGGCCAGGTTGGATGGGGCCCTGGGCAACCTTGTGTAGCTCCAGGCCTGAGGTTGGTGGCCCTGCCTGTGGCAGGGGGGTTGGAGCTCTATGATCCTTGGGGTCCCTTCCAACCCTTGCCATTCTATGATTCTATATGGGCTCCTTGTAATGTGTGGAGGCATCAGTCAGCTGCCTGCCTACCCTCCCGTTCAGCATTCCCCTAATATTTTGACCAGATGTCAGAAAATTCTGGAGGAGGTGAGAAGAAGTTGCAAAGATAAATGATTTTGTCTGAATTTAGAGAAAATGGGTGACCAAGCAGGAAGGAGCCTTTGTCAAGGAGAGATTGCAATGTGAGCTCAGACCATATCCAGTGTAAGCTGATTCACGTGACAAATGTGAATGAGATGTGAATGTAGCCCACTGAAGTGGGAAGAGCTTTGGTTTTAGGTCACACTTTCTTTTAGGCCGGCAAATCAACTGTGGGACAAAACCCAGAAGGTTCCAGGGTCTGGAAACTCTGATGCTCACAAAACTGCCTCCTTTACACCTCAGAAGTTCATCCTTACGTGGTCAGGCACCACATCTGTCCAGCTTGTGACCAAGTTACCTGGTATTTTGAAGGTTGGTGTGTTCTTAAGTCCTTAGGTGATGCTATACACCAAGAGATTATTATAGAATCAGAATCATTTTGGTTGGAAAAGACCTTTAAAATTATCAAGTCAAACCATCAACCTAACACTGCCAAGTCCACCACTAAATCATGTCCCTGACCACTACATCTGCACATCTTTGAAATACCTCCAAGGGATAGAAACTCAACCATGTCCCTGGGCAGCCTGTTCTAATGCTTGGTAATCCTTTTAGTGTTTTTTTTTCCCCCTAATATCAGAAGCCTCATTTCTAAGGATCTGATCTGTCTGGTTTAGTGCCTGAACCATGCACCCTCTGGGACCAGTAATCAAACAGGAACAGTCTCAGATGATTTTTTGGCCAGGCCTGCTGTATTTGCCATCCTTACTCCTTGAGGACCCCAACTTAGTAGGTTCTGCTGGCAATTGCAGCATGTCTCTCTCTGCCCCTGTGCCCCACACATGGTGAGAGGGTGATAAAGCTGCTGAAGCTGCTATGTGCTGTGGTGTTGGGTCCACTAATGGCAGCAAAACTCTGAGACACAGATGAGAAGGCTGTGGGTGCATTTCTGAACCTGGGAGCGTTTGCACTGGGCACAGGCATTGGGTGACCACATGGGCTTTGCCAAATACCCAGGACCTGCACCGTACCTTGGTTAGCTCCATTTCATTCCTTGTCGTTCCCCTTCTGCTTGCATGATGGCCTGACCTGCTCCTTGCACCCTGTTTGCTGCTTGCACCCTGTTTGCTCCTTGCACCCTTCCAACTAGCTCCTTGCAGCCTGCTTGCTACCACTTGCACAGGCAGCAGGAAAACATCATTCCTGCAATGTTCTTTTGTCACCAAGCAGGTGGAAGGAAGAGTTCAGTGTCCAACAACTGGGCAAGAGCTGCCAGGGCTGGAAATACAGAGTGAATATTGCCTGCCCTGTGAGTGCCTGGGTCCCCAGTCTTTGGAGACATTTTGGGCAGCTTGGTGTTGCACTGTCAGCACAATGCATGTGCCCGATCTCTTGCTGATCACTTTGTGACCTCCCAAATTCCCCTGCTTGAGGTGTTTATGCCATGCAGAACCAGCCAGTCCCACGCTGTGTCAGCCCAGCGTATTTGACCGTCTCACCAGTGAGAAATCTTGACTCACGTCAGAACATCAGCACAGCAAAAACATTAAGATGTAACTCCCTGCCAATCACCTGCTAACGTTTTGGTTTCAGAAGCACCTAATAACGAATAGGAATGCTGGAACTTGAAGTCAATGGGGATCCATAGCTAAAGATTGCCTTTATCAGTAGGGCATCTGTCATTGCTTAATTAAGATGCAAATCATAGCTGTCTCCATGGCGATGAAGTCACTTTTTTGTGCCAATGAAATGCAAACATAGCAGGATGTGCCCAGCTGAACTAGCTATAACCTGAAAAAAAAGGGTCAGGGCTAGCTACAGCTCCAGCATCGCTCACTCAAATTCTGCCCTTGTCTCCCCCCTGCAATCCTGTGTCCCAGAAGATCTCTAAGCATGGCAAGGTCTCAGCAGTTCTGCTGATGGTGAGCCTCAGGTAAGTGCTTAAAAAGGTGCAGTCCATCAAGAAAAATGGGTTGAAGTGGGATGGTTACCACTGGTTGGTGGCTGAGATCCCATCAGTAGTGCTCGGTTTGCTGGCAGGAGCTGCTCACATCCCCTCCCTGCTGGAGCAGCAGCTCTGCAGAGCCACAGACCTGAGCCATGGGCACATTGCCGTGGATGATAAATGCTGCCTCACCCAGTTTACAAGGAGCAAAAGGTCATTAATTATGGGCGAGTGAAATAATTATATGAGCCATAAAGAGGTTTATGAGCCATACCTTCAGGAGGGACGCAGCAGCGAAGAACATTTTCTACCCTCCAGCTGCCATTTGCCAGGTTTGCAATAAAGGACAGATGCCCAAACCTCTTGTGCTGCACTCACGCACCAGCTGGGACATGCACCGAGCTCTTAGACACTCACAGCAGACCCAAAGTGGATGAAATACAGATATTCAGGCAAAAGGCCCAGAGCGGCCAGCATAAGTGACTGTGATTTGTGCCCCTCCTCAGTCCCTGGGTACAGAAATACCTGCTCCCACAAAAACCTGATGAAATTGGGTTTGTTTCTTTGAGCATTCACAATGATTTTTTTAACTCTGTAACTTTTTCAAGCCTATCTCCTGCCAAGCTGCAGTCCTTGTTTGGTTTTTGTATTTTGAAGCAGTCATTGCTGGTAGCCACGTGAGCCCGCCTCGCTGCCCAACCCCAGGGACCCTGTTTCTGCCTCTTGAGATACTTCAGAGGCTCCCCTGCCTGTTCTGCGTCAGCACCCAGAGGTAATAATAGCAACTTGGCCAGAGATGCTGACTCCTGACCCAGCACATGGCCAGAGTATCTGTGGAAATCTTGGTAGCAGATTTTCCTGCACAGGCAAAGCCAGTGGTTGCCCATGCACCTATGACCTGGAGTGTGCTGTGTGTGCATGCAAAGTTTCTTTGTAGCCACTGGGCATTTATCTTTCCTTCAAGCAAATCAGCTCTTTAAACAGGGATAAACTGCATCCAGAGCGAGGGGTCAGCCCCACCTGAGCTGCAGCAGGAGCATGGCTCTTGGATGCTAATGAGCACTTAGGCATACTTGGAAAATAAAAAGGCTTGATTGGCTCCCAAGGCAATGTCTTGAAGAGAATAGGAAAGAGTAATTTAAAAATCAGCCACCCAGAGGCAACTGTGGCAGCAGGGAAAATACCCTCTGGCAGCAGCAGAGTGGCTAATTGCTCCAGTTTGGGATTCATGTGATCACTCATTAGCTCTCATTTAATAACAATTTACTCTGCACTGATGTGGAACCCTTCATCTCCTCTCCCAGGCAACGCTGCAAATATCAAATCTGGCCCGAGAGGACTGGCAAGGAGGGTGCTGAGCTCTGGGTCATGCCTGTGGGGAAACTGAGGCATGGGTAGGCTCAAGGTTGTACTGGAGCTCAGCAGAGCACCCTGTGCACTGCATCTCTAGGTTTCCACCCTCAGCACCTTCCCGTGCCCTACTGAGCATTTTCTGAGGAGCTGAAACCAGAAGAAAGGAACATGTTGCACGCGACAGTAGTTAATCACAGTCATTCCCACTTCTATGGGAATTCCCACCTCCTGCAGCCCCCTGTACCTTTACTGGTAGAAAAGAGAGCAGTGTTAACCTAGGAAAACCGTAAAAAGAAAAGGGCTGGGAGAATAGATTTAGCACACCCACCTTATTTTGCTCCTCTGTAGCTCTCTGAATGCTGGTGGGTCAAAGAAGTATGTTAGAAGCAGCACTGCACCATGCTGCTTTGGGCTGGATGAGAGAGACAGAGACACTGACTGGATGGAAAGGACTCCAGGCTGGTTTGGTCTGCAGTGGGGTGTCCCATAGCTGCCAGTCCCAGACATGTGGGTCTGCTCTGGGGTCTGCAGGCATTGGTCAGCACACAGTCGGTTAGCTGGACACTGAACCGGTCCCTCAAAATGAGGCAAGATTAATTCCTCCCGAGGGGACCGAGCATTGTTGAAAAGAAAGCAAAACAAAACAGCTGAAAAACAGAAGCAATAAGTGCAAGTGAATTCTTCAGTCAGTGCCAGGAACCTCTTCCTGCAAACTGGAGATATTCTGGATCCCTCCGTGAGTGATCTGTCGTAGGGAACCTTCCTTGGCAGGGGAATTGGACTCAATGATCTCTGGATGTCCCTTCCAACCCCTACCATTCTCTTTCCATTCTGTTTCCTTCTTAATCAAACATGTAATTGGGAGTGGAGAAGATGCAGCACGTGTATCGGCACCCACTGGCTCTTCTGGAACTGAGCTGTGTGCTTTTTCTGCCCTGTTAAAGGCTTGGGAAAGCACAGCACTCGTCAGAAAACCAGTGAGATGGAGGCTGTGTCGCTGGCAGGTTGCTGCTCCTCCTAATTACAGCCAAGTCTTTGAAAACATCTGCAGCTCTATGGGGTTGGACCCGATGATCTCTTGAGGTCCCTTCCAACCCCTAAGATTCTGTGATTCTGTGATTCTGTATAAGACCTGCACCTTCATCCCATCACTTTCCTGCTTGTCTTTGCCACCATCTATAAGATCTCTGTCCAGATTACTAATGAATGCCTTGTTAGAACAATAATTGGCTTCTTATTTAGTAGACTCATAATGATTATAACTGAAGCACATTATCAGCCATAGGGTATAATCTATTTTAAACTGCAGTACACGGAGACTGAGGTTTATGTTCCTTGATGTGATTTCTTTTCCTTTTGTAAAAGCAATTACGTGCATTTGACTGTGTATCACAATTGTTGAAGCCTTTTACACAAGAGTTAGTTGTACACAGAGCAATTCGTAAATGGCAGTTCAAAGAGCAGGCAGCGATACAATGGGAATGGCAAGTAGGCTCAACCAGAAAGGAAGCTAAATGCAGGAATTCAATGAAATTTCCCTGAAATTACCTGCTTTCACTCTCATGATAGATTACATTGTCAAGAGGTTGTACAATATTCAAGGAAATATCAATAGCTGGTTGTGTTACCATGCTCTAAATGCCAGCAATACGGTTCAGTGGTGTGCTGATGAAGTTCATGGCCAGGTGATGCTAACCTGGGGGGGGGGATTTCAGCAACACTCGGGCAGCAGAGCTTGAGGAATGACTTCTTGCTACTCCCTGCATGGATTGTTGTTCTTTGCAGATATTTGGCTAGCTAAAAGCAGCCAAACTGGGGATCTTGGCTACAGTTGTCTCTCTGGAAGGCATGAGCCAGTGGTGCAGCTAGGTGGCCATGGTGGCCAACAGCATCCTGGCCTATATCAGGAACAGTGTGACCAGCAGGTCCAGGGAAGTGATTTGGTGCCCCTACTCAGTCATGGTGAGGCCGCATCTTGAGTACCACGTGCAGTTTTCGGTGCCACAGTATAAGAAGGACATTGAGGTGCTGGAGAGGGTGCAGAGAAAGGCAGCTAGGCTGGTTAAGGGTCTGGAGAACAGCTCTTATAAGGAGTGGCTGAGGGAGCTGTGGCTGTTCAGCCTGAAGAAGGGAAGGTTGAGGGAGACTGTATCACTCTCTACAGCTACCTGAAAGGAGGTTGTAGTGAGGTGGGTGTTGGCCTCTTCTCCTAATGGCTAGCAATAAGACAAGAGGAAATAGTCTCAACTTGCACCAGAGGTGGTTCAGATTGGATATTTGGAAAAATTTCTTCACCAAAGGAGTGGTGAAGCATTGGAACAGGCTGCCCAGGAAGGTGGTGGCGTTGCCATCCCTCAGGATGTTTAAAAAATGAGCAGATGAGGAGCTTTGGAAGATGCTTTAGTGGTTTGGTGGTGTAGGGTTAACAGTTGGACTTGATGATCTTGAAGGTCTTTTCCAACCTTGCTAATTCCATGATTCTATGGTTCTATGATTTGTGTAATCCAATCTGAAATCCAAATGGCCTATATAGAACATGCACCAAAGACTCTGGCGTCAGCTCTCTTACCCAGCCTCTTTGGTTAACACAAAACATCAAAGACATTGAAAAGTTGTGCCAAGACAGAGCATTCTCCACACCTGCTTTTGAAAAAGATGTGGGAAGGAAGTGGGAATGGACTCTGTGGAACATTTTTTTCTTTAACTATACAAGACACTCAAATTCCAAAAGCCACCGAGATCTGTGTGCCTTAAGTTTTGGCTGCTAAACTAAAAGCTCCTAAAAGAAATTGCTTGGCAAGAAGTAGTAAACATCGATTTTGAACAAATAGGCTGCATGGATGTGTTAAAAAGCAAACAGTCAAAATACTTAGTCACTCTAAATCTGAGGATTGAGAACAAAAGGTGCTTGGGTTTGGGTCTCCAGAGGACATGGTCCTTCAGCTGGTTTTCTGCTAGTTTGCTTATCTTTTCCAGGTACCTCTTTAGATAAAAATTTAATGGCACGTACAAGATCTGAAAAAAATTCTGTTCTTAAGGAAAAAGAAAAAGCAAGCTTGACCTTTCAGTTGGATGATGTTTCTTGGTTTTGTTATCATTTCTGTAATCCTCACTTAGTTACTTCTGGCATGCTTCAGGCACATTTCTTTTGTGTACCCTTTTAGAAACTCCTGCTTCACTTGCTCTGTACTTTAGCTTCCTTTGGAAAAGGGGACATACTCCATGGCAGGCCACCCTGGCAAGAAAAAGGCTTTCCCTAGCAGAAATAAGCATCTATGTGCAGTAGGTAGCTAGGAGCGCTGTACATCGGAGTTTTTGGATGTACGTGGAAAGACTCCTTGTAGGCTGCAGCAGGCAGGTCTAACAGGTTTCAGAGGCATCAGAAACATGTTCAGGTTCTCCAGGGGAACACTCAGAGCCCTTAAAACCAAACCAGAGGGCACCCCCTGGCAGCCAGAGGGCAGGTATCCACAGGGACCCGAGCTCTGGGCACAAGCTGTCTGGGCACCTTCCCCATCTGAAATAGTCAGAGCTGGGTGAAAGCAGATGATTTTGCAGATATTCCAATTTCCATTGGAAAATTTGGTCCCAAGGGAAATTTTCATCAAGCTCCTGTTGTGGATTGGGTGTGGTGTGAATGAGTTGCTGTAACCTATTTGGATGGTACTAGAACATGGGGGCCTGGTCCCAGGCTTGCATGGAGCCTTCAGATGCTGCTACGTGGTGCATAAATAACATTAACATGGGGAATTAATTACTTTATAAGGATTTTGCTTGTCTGTGAGCCTCCTGTTTGCTCCCTGTAACAAAAACTAGCACAAGTATCCTGTTTTCTTTTTGTAAAAGTGGTTTTAAACCTCCAGTTCCCTTTTAATTTCTCAGAACTGCACAAACTTCATTATCTTCCTCAAGGCACTGGGAATTGGGTTTTCCCTGTGCTTACTGCAAATGCCAATTACCAGTGCCAAAAAAAATATAGAGCCCACTGTATTCCCCTGAAAGCACCATTCCTAGGAGCTATTTGTTATGAATAAAGAAATGCTGCAATAAGGGTAATTAAATTAGAATGGAACTTAATATATAGAACTAGAGGTAGGAAAGAAGAGGAATGGGAGCCTTAATTATACCTGACAGAGGTATGTGTCAGCACATCCAAGTCTGTAGATGTTTTACTTGCTTAATACATCCCTGCCCGGTTTATGGCATGAGAAGTGGAATTTTGATTAGGTTCTGTGGCTTTCAGCAAGTCAGATTAACGAATGTTACTGAGTTACTGAATGTTACATCTGAGTGGGGTTTTTTGGGTGTGTTTTTTGTTTGGTTTCTTTTTTCTTTATTTTTCCCAAGGAAGGAGAGTCTTGCAGATGAAGCATTTGTATAGTTCTCTTGAGAGCTAGGGTTGGCTACTGGCTCCTCCACAGGCTTCTTGTAACTTTGCTTTCTTATTCCTACTGAAGAGAGAAAAAGGGACTCTTGGCTGATCCTGGGGGTTAAATCACCCTCAAACAGTAGTCGTACACCCAGAAGGCACTGCCCTCTAGGAAGACCTCATTGCCCAGAGGAGGGAAACTTCTTCTAGCCAGTCAAAAGGAGAAATTGGGCATGAGGTTGTGTAGACTTGGATTCTCCTGAGCAACTCTTGGCTCACTGGCAGCAGACGAAGCTGCTTGCCAAGAGCCAGAGGAACAGGTGAAGAAGGGAAGAGCTGGCTAGGCTTGTCAGGAAAGGGGCTTCAAGCATGACTGAAGCTTGGGACCCTGGGACCCTGGTGCCTGGAATCCAGCTCTGAGATCCCCGAGGCCACTGGGACATGGGATTGCTTGGCATGCCTTGTGCTTGATGAATGTCCTCAGAAGAAGCCTGAGGAGGAGGCATTTTCAGGGTTGGCTCTGGCAGAGGGAGTCACGCACTGTGTGCACCTTGGTGCAGTGCCCAGCCACCACAGGACCCATGAGTTTCCCAGGTTTTGTCCCACCTGTTGCTGCTCACAAATCACAAGCTATTTTGCAGGAAATGTAATTCACACCTCCAAGTCTTCAAGCCAAACAGATCCTATTTCCACCAGGTTTTCCCAATAACTTTCTCTATCCTCAGTAAGTTTGGGGAGAGTTTTCCACAGTGTTTGTGCTTTCACAGCCCACTCCGGCTCATTTGCACCAAAACCATGCTGGAATCTTCTCAGTTCCACTGCAAACAGCTTTATAACCTCATGTGCATCTCATCTCCAGCTTATTGCACTGTGGCCAAAGCCTTTCTGCTGTCTGTGCACGTTTCTCCAGGGCTGCTGTGCCTTCTGAAGCACAGGAGGAAAGATGTGTGGTCTCCAGGAATGGATTTTAATCCATCTCCCTATTTTTGTGCATTTGGGGAAATGAGGACAGAGTTGCTGGACTACAACTGGACAGCAACGCAATTTCCATGTGGGAGTACATTGATGGTGGAGATGTCTTGCAGGCAGCAGAACTGCTGTGGGGACAGGATCAGCCTCCTTCATCTCCTGCCTTTATAAGTGTAAAGGGTCAGAATGGACCTACTGGTGTCTTCGAGGTCATTACCTTGGTCATGAGCAAAGGCATGCTGTGCTTTGCACAAAGTGGTCAAGCTCCCTCAAGTAGGTTTCTCCCCACTATTCCTCTTAATACATAATCAGAAACTTTCTTCTATGCTCCAGCATGTACTTCTTTATGATAGTTTGCACCAGTTCATTCTTCTGCCAACATTACCTTGTCAGTTAAACACCTTTCCTCCTTCCCATCTATTTACACCCTGTGCTTTTACAGGGAGCTGCTCCAGTAGCCTCTGTTTTTCCAGGCTGATCAAGCCAAGCTCATTTCACCAAATCACAGAATCATTAAGGTTGGAAAAGACCTCCAAGATCATTTCATCTCCTTTTGTGTGAATGCTTTTCTTCTATGTTGAAACTGCCTCTAAATTTTGTCTCTAACAGATTTTTTTCAGGCATTTTATGTGCCAAATAAATAAAAATACAGGTCTCAAGACTCCTTCTTAAGGAACTCTATTAAAAATTTCCCTCCGGCCTGCTCCTTACCTTTGCAGCAGCATGTGTTTCCATCCCTTCAGCCAGCAGCACATCCAGTTTGCAGCTCATTTAGTTTCCACCCTCCCCATCTGAGCTAATCTCCCAGATGGTATTTAATCAAATGCTTTCTTCAAGCCAGCATGGATGAGCTCTACTGCACTCTCTGCATCTATAAAGCCAATTATATTCCTGAGCTAACTTTGATAAGTCCATACTGCTTGTTATACCATTTATCTCCATTATCCTGTTCTGCAAAATCTGATCTTAAATCTTACATGCTTTTGAGGTCAGACATTAGAGCACTTTGCTCCCTCCCTTTCTTCTCTCCCTTTTAAACCTGCTGTTCACCAGTCATAGGATGCTGCTCCTGGCTAGATGGATTAACTTAAATGCCTGTCACTGCCCAGAGGTGCCACGTGGACTCAGGAGGGGCAGCAGGTCCTCTGGCTGCTGGATGTGAAAAGCCTGGAGTTTAGGGTCAGCCAAACTCTGCCATGTTTCTGCTCTTGTTTCTATCATCCTTCTTCTTCCAGCTCATGGGTAGCATCAGCACTGCCTGACTGAATTATAGATACACAGACTGTCCTG
Organism: Laterallus jamaicensis coturniculus; assembly: GCA_022605575.1. Taxonomy (NCBI): domain Eukaryota; kingdom Metazoa; phylum Chordata; class Aves; order Gruiformes; family Rallidae; genus Laterallus; species Laterallus jamaicensis. The sequence continues at coordinate 3,917,356 of JAKCOX010000032.1, read as the reverse complement.
CATTGGAAAGGACCTGTAAGGACCAAGTCCAACTCCTGGCTCCACACAGGACCAATCAGAACGTGGGACTGAGGGCATCATCCAGACCCTTCCTGACCTCAGCCCAGCTTGATGCTGTGACCATTCCCTGGGAATCCTGTCCCAGTGCTCAAACCCCCTCTCAGTACAGAACCTCTTCCAAATATCCAACCTAAACCTCCCCTGTCTCAGCTTCATGCCATTCCCTCAGGTTCTATCCCTGGTCACCACAGAGAGGACACCAGCGAGCATCTGTTGTGCAGTTATACTTCCATGCCTCTTGCTGCCTGCTTCCCTGTTTATGTCTATGTAAGCTCCAGCAGAACATTTTTCTGCTGGCTTTAATGTTTGTAACAAGGCCTGGATAAACATGACTGGTAATGTTTGCTTTAACCACTACAACTCCTCACTTGAAATATACAGCTTCCTTCTCCAGCATCTCCTTTATACCACTTCTTGCTTCCTCTCTGCTTGCTTCCATTTCTGCTCTTGAGCATTATCCTACAGACGTTTATCCTGGCTGGTGGGACAGAGTGCCAATGTTCCTGCCATAAGGTGGCCAGAACACCCAAGGCCTTCGCCATATTCAAGTCCTCCCAGATACTCCTTCCATCTCTCTAAAGACGCAACCCATCCTAACATGTTAGAGATGTGTTCTTGAAATAATGCAGTTGCAAACTTCTTTGGTCTTATCCCTCCATTTAATTTTATTGCCCAATATTTAGAGGTGTCCAATGTGCTATTTAAGTTTCTATCTTACCAATCCTGGCTGCACTCTTCCTTTTCTTCTCCATTATAGTAATCTCCCCTACTTCCCTGCCATGTTTGAGATGCCTTCTGCCTAATGTGAGAGCCTCAGCTAACAGAAGCCTAATGCCATAAGAAATCTCACTTCTAAATAACAAAATCTTCCATGCAATGTCATCTTTTCTAACTAATGACTTCTAAGGATAATTGAAACGAGGCCAGTGCAGGTTTACTGAAAGACTTCTCATAATTTTTATGCTTTCACCTTGGGAGAGCATAAAATCCAACTATAAAAAGTTGACTTCTCAAACTCTAACACTGGAAATCGAGGCTGAAAAAACCCCCTGTATGTCCACAGTAAATTCTTGTGTCACTGTGACCCCTTGGAGGAAAGCAACAAGAAAATCTGTGTCTGTGCTTCACATTTTGCTTACTCATTTCTTCTGTTAATATGCTGAAGTGTGTCCCAAATACGTGGGAAGATGTTAATAAGGTAGTCTAGAAAATCATCAATAAGGCTGTCCAGAAAAATAGCGGTTCTCCAGCTAATATTGGAAGACTAGGTGGGATCCAGGTAAGAAATTAAGGCATCTCTTGTCAGGTGTCTATATGTCTGTGCCTAAGCTCCCATCATAGTCAATGGAAACTGAGTCAACAGATCCTAGAGAGCTATCCATTTTATACTATGGTGAACATCCAGGTGGGATTCAGGTCCCTAACAGAGCTGCCTACATGTTTTGGAGGTGCTCTAACACCCTGCCTGGCTTCCAGAGAGCAGTGAGACCCTTTCAGGTGCTGTGCCACATTGATCAGCACCATCCAGACCTCACAGCAGCCAGAAATGTCCACAGATGCTTATTGAATCCCTTCTGTACTTTTGAAGTGAATCCCATCTGTACCTTTGTTCAGCTGAATGCTCCTGACAACCTCCTAGATGTGAAGACCTTTGGTTTGCATTATCAGCAGATCATCAGATGTTGGAGCTCACTGGCAAGTTCTGATGGCACATGTTGATTTTGATGTGCTTGTTGAATGGCAGTGCTACTCCTCTGGAGCCCTGGATTTCTCAGGGTTCCTCGCTCTCAGATGCAGGCAGTGTTGTCAGGAGAACAAATTGGTATGAAATGACCACAAATACGTTTAATCTGGAAATTAATCAGAAGTTTCTTATTATGAGAACTATAACATTCCCGCAGCATTCCCACCGGAGCCATGTCAAATGCTTTTGAGATAGAATGGTTTATTAAACTGAGTTGAAGGCAAGGTTGCTATGATACTGGAATAAGGACCTTCATGGTGTTGGAAACCTCTTTAATTTCCTTGCAAAGTGGGATACACAGGTCTTTTAGGCATTTTACAGTGCTGCTTGGGGAGTCCCACAATCAAAACAGTTTCTTCCCTTCAAAATGGCAAAGAATGTCTGGCATTCCTTGGTTTCTTTTTTTTTTTAAATTAATTTTGTTTAGCAATTTCTTCACAGATGGTAATTAAAAAAAATATCTGCTTTATGAATCAAAAGAAAAAAACCCCATAGAATCATAGAAGAGACCTCAAAGATCATACAGTTCCAACCCCAACCACTGTGGGCAGGGACACCCCCCACTAGCCCAGTTTGCCCAAAGCCCCATCCAACCTGGCCTTGACCACTACCGGGGAGGGGGCAGCCACAGCTTCTCTGGGCACCCAATCAACTTCACCAACTTCATTGTAAAAATATCTTCCTTATATCTGGTCTTAATCTAACCTCTTGTAGTTTAAAACCACTACCCCTTGTCCTATCTCAATGGAACCTGCTAAAACTTTTGTCCCCATCTTTCTTATAGGCCCCTTTAAGCACTGGCAGGCTGCAATAAGGTCTCCCCAGAGCCTTCTCTTCTCCAGGCTGAAAAACTCATGACTCTCCTGTGAAAAAAAGGCTGAGAGAGCTGGGGGTTAGTGTTATAATTCTTTGCACCCCTTGCCAAGTTCAGTTCCAGCTGCACTTTGGATTTCCTAACCCCATCCCTACATAACCAAGCAGCATCTCTGTATGCCTCCCAGGACACCTGTCCCTGCTTCCACCGCCTGTGCATTTCCTTCTTGCCTTTTAGTTGATGAGCTGATCTCAACTCAGCCATTCCAGTAAGAAAGCTTCATCAACAGGTTCGCCTTGATCAGACAGTGTGTAGTAGACACCAAACAAAAGGTTCCTTTTGTTGTCCCTAATTCTTTCACATAAGCTTTCAACCTACTCATGACTATTCTTCAGAGTCAGCTCTTCACACTCTATCTCTTGATGCAGAGGGCAAACCCTCTGCCCCTCCACCCCTGCCTGTCCCTTTTGAACAGCATGTAGCATTGATAGCCACACTCCAGCCATGGGATTCATCCCACCAAGTTTCAGTAACAGCAGCTAGGTTTTAGCTTTCTAGCACCATAGTGGCTTCCAGCTCCTGTTTGCTGGCTGTGCTGTGTGCATCGATGTAGAGGCACTTCAGCTGGGCAGTGTCAACTTAGAGAAACATCCCTTAGTTCCTCTGAGGTACTTCACCAGTGCTTCCCTACTACCTCAGGAGCCCCTGCTTCATCTTTGTAAGACTTCCAGAGTGCTGCAGTGTACCCAGCACATCTCAGAGCAATAGGCTGAGGGCCTTCACTAGAACCCTGTCACTCTAACCTTCATGTGTCATCCCACAGCTTGACATGGGCAAGCCTGATATTATCCTCCTCTCCAAGTCTAGTTTAAAGCTCTGACAGAGTCCTGCAAGCTCCTGAGCAGACTCTCTGCCTTCTTTGAGAAAGGTGAATTTCACCTGATGCCAGCAAACCTGGTGCCATATAGGCCATCCCATTATCAGGAAAACCCGAACTGTGGTGGTGACACCAGTCATAGAGCCATGTATTGATAGACTGGTCTGACCTGTTTCTTTTAATGTCCCTACCTGCAACTGGAAGGAGATAAAAATAACCTATGCCCCAGATTCCCTCACCAACCATCTCAAGGCCCTGAAGTCTCTTTTGATCACCTTTGGACTACACGTTGCAGCTTCATCACCAGCCACATGGAAGAGCAGTAATGGGCAGTAGTCTGAGGGATGATGCTTACTCTGTATTTGGTGTATTTTTGTGGCTCACAGAACTTGTGAGTCTTTGGTGGTGTCTCAGGAATCCTTGAGAAGGATTTGCTTGAAGTGACTGCAGTGGAAAGAACTTTCTGAAGGATGCCATTTGCCAGGGGTTGTACAGGCTTGCCTTGGTTTCAGTTTCTGGGAGTACATCTCATTCAGATGAGGATGGCATTGAAGTTAGAAAACAGGAAATTATGTTGTTGAAAAGATTCTGTGGAAATTACAAATTCTACTGTTGATGGAAAGATACAAAGAGCAAATGCTTTGGTTATCTTCACTAAGACTTTTCTTAAATGAACTGCACATTCCAATGTTCTTTCCATGTCTTACCCATTAGGGAACTTTTTGAACCCATTCCTGTCTGATTCCTGTTGAATTATCACAGCCCACATAATTTTCCTCCTTGCAAGGCTCTGAAGAGGTAGCCAGCAATATTTTCACTGACAATTTGCAGCACCATGCACCTGTTACTTCAGCAAAATTTAGTAGCAAAAGGTGCTGTTTAACAGAGTCACTGCCCTCCCTCAGAAGGATTCGGGATAAGCAATGGTCCTGCACTGAATGTAGAAATGGGTTAAATCATCTCTTTTTGGTATAGAGATACTGAACAAAAATTAAGGAGATAAAACATAAATCCAGCTAAAAATTATCATCCCCCCAAAAAACCTCCAAAATCCAGCTCAAGCCCCAAAATTTGTCTTCAGTATCAGGGATTTAATGAAACCTCCACTTGCCCAGCTGGCGGCTGTGTGCTGGACCTCTGCGACCTGTGACAGCATCCGCCCTGGCATGGGTCTTCCATCCCGCTGTCCTTCACCTCACACACAGACACCTTCATCTTTGGATGTTGGGGAAACACAGACGCTGGGAAAAGGTCACTTAGTTTCAGGAGCCACAGCTAGCAGTAATATTTATGCAAAACATATTTTAATTGGTAAGTATAAATAAGTGGAAGGGTCTGTGACCAGCACAAATATTTCCATGTAAATATTTTGGGGGCAGAAAACCCAAGTATTATGTGGAGAGCATTTAGAAAAATGCTGATTAGCTTCAGAGCATTAGTGAAGCAGAAAATTGGCTTGGAACATGATTGTTAGCAGCTATCTTGAGAGCTTTATCCATTTATATCACTATTTTCTTTACAAATGAGCCAAGGGATTACTTTGCACTTAGCAGACTAAGGACACATCAAATTCCATTCAAGAAGGACCAGAGGAGTTTTTCAGTGTCTTAAAAATGGTCTGTCTTGTTTACTTGGCTGATCCCAATGAACATTTTCCTGGAACTACTCATACCTGCTGCTCCCCACAACTCTTTTCTCCCCAAGAAAAACTTTATCTCCAGTTTTCCAGTGGGGAATTTTACATTAAAGCAGTTGGATCTGCAGGAAGGGCAAAGGAAAGGCCTCATTCCCACTGTATTTCATTTGACAGGTCTATCTACACATTTTTTTCGCTCTGTTTACAAGTTTGCTGCCTTTCTTTCCACATGGCTCCAAATACCATGTCTGTCATGTAACAGCTGTGTACCCTGTGCACAGCAAGGTGCAGCTGCCTTAGAGAGAGATGCATGGGAATCCTGTGAAATCTTTAGCCTTAGAGATGATAATTTGCAATCATCACAGTAACATCCAAGCCAAGGAGCTTTGCAACATTCATTTGGCAAGCAGCCACGCTGTGGTTTGTGAAGATCACTCATCTTTTAATTACTATCTCAAATTCTTGAGAACCTTTAATAATTCTTTGTTGTTTACAGTTGAAGGCAAGAAGAACAATTGGGCACATAGTCCTCTTTCAAGTAAACAGGCCAGCAATTAAGTTTGCTTTGAACCTGAAGGCACAGGCTTATAGAGTCCTTACGACCTGCTAGAGCATCCTTGTCACAGTTGCTGGATGCTCAGACCCAAAAGAAGGCGTTGTGGTGTGTATGGCATAGGACAATGCCAGTATGTAAGGAAGGGAAAGCATGACATGAAGGCTGAGAGCCCTTTCTAGCTTCACTATTCATTGTTGTGTAAGCCTTGAATGTCACTTATTTTGTGCCTAGTTTATTTGAAAATTGATTTTAGCCATGCCTGCCTGGTTTACAGGAAAGGATGAACCCCTGGCTTGATTCAGTGGCCTAAACGCTCTCAGTCATCTGAAGCTTTCCCATGGAGACCAACAGCTCTGCCCCACAGGAATCCTGTGCCCTTCTGGATGGGAGCTAAGGCAGGATGCTGAGCGGATTGCAAGCAATGTCTATTTTGAGGCAATGGAGGTGACAGTGTCCTGGGCTTTATGGATGAAGGATTTTCTAATATGAATCATGTCCCCATATTTTCAGCCTACCAGCAGCTGCATGGAGAAGTTTCCACCAGATGAAACAGTTCTACTCATAAATCACTTACCTGATTGCAACTTGGATGACCACAAATGCAAGGCTGTATACATCTCAAATGCTTTGCTGTCATTTCCCTCTCTGAATCTTTGTTCCTGTTCATAACCTATTGTAGTCCTTTGTTCTTCATCTTTAGGGTGTGTAAATTCAATTGATTTGTTGAGTCATGGACTTCTTTCCCATTGACCTAGAATCTTGAAGAGCCAAGACATGATTGAACATCTACATGCATGTAAAAAAGGCTGGTAAGTGATATGTGAGTAACCTCTGAGAACAGCATGGTGGACTCACTGCCTTTTCACTGCAGGCTGAACTGTAAACTCCAGCTTTGCATGTGCCTTGGTTTTCAGGATGCAAACCAAATTGCCATCTGCTCTAACTATTGTAGCCTCTTGGTCGAACAAGGCTGCAGTGCTGAGCTGTACGGGTCCAGCCAGTCATTCTGTACCGTGTCTATGGATATATTACAGAATTGGCTTGGGTATGCTACAGTGTGGATGGACCTTCTTAAGAAAGTTGGAGGGAGCATATAGGAAGGAGCAAGGAGACAGGTGGCTTGCAATGTGCTGTGACAGTTGCATTTGGTGGAGTTGGTTCTCATTGTGACACCCAAAGCAATAAGTATCACAAAAACCATAAGACAATCTAAGTCAGATTAGACCACCTAGGCCAGCAACCTGTCTCCAACAGAGGTCAATAGTGAACACCTCAGGAAAGGTGAAAGCACCCAATAAAACTTCCCCAGGATGCTGCCCTAGACTCCAGTTACTTGTGGCATATGGAGCTGTTGATCATGACCTTAACAAACATTGCACATTATTTTTGAGATGGCTGTTATAGATTCTCTCAAATGTTTCTTTCCCAGGCTGAAGAGTCCTTGTCTATTCAGAAATTCTTTATGCAGAAACCTTACTACATATTTGGTCGTTCCATCACCCTTCTCTGTAATTCTTCCAGTTCACAGACTCATAGAATGGTTTGGGTGGGAAGGTGAGAGATCATCTTGTTCCACCCCCCCTGCTATGGGTAAGGACACCTCCCACTAGACCAGGTTGCTCAAAGCCCCATCCAATCCGGCCTTTAAGATATTTCTACAATATTAACTTCATGTGATCCTAACTTTCAGCTACAGCACCACACCTGCATTTGATGTGCCAGCACAGCATGTTTTCCTATGTTCTCTTACTTTTCTAACCATTCCCAATGTACGTTTTGCACCAAGCTGATGTATTATAAACACAAGATTTTTCTCCTGGTTGGTAATAGCTCATGTTCCACCATTATACAAGCAAAATTAGAATTATTTTCCCATTTGCATCACTTTACAGTTATCTACACAGAATTTCATGTGTCATTTTATTGGTTGGACATGTCATGGCACAAAGTGCTTTTGCAATTTTTCAGCCAAGACTAGACTAAATTTGTCATCCAAGTTATTGACCTAGATTGTCTCCCTGAGATCTGATTAACAAATATCCAAAGCAGTTTAGTCTGGATGCAGCAGACACAGATGGATCCATTCATGACTTGCACAGATCCAAAGGCAAAATGAAAAGCCTCAAAGTCTGAGACCTGTACCTCAGCTCTGACACTCAAGTTTTATGCCTCAACCTCACTATCTCCTGCTGAGGACAAAATTATTGTGATCAACATGTGGCTGTTAGACATTAATATAAAAGAACAAGAAGCTTGAACCCAAAAGCATATCACACAAGAAATCTTTTATTACACCAAAAATGTTACACAAACTCTGTGTGCAATTCATCTCCAGCAGAGAAGTGTTTCTCTTCCACTTTTCTCTAGATACATCACAACAAACATGTTTATTCTTGACGCAGCACATCTCCTGCTATCCCCTTTCTATCTATAAAAGTATAGTTATTCTTTTAAAGAAAAATTGCTTTTGGTATATTTTTTTTTTCCTTGCAAATCTCTTAACCTATTGTTGTCCACAAAATAAACTACTTCAGCAGAACTGACCTGACCTCTTAGGTTGAATCGTCCTGCCTAGTCATGGCTGCTCCAATTCAACAGTTACCAGTTACTCCAGATTCATTTTGGGGGTTGGACTCGATGATTTCTTGAGGTGCCTTCCAACCTCTACAATTCTGTGATTCTCTTGCTTAGTGCTGCACTGAGACCATGCACAGACTTTTTTTTTTAATTTATTTTTCACCTAATGTCTGGGAAAAGCTTTGTCTTTGTCCTCTGTCAGGGGTTATATCATGCTCAGCATTTGCCCATCACTCCTCTCTTCTAGGAAATGTAATATGAATCTTCATCTCCTGCTTAGTATCTTCAGCCAGAGCACCAGGGACATCTGAGTCACAGCAGATCTATGATCAATTTTTTGTTTCTCTGCTGTTTTTCTTGGTGTGTGTGCTCTGGCTGTTGATAAATGTATGCTCTCCTCTTTAGATATGAGCACTCTGATATTTGAACAATGAAGCATGTTCCCTTGGTCATTTCCTAAACAATTTCTCTGACAAAGCTGTCAGGTTTTAGCCTTTGCTACCTCCTAAGCAAACAGCAGCCTCATGCAATTTCCACAAGGTATTATTTTCCTTCTTTTCAAATGCCTTCCTTTGCTCACCACCATCCATCCCTTCTCTCATTAGAATAGACAATTTCTATTATAATTTCTCACCCACTGTCCTGCTATGCATAATGATGATTATATATACAAGAACCTGTGTCACCCTGCTCATTCCAGCAGCTTGTCTCACGGGTCTGAGACTGCTGGAAGATCTCTCGTCTCTTTGACGCTCAGAGCATGATCATGTGCTGTATTTCATTTGCCTGAAGCCTGGCATGTCCTGGTGATTACTCTTGACTGTGTATGGATGTAGGGTGTGCGTGTAGTTTGGAAGCAAATGTGTAGAATGACTGTAACCTCTTACAGCAAGGAAAAACAACACAGGAGATGTGTAGACAGCTGCCTGGCAGAGAAGGACTGAAGAGTTGCTGGCTGATTGCAGACTGAATATGAGCCGTCAGTGTGCCCAAGTGGGATACAATGCTTGTATCAAAAATAGTGTGGCCAGTAGGTCAAGGGAGGTGATTGTGTCCCTGTACTCGGCATTGGCGAGGGTACAGCTCAAGTGCTGTGTCCAGTTCTGGGCCCCTTGCTACAAGAAGTACATCGAGGTCCTGGAGTGTGTCCAGAGAAGAGCAACCAGGCTGGGGAAGGGGCTGGAAAGCAAACCTTATGAGAAGCAGCTGAGGGAACTGGGGATGTTTAGCCTGGAGAAGAGGAGGCTGAGGGAAGATCTTATCACTGCCTATAATTGCCTGAAAGGAGGGTGTAGAGAGGTGGGTGTTGGTCTCTTCAGCCAGGTGGCAGGTGATAGGACAAGGGGAAATGGCTAAGCTGCACCAGGGCAGGGTCAGATTAGATGTTAGGAAAAAGTTCTTCACTGAAAGAGTTGTCAGGACCTGGAACAGGCTGCCCAGGGAGGATGTTGAGTCACCCTCCCAGGATGTATTTAATAAACAAGTAGATCAGGTACTTAGAGATATGGTTTAGCACAGGACAGGAATGGTTGGACTTGGTGATCTTAAAGGTCTTTTCCAAACCAGTCAATCTGTGATTCTATGATTCTATATCCCCTATGCAACGCTATCAGTACCTCTCAACGAAATAGTGGCTGAGCCCTTTGACAACGCTCTTGATTTTGCGTCCTAAAAGCCCTTACACACTGGAAGCGAGCGATCCTTCCCTGGGAGGAACAGAGATATTCGAGGTATAGCCGATGTAAAGGCTGTGTGTGATGCAGAGGTGTGGATCATAGGGCTGGAAGGGTCCTCAAGAGAATACAGCATTTTTCTTGCTGCACTGAAAGGGAGAAGGACCTCTCTTGACCTACTAACTACTCCCCTTCTAATACACCCAGGATGCCACTGGCCTTCTTAGCCACAAGGGCCCATTGCTTGCTCATGGCCATCCTGCTGACCCCCAGGTCCCTCTCACCTATGCTGCTCTCCAGCAGGCCAGTCCCCAACCTTTACTGGTGCCTGCAGTTGTTCTTCCCCAGACACAAGACCCAACACTTGCCTTTGTTAAATCTCATTAAACTTCTTCCTGCCCAACTCTCCAGCCTGTCGTGCTGAAAACACTGCCACAGAGGTAAAAGGGCCAGGGCAGAGTGTTGCTTTTGAGCCATTTCAGGGTCCTGATTGCTTCTGTCTGGCTTTGTCTCCCCATGTCTCTTTTTTATTTGGTTTAATATTGATGGCCTATGCTAGAGCACAAGGAGAGATAATAGAATTCCCTCACTGAGGGAGAAGAATTCCTTGTGGTCCTCCCTAAAATTGCTTTCTCTTCCTAAATGCCTGTGAGACAGGTGCAGAGGTGATTTACCTCCTAATAGTTAATTTTGGCTTGGAGCTTTGGGCACTGATAAAACCAGGAGCCAGATATATAATGGCAGCACTTTTTCATTTTGGAATTTGCTGCTCTAATAAAAGTACCTTTCCTGCATGCAGGCAGTCAAGTTTTAACCTTTGTGATGCCACCAATTTACAAGGTGATCAGCCATGCCAGGTGGAAAGCAACAGCCCCCCAAGTTTATTAATTGTCGAGGTTTGAGGCTTAAGGCTGGCCTAGAGTGGGTTCAGATACCTGGCTTTGCCATCACCTTTGTGCCAGTGGTGATGGTGAGGTGACTTATTCAGTGTGCAGAAGGATGCTGAGATGAACCTGGCCCTGCTTGAGAGATGGACAATGTCCTGGAAGCAGGTAGATTGTCTTACTACAATGTCCTACACAGGTAGATTTTTAGAAAACACAACTCTGAGGTGGTTTTAGTGACCTATATTAACAAGCCAGATGATTTTCAGACAAAAGCTGAATGCACACGAATTCCTTTTTATGCAGAAGATTTCAAGTGTATCTGCAATAAATTTCAACTAGGGAGGTGCCTGTGTGTCCGACCTTGGTCTGTCTGTGGCAGAGCTGGGAGCTAAGCACAGGGCTTCAAAGTCTGAGGCTGACCAGTAAATGTCCATCTCTCTCTTTAGAGAAAATCAGCTTTCCTGTTGTCTGGAGGACAACTGGTTAGCTACATGATACTGGCAAGATTTTCAATAGAAGTGGCTTTAAAATGAGTTTAAAACTATTTTTGGAAACACACCTCAAAACTAAATTGCAGGCAAGACTTTAGCAGATATAAAACTGCACTCATGGATTGCAAATCCCTGGGGATAAACCTCACCGGCCCCCATCAGCAGGAGGACGAGAAGACCACCTCCTCTCCAACCCCTTGCTCCCACCACTTCTCAAGCTGCTTGACTTCATCATCTCAGGGCATTATTTTTAACCAACATTTTTAGTGCCGCTATTTCACAGGTTCCTGGAGTATAATTACAAGTCCTGACATCCTTGTCTCCTGGCTCCCTGGTGTCACAGACCTGCAGAGAGAAGGAGAGAAACTTTACTCCCTCTCTTGTGACAGAACCAGTGGCAGGCCCTTCGTGAGGACAATACATCTGTCAGCCTCCGTTAGCCTCCCCGTAATTAGCTCCAAAGTTAACTGCTTTCCATCTCCCAGAGAGGCCAACACCTCCATGTTTACTTCTCGCTGGAAAATTTCCTTCTGCAGCCACCCGAAAGTGTCTGCAAGATGCCTGCAAGCTGAGAAATGTGCAAATTCACAGTAAGGTGCAAATCTCCCCTTAATATCCCTCCATCCGACATCACGACTTCTCCTAAGCAAAGTCCGTCTCTGGCAGGAAAGGCACTGCCAAGCCAAAGGGCAATTGATTTAGAGGAGTTTTCAAACAAACTCTTGTTCCAAGGATTGTATTTTAGGACTTCTAGTGTTCTCCTCACAGAAGGAATCATCCCAATTGCATGAAGCTGTGAATAAAATGAAAAATAATTGGGGAGTAGGAGGGAGCTTCACACAACAAACTGAGGCAAATTTTTAAGCAGAGACAAAGTCTGGGTAATGCACAGCCCTGGTTCAGAACCCTTTTCTCTTCTGTTTTCTTCTCTTCTTTCTGGAAATGGGATTAGTCCAAGTGGCAGAGTAGTAGAGGAGGATACTAGGATACTGTTACTCAGACTTGTATCTGTTTTCCTTCTGACACCTATTGCAGGAGATAGTAAACAGTTACTATAATTTCCAGACATCTGTAAGGCAGAAAAGGCTTTAAGTTTGGGCTTTTTTGTTGGTTATTTTTTTTTAAATAATAATAAAAATAATTCCTTTCCTTTGGAAGGAATTATTTACAGCAGTCACTACAGCCCAACTGGGCTCCCACCAGAGTTTAATGAAACTTTTGCCATTGACTTCAGGGCAGCAGAACAAAGCCAGAAACCAGAGCTTTGGGTCCAACGCACACCAATGAAAACAAGTTCCACTGACTTTGGAGTCACCTCTCGTAGATGACTGGTTTTTATATTGTGGGTCTTAACAATGTCTACTCACAAGATAACTTCTTTTTGTTGTTCTTAACAATTACTTTTGTTACTGGGTTTTGGTATTTTTAAACCCAAAATGACATTTCTTTCCCTCATTGCTTTTTGTGTGTCTAAAGCACATGGTACAATGCTGCCTGGACCAGTTGATAGCAATGTTTGAAGGGACCACAGTGACTGAGAAGCAGGTAATACAGGGAAGAAAGTGAAAGCTGGGTTTGGAATTTAAGGTTTAGGGATGCTCCCTGTGTCCTTTGCATAGGAACACGTCTTGGTTTGATGCCGAGCGCTCTCTGTACTGGATGTTTTATGGTGTCGAAGACCAAAGGCCGCGGACCGATGGTCAGAACCGGAGGGAAACAAGGACACACTCAATATGAGCAATCAGCAAGCTTCGTTTATTAGCTCTAAGCTAGCTTCTTTTATACATTATGGTTAATATATGCCTACTAGTCAAACTATCATTGGTTATTAGTTACAAGTTACATCATTATAAGCCTGCCTCTTGTTTTCATTCTTACAACTCTTGTTTTCATTCTTACAGCTCCTTTAACCAGTTCTTCCCGGATTCAGCTGCTTCTTCTGAGGGCTATCTTTGTTTAAGGTCATCTTGACCCTGACGCTGATTGGTCCTGCCGCGCTTCTTCTGCCCTGCTTCACTCTGCACTCCGTGCCTGCGTGCACGTACACAGTTCCTCATGTACGCATATGCAGCTCAGCTACATCTCCATGACCATTGTCTGTCAGCCATTATCCAACAATTCCCCCTTTTTTCTTCTGAACAACAAGAGCGGTACCTTTGCTTTGCAGGGTATAAGCTTAATAATATACGTACTACTATAATAGCAACTATAAGCTAATAAAATACGTACTACTATAATAGCAACTATAATAATCAAGAGCCATCTAGTGACCTTTCTCAGCTAACCATTCTTCCACAATTCCCCCGTTTTTATTTTGTGCCAAGAACATTTGTTCTGTGACCTGTTCCGCCTTTTTAACCACACAACTAATAACTACCCGTGCTACAATAAGAATTAAAAATATAATTATTAGCCAGCGAAGGCCTTCTTTCATTAAGCTCTTAAGCCATCCAGAAAGGCCCCATCCCTCAAAAACTTTATCTAACCAATCCCAATTATCTGTTTGTTTAAGTTTTGACACACCTTCCTTAAGTTTTTGAATGCTAGCGTGGATTGATTCAGAATGGTCAGAGAGATTCATACAACACATGCCTTCAAAATCTTCACAGCCATGGCCTTGCGCTAAAAGTAAAAAATCTATAGCAGCTCTATTTTGCAGTGTAGCATGGTGGACAGAATCAACATCAAGCAAAAGACTGGAAAGTGCAAGAGAAGTAGCATTTGTTTGTTTTGCTAGCCAACACCTCAACTTGTTTAGGTGATTGTGTGCAGTTGTTGCTGACACCCCTGGAGCGAGAAGAGATGCAGATATAATCTCCTCCAGTGACCAGAATGTTACCTGGCCGTTGCATTCTTTGTTAAAAGCATGTATCTGCCTCCTGGTTCGGCGATGGTGATGGCTCATGTTAAATATCATAGGGGTGTTAGGCGTTAGCAGAGATAAGCGGCCAAGCGTGCATGGCCACCCTCTTAGACATGACGGGATACCTGGCCAGGCACGGTCTCTGCATATCAGAAAATTACCAGGCGGTAGCTGCAAGGGATGGTTAGTAGATATTGAAATGTTAGGCGAAGTATAATTGCACCAGCTTGTAGCGTTGCGATAAACAGCCATGCTAGAATTTACATTGGTGGGCGAGCTTTGGTCCCCACTTGGGTGGTTAAAATACAAGCATGCATCAGCCTTTACTGAACCCAGAAGCTTCAACTCCTGCGGTCCCTGAGGTGATACAGGAAGGTAACCAGCTCATCTATCCCATAAACGAAAAGCTATACTATAAAATGTGGCAATCTAAAAACTGCTAATTGGTTACATATGCTGTTCACACCAAAGTGATTAATTAGTAATTATAACGAGTTTTGATAAGCATACCTTATAGCAAAACATTGTTAGTTTTACCTTTAATGTCTAAAAGTTATCTGCACAGCTGCTGTGCTTTGGCCATCTCATTATGGCTGGTTGATGACGTGTTCACTTACTTCCAAATACTTTCTCACAGCTCCTTGATTTAAGGGAGTCTGTACACCTGCTTTCAAGGCCGCTACACTTTGAAAAAGTGATTACCAAAACTTCTCAGCATGAGTAACTTTGTTGTTTCATGGGAATTTCAAGGATACTGTCAGAGTCTGTGTTGTTGCGAGGAGAGCCAGGCTGCTAGCAGGCCTGCTGTCCCCCTTGACAAATTTTTCTCTTTTTGTATCTGCGCCACAAAACTGCTTTTAGAGGTTTCTGCAAGGATCCTTTGCAGAAAGCTCAACAAGCATGGCAGTAAATGTAAGATAAGTACTGAATTGTCAAATCTAATAATCCAAATTTGACCATTGACAATATACATCCTGAAATTTCCCACTCATGAAACCAATTTGTTCTTGTTATATCTTTTCTGTCCGATTTCTTGATTTCTGAATGTTCACATGAATCGATTGAGAGTAGTCAGTCAGATTCCTGTAGTACATACCTTCCAAAATTTTCACAATTATGTCTGTGAGCCAGCAGCACAAATCAGCTGCTGCATGTTTCACAGAATCCACATCTGTAGCTAAGTGCCTTGATACCTTTGCTGTTGTATCTGTTTGTTTTGCCAATCAGGAATGTCAGAAGTGCAGATAACTTCAGTTTCACGCCTCCGTGCAGGCACCGATTGCAGCCTGTGACCTTAGGCTAGGCTGTGCAGAAATCACTGTTTCTCTAATTTTTTATTTACCACTAACACACTCATATTTAAAAGTATTCAAAATGTCCCACAGCAAAACTCATAGGCCATTGTGGCTGCACTTGGAACACTTGACTTCAGTTACTGTGATCAGGATCGCGTCCTGGTTCATGCAAGCTTGATTTCTTCTGGATCCACAGCTTTATCTGCTTGGTTCCCATATCTGTAATGACATAGGCAGATCTCCTTTCCCAAGTTAGTACCTGTAACTTCATTTCACTAACATCTAACATGAACTTTTCCGTTCAAAACATACAGAGCCTCGTTTAATCAAACAGCTGGAGAGATACCCTTCTCTCCCCCTTATTGTTTGTGAAGCAAACGCTTGAGAGTTTGATTCATATGTTCTGCCATGGCTTAGTATTGTACAAGTTTTTTAGTTTCAGCAACCAACAAGTGGTATTGTCGTTAAAGCACTTTAGCAGATTGGTAAACAAAATTTCATGCAACTTCTGAATTCTTGCAAAGCTGTCTGCTGAGGGAGCAGCCCCGGCCGGTGCAACCAGCCTGTCTGCTCTCTGATTTCTTCCTGCTAGACCTAGATGCAGTCAGTTAGCTCAGTGTGGTTGTGAGTCTGGGTAACAGAGTACTGATGTATAATACCACACAATGATCTAATTCAGTTAACATTTCTAAATAATTTTTGAACAGCATTTAACATGTCAACTCCAGTTTTGATTGCAATCCTCTGAGGTATTGCAGTACTTTTATCAATTTGTCAGTCCGAATATTTTCACACTGGCTTATTTTGAATTTTTCTATGGACTAATCTGTAACCCCTTGCTTTTCAAATGCACTGTTAACTTATGAATCAAACTTTCAACGTCCAAGTTTTTCTCACAATCATTATAGTAACCATATAATGATAAAAGATTAGATCAGAATGTGTTTTTCGTACTGGAGCAAACGCCCAGGCTACATAAGCCTGGCACATAGTTGCTGAATTTTTTCTGTTTTGTGGGAGCGTTCCCAGTGACACCTTTTGAAAAGAAAATAAAAAAAAACCCAATCTTTTTTTAAAAAAAAAATTATTTTTTTTTTTTGCTTGTTCCACAAACTTGTGGAAGGCTTCATATGACTCTTAGTCAGTTGCTCCCGTATTAAATCGTGTAAGTGGGCATTTTTTTTTTTTTTTTTTTTTTTTTTTTTTCTTTTCTCAAGTAAGCAGCTATTGATCATTGTTTTCCAGGTTAACTTTTAATATGAGCTGCCCTTTTTCAGTGCTCGCTATAAAAATTCATTTTTGCTAAGTAACCAGCCTTGCTCTCAGTGGACAAACACAGCCCCGAACTTATAGCACATACGAACAAACGAATGCTGCAAACAATTAATCAGACAAACGACATTGCAAGACACGAGTTGTTACATCCAGCCGATATGGGTGGGAGGGTTGGGGTGTGGGGGGGCTGGGGGGTGGGGGTGGGGTGGTTCTCGGCCACTGCCCGCTGTGCTGTTCTCCCCCCGCCATAAACCACAGTGTGATCCCATTGTTCACCATGACTGAGCCCCGGGGTGAGTGCTAGGACCCCGTTCCTTCCACCTCCCACTGGCCCACTACTAACTCTCTCTGCCACCCGCTTTTTCCCACACAAACTTTTCCCTGGTGATTCCCGAGATTGAGTAGGAATCAAAATACCCTGATTTAGCTGTTTTTCCCGTCCTCACGCCACCTTACGTGACCAGGCTTCTCCGAGCAGTCTGTGCGGAGTCTCTCGGGTGTCAGGAGGCAGCGATATATTGATGAGTGTCCCTGATCCGATGGTTGTTGAAGCTGATACTTGTCCATCTCCATAGGATTCTCTGTCCTTAGGTTTCTTGTCTGTGCTCATAGGTTCCTTGTCCACGGGGGCAACACTGTTCTGTGCCTGAATCGGTGATTCTCCGTAGTTTTCGGGTGGGGGCTCAAACCCTTTTACAACAGGGCATGCCGTTGCCTGCTCCGCTTTATGTTTTCCAGCTTTTCAAGGACAGGTCGAAGTTGTTGATGCTGGTTAACATTTTCGACTGCGCCATAGGGTGTTTTAGGTTCAGTAAAAGTCAGAGGCAGATAGATATTAAAGGCAGTCGGTTGTACGTTTGTTTTCACATTTTTTCTTTCCAAAGGCATCACAGTGGAGGGAGTGCAGACCGTGGTGCCAGATTTACGTGCACTACTCGCTCCCCTTCAGTTCCGACAGATTTATAACTTTGCTCTGATAACACGGCATTTTTACTTAGCTTAGTAACTGGGATAGGTGAAAAAGCACCCAGAAACAAAAACACATTCTCCGTAGTAGATTTTCTTTTTCTTTTTGAATCAGCTCTGTAGAACCCGTAATTGGTGTTAAAGCTGCAAAGGTTGAAGCGGCAGCAACGAGTTCTGTCTCTATTTCAGTTAAAGTTCTTTTACTTAATTTTCTGAGAGTTGTTAGTGACTTAGCTTCTTTCACCCCAACTAAGGGTTTGTCAAGGATTAAATTTCTATAGTTTCCTAAGTAGGTAAATCAATGCTTTTCAGCAACACTGCGTTCAACTGTACTGCGCCCAACCACAAAAAATTTGTCTTTCCATGTCTCACTACAACGGCTTCTTCACCAAACCACACTGCACACCGAGGGAGGCAGGACAGTCTTCAGCTGTATTGCTGCTGCCGTGCTGAGAAACAGCCGGGTCTCCAGCTGATAACCCCAGCCGTTCAGCTGCTACAGCGGCCGCTTTTTGTTTGGCCTCGTGTTGCACTAGAGCATTAATTACCTGAACTTTTCGCTTTTCTAAAAAGCATATAAGTAAATTATACGTCGCTTGTCTTTCCATACCTTTTCATCAGCGCGCTGTTGCAGCCTTTGCAAGACTTCGGCGACGCGTATCGGCGGGGCCCTATCGTTTTCCCGAGCAACGGAGATTCTCCTGGTCCAGCAGGATCTTTCCCTTCTGCCTCCTGAGCTGCATTAGGCAGGACCGAACTACTCCGTCGACACGTGGCAGCGAATTCACCCTCTATAGGGTCTCAATTCCTCCTCTGTAGGTCCCTTGTTCGGGCGCCATTTTGTCGAAGACCAAAGGCCGCGGACCGATGGTCAGAACCGGAGGGAAACAAGGACACACT
Source organism: Laterallus jamaicensis coturniculus (assembly GCA_022605575.1). Taxonomy (NCBI): domain Eukaryota; kingdom Metazoa; phylum Chordata; class Aves; order Gruiformes; family Rallidae; genus Laterallus; species Laterallus jamaicensis. The sequence continues at coordinate 3,898,742 of JAKCOX010000032.1, read as the reverse complement.
CAATATGAGCAATCAGCAAGCTTCGTTTATTAGCTCTAAGCTAGCTTCTTTTATACATTATGGTTAATATATGCCTACTAGTCAAACTATCATTGGTTATTAGTTACAAGTTACATCATTATAAGCCTGCCTCTTGTTTTCATTCTTACAACTCTTGTTTTCATTCTTACAGCTCCTTTAACCAGTTCTTCCCGGATTCAGCTGCTTCTTCTGAGGGCTATCTTTGTTTAAGGTCATCTTGACCCTGACGCTGATTGGTCCTGCCGCGCTTCTTCTGCCCTGCTTCACTCTGCACTCCGTGCCTGCGTGCACGTACACAGTTCCTCATGTACGCATATGCAGCTCAGCTACATCTCCATGACCATTGTCTGTCAGCCATTATCCAACAATTCCCCCTTTTTTCTTCTGAACAACAAGAGCGGTACCTTTGCTTTGCAGGGTATAAGCTTAATAATATACGTACTACTATAATAGCAACTATAAGCTAATAAAATACGTACTACTATAATAGCAACTATAATAATCAAGAGCCATCTAGTGACCTTTCTCAGCTAACCATTCTTCCACATTATGGGACCAGCACATTTGCAGGGTTATGAAGTTTACTACTATTTTTCCCTTGAAATCCTAATGACTGTTGAAATGAGAAGAGTTAAAACAAAACTTGGCTTTCTTCAACACAATTCTTCTGAGCCAAGCTGGTAATAAACCCTTTTTGGCTCTAAATCTGAGCTGCTAAGATTTCAGCTATGCTGAGGATCTGTACAGAAAGACCTATCATGCCATATCTACACAACCTATGAAGAATCCTCCTTCATTTTATTTGAATTAATGAAAGCTTTGTGCATATTCCTTTCAAGGCTTGAGTTTTCAATTAACTTTCCATTGTGCTGTGGAACCCTTACTTTCTATATCTGTAACAGATTGGTCAGTGAGAGGGTGGAGGTGTCGGACCACATTCAAATCCATGTGTGCCCAAGTGAGAGGGGGGCAAATATAGTTTTGCTGTTACTGGATAACAGAGGGAATATATGGGAGTGTTGGTAGTATATTTCTGAAGACCATCAGGAATGTCAGCATGTTAGATAGTCATTTCTCTATTCAACTATCAAAATCTAAACAGCTTTGAGTTATTTAGTGGTGTTTTATAACCAAGTGCCTCACTTTTTCTAAGGCTGGCTTATACTTCTTTACCTGCAATCCTTCTCCTTTCCTGTGCCTTCTAGAAATATCCCTAATAAAGTAATCCTTTTGGGAGCCGTGATCATTAAAAGGTCTTTGCAGAAAAGAACTCATTCTATGAGCACAGCATCAGCAGCCTGGGTTTATAACTTGAAATAACTCCTCTTCTATTTCTATTTATTCCTGGTAAACAACAGTCAAACTTTCAAGGGCTTTTAGAGATAATTACTATTATTACCAGAAAACACATCTGTCCCACTGAAGGATTGATTAGTGCTTAGATTCCTGGGAATGCTCACTTCATATTTTTAGAGGAAAGCCACGCCTAGAAAGCTGTTTGAGTTCTCCAAAAAGAGTGAAGGAGCGTAGGGTGAGGTGGGTAATAGAGGACATCTAGATTTCAGGAAGCTTTCAGTAGAACTTTTCCCCTAAGGATCTTAAGAAAGGTACACTAATCAAAGGGGAAGTTCCTCTGGACAGGGCTGTTAGAATGGCATGCTCCAGGGCTTTGATGTCTTTCTTGTGGTGAGGGAGCCAAAAGTGAACCCAGTATTCTAAGTATTTAGAAGCCATGGGTGGCTTTCTGTAGTATAACCAACACCCTCAAAAACCTTGCTCCAAAGGATGGAACTGCCACAGGGCTTCTTCACCCTCCAGACAATGGGGGACCTGCTACTCCAGACAGGATGGAGAGGTGGGTGGGGAGAAGTTTAATGAGATTTAACAAGGGCAAGTGTTGGGTCTTGTGTCTGGGGAAGAACAACCCCAGGCACCAGTATAGGTTGGGGACTGGCCTGCTGGAGAGCAGCATAGGGGAGAGGGACCTGGGGGTCCTGGGGGACAGCAGGATGGCCATGAGCCAGCAATGGGTCCTTGTGGCTAAGAAGGCCAATGGCATCCTGGGTGTATTAGAAGGGGGGTGGTTAGTAGGTCAAGAGATGTTCTACCCCTATACTCTGCCCTGGTGAGACCGCACCTGGAATATTGTGTCCAGTTCTGGGCTCCTCAGTTCAAGAAGGACACAGAACTCCTTGAAAGAGTCCAGTGCAGGGCCACCAAGATGATAAAGGGAGTGGAACACCTTCCTTATGAGGAGAGGCTGAGGGAGCTGGGCCCCTTCAGTTTGCAGAAGAGGAGACTGAGGGGTGACCTCATTAATGTTTATAAATATGTAAAGGGTGAGAGTCAGGAGGACACAGACAGGCTCTTCTCAGTGATGGCCAGCAATAGGACAAGGGGCAATGGATGCAAGCTGGAGCAGAGGAAGTTCTATGTGAGGAACTTTTTCACTGTGAGGATGACAGATCACTGGGACAGGCTGCCCAGAGAGGTTGTGGAGTCTCCTTCTCTGGAGACATTCAAACCTACTTGGATGTGTTCCTGTGTGATTTAGTCTGGGTGGTCCTGCTCTGGCAGGGGAGTTGGACTAGATGATCTTTTGAGGTCCCTTCCAACTCCTGACGTTCTGTGATTCTACGACTCTGTGGTACTCTGTTACCCTCATCCCTCTGCTCTGCTCTTGATGGCATTGCACTGACCTTGGTTTGGGTGAAGCCTCAGCCCCGCTTCCATTGGGTAGAGACTGTCAGTAGCAGTCAGAGCTGCTGCCAGCTGCCAGCACTGCAGCTATTGAGCACTGAGAGCTGTCAGTAGATAAGAAATAATGTCAGATCAGTGTGATACTGTTTGTGACCCACTGCAATTCGCAAGTAAAACAGGGGAGAAATTCTTCAAATAAATGATTTATTTAATGAATTATTAATCCAGCTTTAATCTACTCAATCAATCAGAAATTCACCAGCACCATGGGAAATAAATGGACTAATGTTTTCTCAGACATCTGTACAGATGGTAACTCCTGGTCAGCGGACAGCATGAGTACGTAGTGTTTCAGGCTGTGTGATGTGTTCCTTGATGTAGCTGAATCAATGTCTTACTGAAGGGCATTTCAGCTATCCTACATGGAGAATAAACCTACCTCCTTCTTCCCTATATATCTATCTACCCTCTTATACCCCCATAAAATGTCAGCACATGTTGGCAGCTGTACATCATCCCATTATGCAACAGTAACTTGAGCTCTGAGGAAGCTCTTGAGCTGTTTTGCACCATCCACTTGAGAAGGCAGGTGAAAGATGGGGTCCGTCGTTCCCCCCTTGCTTCAGGGCTCCAAATCACTCCTAGTCCTAAACCTGTGCATTCTGGATTATCCTGAGATCTAGCTTTGCAGGAACTCTGTATTCTCCCCACTGCAGTATCCACACTCCATTTCATCATTTATAATGCTCTTTACGTCCCAACATGAACTTTCTGGAGACCATAAATGTGCACAGCTGCTCTGTCTGGAAATGTTTGGGTTTTTTTTTCTTTTCATTAGAGGCCGAACAAGCCATCTCATTTCCTTCTATTCATGTAGCACTTTCAATGTGATAAATTACCTCGGCCACGCATAACTTAGAAAACTATCCCTCCTGCTGCTTAACACTGAGACTGTTCCAGGTCCCAACACCTGCCTTGGGCTGGTGGAGCATTCTACCTGCAATGTGCACTAACTGGGAACACAACAGTCCAATGGGGCTATATTTTATGCAGGCAGAGGAAACCCAGATCATTGGGAGCGGGGTTTTGCCAGGATGACACACGGCTGTTGAGAGGGGTTGCTGTGAAGATGTAGTCAGGTTTTATTCTTGGTGTTAGACCTGGAAACTTCAGTGCAGTTGCAGTAGCTCAGGTTTGCTCATGAACATTGCTTAGTTACAGCAGAGCAACCTCACAAGTGGTCCCTACAAGAGGGATGCCTGCAGCACCCAGGCAGCTGTCGCATGCTCAGCTGTCTCTCCACAAGTCCAAGAGACACACTCTTATCTTGCTCTTTGCCTGGGGATTGGTTTGGGTGTTGCAGCTATTTAGGAGAGCTCAGCTCTGTCTGGAGATCCTCGCAGATGCTCAGAACAGGGCCCAGACTCCACAAGCCTGGCTCATTTTTGAGTGAATCCAGGATCGTGGTAAGATAACAGGCTCTCCTGAGCACAGCTGTGGGCTTGGTGTTCATTGAGAAGCTCATTAAGTGATGTCAGCTGAGGACAGGCTGGCTGGGTCACTCACAACCTCAAACGTCCAAGTGACTCATACTCCCCTGCAGATCAAGGAGCATTTTTGGCTTGTTTTTGATGGTGTTTGTCCTGGGTCTCATTATCTAGGGAATGTTTTACCAACTCTAAGGTGCATGAGGATAATCCGAAAAAGAAAAGCAGGCAGGTAGAAAGAGCATGCAGGCGTGGTGGCTGAAGCATGGGGATGTGTGTATCTGCCTTTATGGAAAGCCATTTAGTGACTGATTGGCAGAAAATGAGGGGAAAGCAGTCTAGCTGGGATTAGATGCAGAAGGTTAATGAGGTGTCTGAAGTTAGATGTTAACTCTGGTGTTGTTTGGGCAGAGCAGGGTACATTTGGCTCCTGGCTAGGGGTATGTATCTGCCTTTCCTTCCACAGAAGCTACTGTGGTGCTGGGCAGGTTGGGCTTTGTGGATGTGGAGAACACCTGGGAGGGGCCAGGGCCAGGCAGAGTCAGCAGCGGTGCAAGGCCACTGCAGCAGTGGGGAAGCTGAGTGCTGTGAGGCAAGTTTGTAGGTTTGTAGGGAAAAACAGAGCTCAAGAGCCTTGTTTGGAGCTCATCTCCTGGTCACTGCAAAACCCACAAGGAATATAAGATGCAGCCATGCTGCAAACATGGCTCCAACTCCTCTGCAGCTTGGAAGAGGTTTTCCCGTTCCCTTGATGCTAGAAGCACCACGATCTGGTGGCTGAACAGCTCTGCCACCCCTGTAAGGAAATTCTTCAGTCTACACCTGGAAAGAAAAATGCATTTCAGTTGGAACTTGTAGTTTCATTTATACTTGTGCTGAAGCAAATCTTTGCTATAAATCCCCAAAGGGTCTTGTTTGTTTATAACAGACAGGGCCAGATACTCTGCTCTCTTTCACTAGTACAAATCAATAGTTACTATATTAAAGTCAGTGAATTCACACAGTACAAAATCAATGCAAGGCAGAAAGCAAAGCAGTCCGTGTATTAAACCAACAGGTAGTATTTTGCATCTCCTCACATTGTAGGTACTATTCAGTATCAAACATATTTTTCCCCTGCTGCTAAGCCCACTCTAGTATTCATGATTTGCTTCTTGGAGCCAAAAGAATGTATTAACTTTATGGATTTTCAAGTGCAGCATTTCAGGGCTTTTCTGCAAACCAGAATTTAAGATCTTGCAAGTTATCTTGAACTTCCTAAATTTTTTTGTTGCTTAGCAGGCCAAAAAGTTGTCAAAAGCAAGATGTGATGCTCCACAGTAAATACAGAAAAACCACAATTCTTTGGTACATGATGTGCTCGCAGCAACAAGAACAAAGCCACTGCCTCCTTTTGCTGCTCACAAACATTCCTAAAAGAAATCAACTTGTTTGTGTACAATTTTCCATGTCTGGAAAAGAGGTGGAAGAAAAAAGAGACAACAAAGAAGGTGCAGCAGTGAAAAACCAGTGGGGACAATACATGTTGCATCTGGTGTGTGTTTCATTTAGTGTCATGCAGACATGACCTGTAACTCTGGGACGTGATTCATCTTCTCCTGAAGTCAATTGGGATTTAGCCACTGCCTGTAACAGGGTAATTGAGTTGCTCAGTGCTGCTGATACACTCAGAGCATCCTCCTTGTATCCAGTTTGTTGTTTTTGGCTGTGTCAAATGCTGATATGCTCTGCCCTTCCCCAGTCTGACCCATGGATCTGGTCACCCTTGCCCTTCTGCATGTCCCTCTGCTGCCTTCTCATCTGCATCAAGCTGGATACTCTTATGTTCCTTTGCTTTCTTAGCCCTTTTCTCTCACATCTGCCCCTTCATACCCATGCTGGGCACTGGCCAAGGCCAAGTACATCAGTGGTGATGGTACTACCTCTGGGGTAACACAGATAAGACAGAGCAAAAACTGTGGCACAACTCCTGGGAGAGGAGTGAGAGTATGTGAGAGAAACCCTGCAGACACTAAGGTCACTGCAGAAGGAGGGACAGGAGGTGCTGCAGGTACAGAGCAGAGATTACCCTGCAACCTGTGGAGAAGACCCAAGTTGCTGCTAGAAGCTTCTCCCAGTTTCAGCAGAGTAAATAACATCTGGACTCAAGCATGGACCTGCTGATGACCAAGGTCGAGCCCATCTGCAATGGTCACAGCGCCTCTGGGAATCACATTTAAGAGAAAAAAACTGCAAGCAGACACTTTCTGATTCCAGAGAAGGGAGTGAGAAGATGTAAGAAACTGTGCAGACACCAAGGCCAGGGAAGTGGGGGAGGAGATGCTCCAGGTGCCAGAGAGAAAGATGCCCCTGCAGCCTGTGGTGAAGCCCATGGTGGAGCGGGTGTCCCCCTGCAGCCCATGGAAAAGGCCGAGACCCCACCTGCAGCCCATGGAGAGGCCCCACGCTGGAGCAGGTGGAGACATACGGAAGATGCTGTGACCTGCATTGGAGCAAGCCTCTGCCAGCACTTGCAGCTCGTGGAAAGAGACAGAGAGAGATGACCCCACGTGAGAGCAGGTTTGCTGACAGGACTTCTGACCCCAGGGGGGACCAGGCTGGAGAAGTCTGGTCCTGAAGGTCTGCCGTGGGAGGGACCCACACTGTAGCAGTTCATGAAGAACTGCAGCCCAAGGGAAGAACTCACTTTGGAGAAGTTAATGGAGGACTTTCTGCTGTGGGAGGGACCCCAGGCTGGAGCAGGTGCAGAGTGTGAGGAGTCCTCCTCTGAGGAGGAAGGAGTGGCAGAGACAATGTGTAATGAACTGACACCAACTCCCATTCCCTGTCTCTCCTGATGGGGGGGAGGGAGGGAAATGTGAGTGAAGTTAAGTCTAGGAAGAGGGGAGAGGTAGGGGGAGGGGCTTTTAAATTTATTCTTGCTTCTCATTATTGTACACTGATTAATTGGGAATAAATTAATTTAATTTCCCCAAGTCAAGTTTGCTTTGCCTGTGATGGTAATTGGTGAGTGATGTCCCTGTCCTATCTTGACTCACAGATCTTTTGCTGCATTTCCTCTGCCCTGCCCAGCTGAGGAGGGCAGTGACAGAGGGGCTTTGGGGGCTTTGGCACCCAGCCAAAGTCAACATCCCACAGTGCTCTTTATTCAGTTTATTTTTTTAATCAGAAGTGTCACTGCAATTTCTGCTGGTGACATGAAAGAGAAGCAAGAGCAGACAGTTCATCCTGCAACATCTCGTGGCCCTGCAGTGTCTTTAACATGCATCTGATGATGAAGGCTGAAAGATTTGGATGTTGTGGGAAATTTGTGCCAGTGTGAGGTCATTAGGCAAATTTTTGGGCAATAAACATGTATTGGAAGTGAGATAGAGCTGAGCTTCTCACTCATCAGGATCTCCTTTCTTTTCAGGGAAACATTGTTTTGTCACAGTCTGTGAAAGGTCAAAATCTGATGTAGCAGGACAGAGTTGCTCTAGGGACCTGTTGCCAGAGACATCAAAAGAGCCTACAGATAAATCAGAGAGAGGAATTAGAGACCATATATAGAAAAGGATAATGCTGGCTTCTGATTACTCTTTCTGAAGTGCTACAGGTACAGGCCAAGGCGAAGCACCTTCATCTCTCTTAATCTGTATCAGAGGGTTAGCAGCAGGTGGGAGCCTTGCTTCAGGGTCTGCTTTTGGTGAATCTAACAGGGACATTGGCAAGGTGCAGGTAAGTGCTCGGAGGTCTTGGGAAGATGAAGCACGGATGTTGCTCTGCACAGGTGTCTCTTCTCTTTAGAGAAGAGGCTGGATAATTCATGTGGCTCTGCACATCAGCCACACATTTCTCAAAGGTATTGCATGTCTTTCATCTGTGTATTTTTAATAAAGAACAAATGGAAAAGACCCAACCCAACCAATGAACCCTTTTAGTCTCTGTCATTTTTATCTCCATTAGATGTGTTACCTGATTACTTAACCATCATTCTCTTTGATTCCTTTACCATTATTTTCTCTCTATTAGTCTAAAATCTTTCAATCACAACCCAGAAGATGAGCCCTAATCTCCTCTTAAAGTCCAGACAGCTTTAGTCCTCTGTAGTGCATATGAGATGTACTGAAATGGCCTTTTCATCGCCAGGTTTGCATAAGGAGGGGGCTCGGGCTTGCTCAGGTGGTGATTTTCCATTGGTGTGACTGCCTCTAGTGATTCCAATCCCAGTTTGCTCTGAGCTGCTCATGGGTTTATCAGCAACTCACCACTGTTGATGCAGAAGCCAGAATCACTTAGGGTCCACGCTGAAGACTAGCTTACCCCCAGCTCAGGCAGTGCAAAGGATTCACTGAACAGGGGACAGAACTGACACTCTTCAATGACTCTTTGCTTAAGCTGTTAAAAAATCGCAATTTAAAGTCCGATTCTCATCAGCAGGACAATCCCTTCATCCTATTCCAACCCTCAGCAGGTCCATGGGCTTTTATCTCTCTTCCAGAGTGCATTCATGTCCCTCAAGTAGCACATAGGGGAGGGACTGGTGTTAAGGCAATATGTATCCCTGAAGTTCGTGGCTGGGCATCACCTGTGTGAGCCACGAACCTCATGTTTTTTTGCTTTGCTTCTTTTCCTACAAGCAAAAAGATTTGCAAGGTGGACAAGGAACTAATCTGACCACAAAAGTTGTTTCCCAGATGGCAAAAGGTACACAGTAAACCATGCCTGACCCTTTCTACAAATTCAATCAAGCTCACAACTCTTTCCCTTGATCCTCTCGCTGTGCTTCTTTCTTATCCATTATTTCTCCAGAATCATTTCTCCATTTCCTTGTCTGTCCTTCCACACACCTTTACCATGTGTGTGATGAATTTTCTTTCATCTTTTTCTACTTAGACCAAGCCTAACAAAATGAGGGACAGAGATGTTCCTTGCTTCCCAGTAGTAGACTCTTCCTCCTCTTGCTCCTTGAGCTGTCTGTAATGTGCTCTAGCTAAAAACCTCTCAGTTTGCAATTGATACACATCCAGAATTTCCTTGAGGATGTTTAGTGATACACAGAAGCATTCATTGAGCACATCACATTAACTCTACTGTAATTATATTCTCACAATTGCAAGCTGGTTTTTTTCTTTAAAGGGAGATAATCAGTGAAAGTGGATGCATTCCTGAGAAGACTTCTGAATGTCTAACTAATGCAATAAAGACTGGAAGTACCATATCCTGAGCATTTCTGCTTCTACAATCCCTTTGTTCCTTTGAGTTCTTTCTTGGAAATTATTTCTAATTTCAAAATGCAGCAGTGAGTGAAAGTTTGGTTCCCATCTGTTCTTGCCTTCATGGTTTCTGCTTCATGAGATCATTTGCAAAAGTGCATTAGTTAGACATTCTTGCAGAGCAAGTGTGGGCATTGTCTACAAAAGCACTTAGTGGAGCAGCCACTGAACATTAATAAACATGACACCTCCTGTGTTTTCTTTCTGCTGTGAGGCTTCTGCATTAAGTCATCCGCCAAACGGGATCACTGTTTCACAGGTACTGCTATGCAATAATTATCGGGCAAAGGCATCACTTAATGAATGAACCAGTCTTCGGAACAACTGATAAAAATTGTGATGCAAATCCCAGCCCTGTATCCAGAGTCATCTGGGTACCATCAGGCAGACTTATGTACGGCACCCATTAGATGCCAGTACGAAGGCAGCGACAGGAGCTGGATGTCTGCGCAAAGACCTCGCAGCCCTCCACATCTGGAGCAGTGTGTGAGCTGGGATCAACACAGCGATGTGCAGATGACTGAGGCTTTTTTCTTTTCTTCTCTTTTCTTTAGGACTGATGTCATAGGAAGAGATCTACTACCATCTGCTGAATGCAGAAGGGGACCAAAGGATTTACTGTGAGGAGATTCCTCATTTCTCCCAGCTCAGAGCTATAATGCCTTTTCACAGCCTTTTTCTTGTGCAGAGCAGTAGGTGGATACATGTAACCACATACTTGGATCTGTGTGATGTTTGATGGATTGCTATTTTTTTATGTTTTAGAAGTAGCAGTCTTAACTTCATCCTCCAGACCTGCAGTTCCTCCCAGATGGGGCTGGTAGGAGGAACAAGAAGGGTGCTAGACTGAGAAGCAGCTCTCAGAGGAAGAGTGCTATTCAAAACAAGTTTTGCTCTTATGGGAGCAGGGAGCAGTGATGCTGTGTAGTTGGGACAACATGTAGGTGAACTCCAGGAAAAACAAGGTGGCTTTCACATGATGATCCATGCAGAGCTGACTTGGAGCTGAAGGAGCCCACCTTCAGAGGAAAACTCCTTGTCAGTGTGCACATGGTACTGCTCTCTGGAAACTCACGGTCCTGCGCAGGGCTCTGTGATGGATGCACGATCTGCTTCTCAAACACACTCAGTTGCTGTGGTATGGTTGATGGCACAGTGCTTTTAAAATTAAATCACATACTGTAGTGTGGAGTTCACTCTGTCATAGTTTTGTGTGGCTGGGTTCTGGAGGAGGAGGAGGGGGGCTGCAGGGGTGGCTTCTGCAAGAAGCAGCCAGAAGCTCTCTGCAGGCCCCACAGAGCAAACACCAGCCAGCTCAAGGCCGGAGTCGTTGCTGACCAAGGCCGAGCCCATCAGTGATGGTCACAGCACCTCTAGGAATCACATTTAGGAGAAGAAAACCTGCAAGCAGCCACTATTTTCCCCAAGAGAAGGGAGGGAGTAGATGTAAGGAACTGTGAGGACACTAAGGTCAAGGAAGAGGGGTGGGAGGAGGTGCCCCAGGTGCTGGAGAGAAAGATTCCCCTGTAGCAAAATCAGGACTAAAGTGAAGTCTGCTAAGGAGGGAGGGCTGGGGGATGTGCTTTAAGATCTGGTCACACTTCTCATTACCTGACTCTGGTGTCACTGGGTGTGCAGGGCAGTGTCATAAATTAGAGAGTTTTCTGTCCTTTATTCTGTGTTGAGTCTGTTCTGCCCATGACACTGATTGTGGAGTGGTCTCTCCCTGTCCTTACCTTGACTCCTAAGCCTCTCAGTGTATGTGTTCTTCCCTGTCCAGATGAAAAGGGGAGTGATGGAGCGACTTTGGTGGGTGTCTGGCCTCCAGCCAGGGCCAAACAACCACAACTTGTAACAACTCAAAGGTTTCTTGACTGTTTTTCTGTATAAAGAAAGTGAGACTTCTTAGTCTGGAAGGCTTTTTCTGGCTGACTTCTGTTTCTGTGACAGTCTGAGCAGGTGTTTGAGTCATGGAGGGGAAGTGACCAAGTGCTGTGCCAAAGGGTCAGAGTGGATGGTGCCCTCAGGACACTGGTAGTCACTGTGTGGTTGGATGCTGCAGAGCAAAGCCCTTCTCTGGCTTCAGCTCTATTGATTTCTGCACCACATCTCCACAAAACATCCCCATTCTCCTGCATGCAACCAAGTGCAAAGCCAAGGGCAGGAGCCAGGAAGCTCAGAGATTTGTGGGAAACTGAGACATGCACATGTAAACGACAGTCTTCAAGAAGGCTGCATCTTGGGAACTTACTTAGGATAATGCATATATTTTTATGGTTTCCTTAGACCATTTCTTTTCCTCAGGCATGTAGCCCATGCCTGCATGGAACAGAGCCATGGTTCAGTGAACAGCATGGGGTGCTTTTCGTGAGGTGCAGCACTCATACTGTTTCTACTTGAGTTTTACGTGCTGGTAGAACAGCAGATGTTGATTAACAGGAGAATTAAGTACTAATGTCCTCGAGGCTTGTGCAGTTTTTTCACCTCCAATACACAGCCTGTCTCAGTGCCCAGCCTGCCTTGGCCAGTGTGGGTCAACCTGGCCCTGCCCAAGGTCTGGGGCGTGCTTGCAGATTTGCAGGTGGTGAAGTCGGGGTCTGTCGGTGCCCAGGAGGAGCACTGCATCTCCACATAACATGCCTTTTTATTTTTCCCCCCCTAAAATGTGAAGAAATACTCAATTAGTAAGAGACATTTCATCCTGCAAATTTTGAAACATAATCTGTTCTCTCTGCAGGAAACCTCAGGGTCACTGTGACCCACCATCCTTCTTGATGCCTGCACAGACATCTCAGGAGCTGGGATGGACCAGCCTTAGCTCCCCACAAGCTCCCCTGGGGAGGGGTTTTCCTTGCTAGATGGAGGGAGCAGCAGCAGAAAGGTGCAGTGGAAAAGAAGCTGTGGTGGATTGACCATGGCAGGATGGCAGGTGCCCCTCAAAGCTGCTCTGTTACTGCCCTCTTCTGCTGGGCAGGGCAGAGGAGATACCATGAAAGACTCCTAGGTTGGGATAAGGACAGGGAGAGGTCACTCAGCAATTACCATCATGCAAAAGCAGGCTTGACTAGGGGAAGTTGATTTATTGCAAATTAATAAGTGTAGAATAATGAGAATTAAGAACAAATCTAAAATCCTCTCCCCCCACCCCTCCCTTCCTTTCAGACTCGACTTCACTCTCCATTTCTCTCCCTCCCCTCCCAGTGGGAGAGGGGGCAGGAATGGGGTCTGGCGTTAATTCAGGGGTCAGGTCAGGCTGCAAGACAATCTCTACTGTGTGCCTGGAGCACCTCCTGCTCCCCCTTCTGCAGTGACCTTGGTGTCTGCAGGGTTTCTCTCATCTTCTCATTCTTCTCTCTGCCTGTAAAAACTGCTACTTCTTTTTTTTTTTTCTTTCTGTTTTTTTCCCTCTTCTTAGGTCTCTTGCCCCAGTGGCACTACCACTGCTGCAGATGGGCTCAGGCTTGGCTGGTGGCAAATCCATCTTGGTGCCAGCTGGTATTGGCTCTGTCAGATACGGGGGAAGCTTTTTGCAGCTTCTCACAGAAACCATCCTTGTATCTTCCCCCACCCTGCCCCTACCAAAACCTGGCCACACAAACCCAAACCAGAAGCACTCTCAGCTGAGTGAGTCCCATGGTTGGGGGATGTGGGGATGTTGCTGGCTGCAAGAGAGGAGGTTGTGAGCTACCATATTGATGGACTGTCCCCTCTAGCAATAACACAAATCTGTGACTACCACCAGATGTGTAGGTGTTTTCATTCCTTTGTCTTGGCCAGAGCAACGCTGTGCTATGCCTTCCTTCCTCCCAAGGTTTCTCCACCAGCTCCCCACTGCCTGCAAGGTTGTTCCTCCCAGTACTGCCCATTACAGAGGTATTTGTCTCTCCTTCTTGGGCATGTTCATTAAGTCACTGAATATCTTCCTTCCACCTGCCTTCTCTTTAGCTCAAGGTGAACAGCAATTAGTATCAGTGTCCTAGTGAAATGAAAATTACATTTCCATGGCCAAAACAGTGAGAGTAGTCATCACTCATTTGTTGGTTTCTACAACAGGAAACTGAAACACTGCTTTCTCACCTCATACTTTTAGAGTTTAATGCCCACTTCTTCCCATTCCTGAGAGTTTTTGGACATGGCGAATCCTATTCTATGGAGGTTTTTTTAATGTAGGTATCCTGTGAGATGTGTTGGGATGGCACCCAGATCTGTGCTGTGAAGGTGTGTTGAGAAGAATCACTGCAGAGGCGGTTGGGAACTTCACCAGTATGACCATGATTTTTCGTAGGAGGGAAGTAATCAGAACTTGTTCAAGTGTCTATGTATTATTTTTGTCTGATATTCCGTTGCAGGACTCTTAACATCAAAAGAATCACAATGAGAAGTTAGGGTTGCTACAGCTGCTACATACATAACACCACAAAATAATCCAATTTATCCTAACTCCATCCCTTGCCCATTTCTGCTCATGCCATTGTTGGTTTTCCCTTGGTGTCAGAGGAGCTGGAGGGGTTCAGGGGAAGAGGGCTGCTCAATAAAGGAAGGTTGTTACTGGGATGACTGGAGATTAGCTGCTCCGGGGAGGAAAGGCCAGGGTGCTGGTGCCATGATCTAGCAGTGGTTTGGCATGTGCTTGGGGTGATTTTTTTTTTCCTAAGGTGGAATAAACCTCACTGGAAGTGAGATGTTTAATCAGCACCTTTAATGTGAGGCAGTGTTACAGACGATTAAGCAGGAGCTTGTAGTCATAAAAGCAAATGTAAAATTACTCAGGAGTGCTGGCAGTTTGGGAGGAGATTTGCAGAGCGTGGTATTGGAAGGAGCACGAGTGGGTGATGAGAAGCAATGCAGGTAGCAAAGAAAGCTTTAATGTCCCCTGCAATCCCATGTGCCTTCGAGATTTCGAGACTGAGGTTTGGAACAAAGTGCTGGCTGAATGGGAAGCAATTCTTTGTGGTTGCTGGTTCACTCCTGTGCTCAGCAAAGCCGTGCTATGAGTCTGTGTGCACAAAGACAGTGGCATCCTGGATAGACGGCTGTGCCTCTCCTGCCTTGCAACCCTAACACCTTGCAGGACCCCTAATTTATTTATCACTAATATGAAAAGAGGTGATGGGTAAGACCCAAATGTTTAAGGAGAATTGTGAACTGGTCAATGCAGAGCATGACACAGAAAGGATCACAAACTTTGAAAAAGGAGATAAACCCCAGGCCTCTGTCCAGAGGTGTCAGTTTTTCTGGAAGCACTGAACAGCTACACAGCTCCTTTCTGTGAACAACCACTGCTGAATATCTCAGCTGTTGGGAGCCCATCTGCAAATCTTCCTTTCTGGAACACTGAACCGGCTCAAAAAGTGCCCCACAACCTGCTATAGAAATAGTGGGAAGCAGAGAAATTCTCTCTGACCTGGGATTTGACAGATGTGAAGGGCAGCACAGAGGCATCACCAGAATGGACTTGGTGTGAGCCAGAGGCTTGGCAATGTAGTTGGGCCAGTTGGTGTAATTGGTGGAGACATGACATTTACGGCGATTCTGTGGAGCTGCAGAAGACTTCAGGTGAGAATGGACCTCCACCAATCAGACAGAAGTCGTCAAGTTTCACCAACCTCTGCCCATTCCCATGCAGACAACATGGGATCTCACAGAGTTGGGGGAAAACACAGCAAGAGGAGCTTCTTTCAATTTCCGTATTCTGACTTCTGTCAGAAAGAAGGTGGCTGGTAGTGTGAGCTCCCAGTACAGCTGACTTTTATATGCATGAGGACAAAAGTGATCCTCAGCTGGCTCATGACATTACTGAATACTTAGAAAAAGTAATAAATCCAGTCTGCAAAACCAGGGGAAGTAGTGGTTATGGAAAAGGGAAGCAGTTCAGTTCACTGCATGCACAGTGGAAAAAATGGCTAGAAAAAGGGCTGATACAGATATAAGGCTACCCAGGATAAACTAGTTTGAAATTACTGCTTCATTGTGTGAAACAGAGACAAGCCATTTCTGAGGTGAGGCGAGCTGAGAAGGTCAGCGAATGGATTGATGGGCAGCCACCTCCATGGTGTCCACCAGCAAGGTGAGGGAATGGGGGCTACTACCCCAAAAGAGGTGGAGATGGGGCTGGGGGAATGCAATGTCTAGAGGCATTTCGATCACAAATTGGGAGATGCTCTCCTATTCAAACGCAGATACAACTTTGTTCCACACAAGTTGTACTGCACTGGTTCATCCAACAAAGGATACTGGGGAAAAACAGATGGTAGCCAACAAAATTAAGTCACTTGTAAGATTCTTATCCATTAGCACAGACATATGGCTCCCCAGAGACTGTAGCAGGTTCAGATTTAGGTTTTCTGTATTAGATTTTAAACGTTGCAAATAGAAGTCAATCCAGAGTATGGGGGGGGGGGGGTATCTAACTTTGGAGCAGAACAAAGCCTGTTGCACCTTGAAATGATGCCTTTCAGCCCGTGCATTGTTCCTGGTGCATTTGGGAAGTTTATGGAGAAAGCATTACACCGCATGCCTACTGAATTTCAAATCAATATAAAGCACCTAAATCCCTCTCAATTTATTCATTGAAAATATCTTTTACCTTTTCTGCATATTGAGCCCACTACAAAATCTAGTTATATAAACACCAGTTGGAAGTAACTGGATTTGCCTGTTGGATGCTCTGATGTGCAGGATTTGAACGCTTTGGAGGGGATTGAATGTGTCTCAACATGCAGAAGTGTAGCAGATATACCTGACAGAATAAACTGAGAGGCAATGCAAATAGAAATACTGATAGAGAGCTAACAGTGGTGCCAGGACTGTTGAAAATACAATGAGTAAAATCCAAAAGTGTTCCCAAAGATGGAGATCGAAGCTGAAAGGGCAGCTGTCTTCTAAATGAACTCTGACTGTTTGGTTTAACAGATGAGTCTTACTCCCTTGATTGACTTCAGCTGTAACGAGCATCTTTCATCCCTCTCAATTCATGCATTGCATCCCCAGCTCTCGAAAGGCCTTGCAACTGGACACATGCAAACGCACACAGGTGAAAGCATCCTCCACCCCTTCACTGGCTGTAAGCCTGAAATTTGGCTAGTTTTCCGTAATTACATTTTCCTTCATTTTAATGATTCCTTCACTTGACTGAAAAGGGTTGAATTTGGAATCCCAGGGTTCAGACAAACACCCACCTGCACGTCACCAGGCACGCATACATACTGCTGGTTTATATTATTTATAGACATCAGTAGTGTGGCAGTGCTACAGCACAGCTCTGCTATGAAGAGCTCGCACATCAGTTGGGCAGTGTTGTATGGAAGCAGCAAGGGGCATTACTCTATATCTTATTCTGAGGTTTATGTAGTTTCTGTGGCTTTTAAGGCACCCCCTCTGTTAAAAAGCGATTTGGGGAATGATTATGTGCTAAAAGAGCAATTTGGAAGAGATGAGTTAAATTCTGCTCTGGGTTTTCAAACCGGTGGGATTATTCTGAGGCAGTACTTCATATGACAGGTTTAAAAAGTGTTATTGAAAATGTATTTGGTTAAAATTATGGATATTCAGTGCTGTGGAACACCCTCCAGCAAATTTGATCCAAGGTTTTTTTTTTTGGTAAAAGCTTTTCACGTAACAGGCAGAGCCTGCCTTGGTATCTTCAATAGCTGATTTTAAATTGCCTGCAAACCCTGAACAAAGTGGATACAGCATGTGAAAACCCACACACTCCTTACTACACAGGAATTCAATCCTTTTCTGTTGAAAGATAGGTGCTACTGTGAGCAGTTCTGGACAAGACATTATGGCCCTGAAGCAAGCAGTGGGATATGAGGACAAGTTGAATGAAACACATAGAGTGATCTCACTTTGTGACACTTATCCAACATCTCCAAAGTATTTTGTTGAACATAGTAAAGGGTTTGCCCAGATATACATGGGCTATTTCAGGTTCGTGGGGGTGATGGTCTCAGGCACTATCATCCGGCAATGCTATGGCTCTTTCTCATTCACTAGGTTGGTTAGAAGAGTGTAAGCAATATGTACCCTTTCTATACTGTATGCTATTTGTAAACATGAATAGAGCTGAGATAAAACAAACAAACCACATAAGAAAAGTGATAGTGCCACCTAAGTGTCCATGTGCTTCCCTGGCCGTGGGCTTGTGTACAAATCATATGATCCTAGAATCACCTGGGTTGGAAGAGACCCTTCCAATCATCAAGCCCAACCACAGCCTAACCCTGACTACTCCACCTCTAGATCATGTCCTCAAGCGCTTCATCTACATGCCTTTTAGATACTTCCAGGGATGGTGACTCCACCACCTCCCTAGGCAGCCTGTTCCAATGCTTGATAACCCCTTCAATAAAGAAATTCTTCCTGATATCCAACCTAAATCGCCCTAAACCTTTCCTGGGTGCAGTCTGATGCAGCAGGCAGAAACCAGTTTCTGTCCTGGCTTGGGGTGAGAAGCCAACTGCCCATCTGATAGCCAGGATGTGTGTCCAAGAAAGGATACACTCTGGTGAAGAAACTTTTAGTGTATCAAGTCCTTCAACTTTCTGGACAAGAAGAGGAAGAGGGAGACTTATAATCGCAAGGGTGCTGCTTTCTTCATGAGGACCTGGAGATGGCCTTGCAATGGCCATCTAAAACATTTCAGTGGTGGTCAGAAAGGCTAGATTAAAAAAGAGGAAAAAGGGAGCTTTTTGCATGTTCCTTACCTCCAATGCTACTGAGCATTGGTGCAGAGTGCTGAGGAGCAGCTCTGTAGCTGGCATCAATCCACATGCATTTGCCTGGTCTGATTGACTTTCTGTCTAAGGTGACTTGTTTGAGTATTTGTAAATGACCTGATGTTTTCATTTCAATCTAATGAGCAACACTATACACCTCAAATTGTTGCCTATTGCTGTTAATTTTAGATTACAACATTCAAGAAAGAAGAAACTTTTAACGCTAGTAACTATATCTTTAAGAAGTCAACTGAAATGTACTTTAGAATATCTTGGTATGTAATGTTTCTGAACTGTGTTTCAGAATCAGAGCACATTACAAAATGCAAATACAATCATCTGAAGGCAAAATAATGGTAAGTGTATTCAGGCAGGTAGTGTAGACAGGCTGACAGATCTAAATGGAAAACTCCTCTTGCTGAAGACACTATGCCAGAACAGGAAAGCAGACATGGGAACACAGATTAAAACAGCAACTCATTGCTTAACTGAAGAAAGCAAGTCTTTGGCAGAGATAATGTACAAATAAGAGACTTCTCAATATTTGGTGTCTCTGTTCTCATTGGTGCACCTTAAGCATAAGCAGAGAGCCATAGCAATCACTTTATGTCCACAGCAGAGGGAAAAAACACAATCGAAAATGCTGAGAAAGTATGTTCTAGGCGCTTTATTATTTTTAAAGGTAATTAGAAGTCTCTACCTGGACCGGTTTATGTGTGATAATGACCTAAGTGAATGCTGCTGAATATTTCCAGGCAGGCCTGTAAATCTGTAACGATGCTTCTTCAGGGGAGGTTTGGGAACATAGCGCACATTCGTCTTGACTTTATTTCTCATTTAAACAAAAATAACTATTTCAGATCAAGATTCTGTGATACTCTCTTGCTCTCACATAAAATTCTAAACTCAGCTTCTGGTTCCTTTCACAGCGTGTGTAACTTATCTAATCTGCTGAGGAATGAGAGGTATTTTTCACTTTTATCTGTTTTCTAACTGGGCTAACAACCTGTCACAGACTAAACCAGTCATCCTGACTCCCTGGTGCAGATAAAGTGACAACCACCGTCTGGGTCTCCAGGGACATCTCCAGTGACCAGGTGTCCTGGTTTCAGCCTGGATAGAGTTGATTTTCTTTCTAGCAGCCGGTGGAATGCCGTGTTTGGGAGTCAGGATGAGAGCAGAGCTGGTAACACATGGATGGTTTAGTTGCTGCCAAGCAGTCAGGGACTTTTCAGTTGTTCATACTGCCCTGCTAACGAGAAAGTGGGAGCACCCAGGAAGCTGGGAGGGGGCACAGCTGGGACAGGTTACCCAAACTGGCCAAAGGAGGTATTCCATGCCAATTATGTCATGTTCATCATAAAGGGGGGCTGGTGAGGGAAAGAGCACTCAGCTCCAGGATGCATGATTTTTGGGGACTGTCCAATTTTGGGATGGCTTTGAGTTGTGTGGTTCGGTGAGACACTGCATCATGTATCACCAGCTCCATATATTTTGCTATAAAGTCCTGTTATTATTGTTATCTCTATATTTCTGCTGTCCCAGTAAACTGTCCTTATGCCAACCCGTGAGGTTTTGGTTTGTCTGGTTTTTTTTTGCCACCCTTCTCCCTCCCCCAAATTCCCCCTACTCCCTCTTTAAGAGTGAGTGGCTGCATGGTGCCCAGCTCTCGGCTGGGGCAAAACCACGACACCAGGAAGGTCTGTGAACAAGCCGGTTAGGTGAGGGTCAGCGATGGAGGATACCCATGGTTGGAGATGCAGATGCAGAGACTGTGTCACTCACCTGGCCCCTGGCTAGGGAAGAGCTCAGAGTTTCCAAATGCAAAGTCACCCTGTGGATGGGTCCACCCCAAAACCTCACATTTTTTGGTGTTTTCCAGATTTGTAAGTACTCTTAAGGTCACTTTTTCTGCCATTCCATCAAGACAATAGCTCTTCCCAAGAGTGCTGGAAGAAATTGTTCCCTTTTCACACACTTTTTCCCCTCTCGCATTAGTTTTATCTTTAGTACACTCCTGAGTGTGTTTTATTTCTCCACAGAGAAAGAAGACCCCACAACTGTGGAGCTCCAGGAGCATCTCAGATACACCTCCTTGATCGTGGATTCAGCCCAGGTATTGGGAAATAATTAAGGGGAAAAAAGGTGATCCCTGGTACCTGAATGGATAGTTGCTCTTCTTTTATTTTTTTATAGCAAATCACCTACCAGCAGTGAGCCAACACGCCAGTTTTCATCTGCATCCCAGGCAGTAGCTGACTATCATGGCGCTTTGGTTTAACACAACCTGACAGGCGTCCTTCCGGGTGAATTGTGGGAAGTGCAGCCAAGGCTTAGCGATTAATTGTTCCCAATGGAGAGGGAGCTGTAAACAAGTTTCCTTGGCACGTTCTCAGCAACAAGAAATCCCCTATTTTTGAGGGGTTTTGGGTTTTTTTTGGTAATTTTCTGAAGTATAATGAAATTTTAGCAGCAATCTGAATTTTTGACATTTGGATTTACATTAGCAACACCTCGGTAACTTTCATATTAGGAGGGTGAACAGTTTGTGGACCACTGAGGGTTCATTCTGGGCCTTGAAGCTAATGTTTTTGGGGCAGGTAAGGTCTGGAAGTCTTCAGGCCTATAACACCTCATCTTTCTGTAACAGCCTCAGGCATTGCCCAAACCCTAACATCTGTGTAACTGGGATTTCTCCTCCTGCAGTTAACAAGCCTCTGGGCACTCCTTCACCCTGGGATGTCTCACTGCAGTTTCCTCAGTGCGTATCATCAACTATTTGGATCCAGTGAGTGGTTTATCATGGTTTTTGTTTTGATTAGCAGGCTAGGAGTCCAGGCTGCATGAATTTTAACATGAGCATCTCTCAGATTCAGCCTTCAGGGCAGTAATTTTTAAATATGAGGAACAGTGAGTACTGAAGCCAGTAGTATTTGAGGCAACTAAAATCAGAATTTAAGCAGAAGCTGAAGGAATAACCTCAGGTCTCTGAGTGACTATTGGGATCCTCCCACAAGACCTCTTCTTTCTATGATTTCAGTAGGTTTCAACTGTTTCCTTCATGAGCCCCAGCTCTTCTGCCCCTCCTGGTATGAAGCTTTTAGAAAAAACCCCAAAAGTTATTTGAACCCAAGGATAAATAACTTGGTTAGCTCTTCCCATGCTTAACTGTCCTGACAAAATTTGGCTTCATCATATGTAGTTGGGTGAATTTCCCTTTGGTCTCTATTGAGGAGGATCCCTATTGTCAGTCTCTGTGTGTGAGAGGAAACAGAAGGATGTGAAGCAGGTGGTGGGAGAAGCTCTGACTCATGGTTTTCTACAGGGAAGTGATGGCAATACCCTAGTAAAGCACACAGCTATGGTCAGGGACCATGTACCAAAAGAAGATGATTTTATTCCTCTGTCAAGCTCCTATCTTGGCATGCAAACAGGGCTTACAGTTCACAGGACTGCAGTGGGCTGGCTGTTCAAACCCATATCTGGCTTGCGCTTAACCATGGATGACAAACAAGGGAGGGCAATACAGACATTCAAGGAGCAGGGAATGTGTTGCTCCATGGTACTACACTTAAGCATTGCTTCATGGGATGAAACTGTGAATTGTTTCCATTTGAGGAGATATAAACAGCTCACACAGCCTCAAGGGAGTAGGTGCTGTGAGATGTCTCCGTACCAAGGCTTCAGCTACTTTCCCACTGAAACCCAGCATCATCCCAGAGCAGCAACATGAATAAATGCAGTGCTGAACACTGACCTCAGATCCTTAACTAAAACTGCTGCAAACTTTCTCAATGTCTCAAATAAGTGATACAGGTGGTAGGGGGGTGGTTGGACTAGGTGCTCTTGGAGGTCTTTTCCAATCTTAACGATTCTGTGATTCTCAATTTTTCTCCTGAGAAAATCTGTTCTTGTGGGCATACCAAGTTATGGTGACTTTGTTCAGTTCATTCTTGAAGGTGATGTCATCAAGGTCCTTGCATGAGAAATATCCACAGTTGCTTTCCTTGCTACATACTGTTCAGGCTCTCTGGCCACACAGAACTGCTTTCTTGTCCCAGCACCTTTCCAGTTGGACTCACAGAATGGCAGGAGAGGTTTTTTGCTCCCATTTCTCAGAAACCTGTAGAATGTCTTGAGATTTCCGAGAAATTAAAGAAATTAAACCCTTTCCTTTTTGGGATGCTTTGAAAATATGAGCACAGTTGTTCAAATCCCTCTAAATTCTGTATTTACTGCTTCACCCTTTGCTGATTTTTGAAGATCTAAATACTGGGATCAGAAGAACTTTCTAGTGCTCCTGTCAGTGCTGTCTACATTTTTCTTTCTGCTGATTTAGCCTCAGAAACCAGTGGACCATTCAAACAGCTTTGACTATATTTCTCTTTGAATTTTCACATCAGAACCCTTTGGGGTTTGCAGCCAAGAGATGATTCAAAGGCAGATGGGCACAGCACATGACCAGTACTCTTCAAAGAATCACAGAATTATAGGGGTTGGAAGTGACCTCCAGAGACCATTGGGTCCAACACCCCTGCCAAAGCAGGTTCCCTAGGACAGGTTGCACAGGTCAGTGTCCAGATGGGTCTCAAATATCACCAGAGAAGGAGACTCCACAGCCCCCCTGGGCAGCCTGTCCCAGTGCTCTGTCACCCTCACTGTGGAAAAGCTCTTCCGCATGTTGGTGCAGAACTTCCTGTGCTCCAACTTGAGGCCATTGCCCCTTGTCCTGTCCCCACAGACCACTTAGAAGAGGCCGGTCATTTTCCCCTGTGTCCCACACTTCAGATATTTATAAACATTGATCAGATCCCCTCTCAGTCTTCTCTTTTCAAGGCTGAACAGCCCCAGTTCACTCAGCTTTTCCTCTTTTTTCTCATCCACCATGCACTGCAGAGCTATCTACAGAGCTGTACCTCCTTGTGATGTATATGTGGGTCTTGACCAAATATTGCCAAATCTAGATGAGAAGGTCCTACTTCTTCAATCATCAAGGTCCTCTGACATTAGGACTCACTCCCTGTGTGTCCAGTGTTTAGTTCTGAATTATGAGTAGGACAGGGTCCACCAGGTCTATGGGAGGATGACTGCCCAAGCTGGGATCACCCACTCACAGGTTATTTCCATCCCACAAAACCACCACTTCCCTGCCCTCATATGGGTTCACTGTCCTCTGCTCTGCTTGAAGGGGCAAGTCCTTGTTAACCTTTACAGCTTCCCTCTTTCTTCTGCACCCCCAACCCCCTTGGTCTTTCCCCCACTTTTAAAGGAATTTTTGATTAGTGGATTAAAAAAGAATGCATGCAATAAAATGTAGAATGAAGTTCTTCACTATGAGGGAGGAAGATCACTGGAACAGGTTGCCTAGGGAGGTTGTGGAGGCCCCATCCCTGGAGACATTCAAGGTCAGGCTTGATGGGGCTCTGAGCAACCTGATCTAGTTAACGGTGCCCCTACTTACTGCAAAGGGGGGTTGGACTAGATGACATTTACAGGTCCCTCACAACCTAATGCATCTTATGATTCTGTGATTCTATGACCCCAGAATAGCCAATGGAGTAGGAGGGTAGAACCACCTGTGCTCAGAGGTCTTTTTGGTTTGGGCTTTTCTTGGGGGGGAAGTTATTTTGGGGGGTTTAGGAAAAAAAACCAAAAATCAATCAACGCCTACCATGCAGCTGAGCACTATACCTCAGGTACAAAAATTGTCTCCAGAACATTAAGGGCCATCTCATAAGCAGGCCAGAGGAGTGGGTGATATTTTGTAAGACTACAGAACTTGCTGGAGCATCACATCCAACTTCTGTAGCACAGGACAGAAAATTTCCTGCAAGAGCGACCCTGCTGTGCACCAAGGCATCACTGCTTGCTGCTAGTGTGTGCTTCAGAGATGCACACAGCTGCAACTGCAGGGTTTGGGCAATGGGAACACATCATTTTCACAAAGAGGTCATTCCTCTGGGAGGGATGGAGCCTTGCTGTGCCCCTTCCCTGCTGGCCTGGAGCAGAGAGACAGGTCTGTGGGCTCACCCAGGACAGGCTTCAGCACCCTGAGTGCTGGGAGGCAAGCTGCCAGCTCTGCCTTCATGGACACCTGAACTGCACATGGAAAGAGTGCTTTGTTCTCCAGCACTGACAGCCCCACACTGCTCACCGAAAACCATCTGCACCCAAGAATTCCTGCTTTGAGCCCTGTTTCCAACTTGCACCTCCCATAAATCCATCCATCCTCTGCAGCAGGAAGGCATCAAGCCCTAGCTGGGATCACAGCCCTTTTGAAGGAAGGATTTTACTACAGGTAGAAAAAAGTAAAGGAGATGGTGCATGTGCACAGATCAAAGGCAAGATCCACACTGCTGCCGTGGTTTAACCCCAGATGGTATCTGACCACCAGGCAGCCAGTCGCTCATCCCTCTTGTCCCCGCCCCTTCCCCTCCCTTCCCTCTCCTCCTGGGTATCTGTGGTTGGTTCAACAGTGATGAAAGGGAACTCAGAGGATCAGCTCATGTCAGCAGCGAGTGGGGAATGGCAGAGCCTTCAGGAAGCCTCTGCAGTGCAAGAACCTGGCACTTGAAGCTACATATTAACCTAATGGGAAGTAAGAGACCTGGTTCTGAACTGTCTCCTTGCTCAACAGCATTTCCCAAGAAGGTGCTTTCAGTGATGTTGGGCACCTCTCTGAGAATGGAGACAGGGATGGGCCAAGGCCAGGCAAGTCAGGGTTGGCATGAGGGATCCCATGTTGGCCAAGACTGGGCAAAGGCAACACAAGAAAAGCATCAACCTCACAGACGTTTTCATCCTTTCAGACCATAATATGGACAAGGTGATCATTGCTTCAGCCAGGCACCTTCTATCATTTTGCAGAGTAGATTTTCTAGGGAATAGCCTGACAGCAATCAAGAAATGCAAAGTGCTATCAATAGAGAACACTTATCTAGGTGGTGACTTTCTGCCATGTGCCTGATGGATTTTCAAAAACCAAATAAGAACCACACATGACCTATGTAATCCTAGTTGTTAGCAGGCGTGTTTTGGAGTACTGTATCCACATCTCACTTCTTGAGCAGGTCCAGCTGGTACATACAACATCCACTGCTGCTGATTATTGATGGGAAAAAAAAACCAAACATAAGCTCAGGCATTTTTAGGATAGGCACTTTTAACATGGACCTGTGGGTTAGAAGTTCAGCCTGCTGTTTGTCTTCAGGCTCAGAAATCTGTGTAACGCTTGCAGTTGTTGGTGGTAAAGGTTTTTGTGTTTACTGTAATACTCATCGGCAAGAGAGATTTCCTGTTGAGACCACAGGAGCCATCACTTGAAATTGCATCAATATTTTTGCCTTTGGACATTCATGTTCTTACTTACAAAGAATGGCCAGTAGCCAAAGAACTGGTGTGTCACCTGGTAAAAACATGTATTTCACTGTTGTCTGGTGAGGTAGTAAATCCTCCTATTCACATGGATTTTACAAACTCACTCCAAGGAGGTATTTGACTGGCAGAATCTTGGGCTAATCTTGTGTACCCTCTCATTCCTCCAAGTAAAAAAAAATACAACCCACGTAATTAAAGCTTGAGCTATTCTCAAAACAATGGTTTATATCATCTAAGTCTCATCTTGGACAAAGAGATGCTTGCATTTCCCAGATCCCCTTGCAAACAGATTTATGGAGTCCTTTCTCACACCTGAGATGTGCTGGGTTATCATCAAGCAATAACTTGTATTCATACAACTGAGCTAACCCATGTTAACTGCCTCAAGCAGGGGCACTGCACAATGAGAACACCAAAGGGCTGCCAAAATTTCTGCCCATCTGACCGGATTAGCCTTCATTGCCACAAGCCATCACTGAAATACCTCAAGACCCAAGCAACTGTTGGCAAAGACACCACACAGCATGTGGGGCTGCCTCTTCAGCAGAGCGTGTGGGTGGCTGAGCATTTTTGAGCTCCACAAGGCACATAGAGCAAGAAGGGTCTGAATACAGAGCATGGAAAAATGGCAGCTTGTTATCTTCCCAGACAGATGAGCCTCACGGCAGAAACTGCAGAGATGTGTTGGAACATCAGCCACAGCTGAACATTGCTGCCTGTCACCTCCACACTTCTGGCTTTTCTTTACTCCTCCAACTGCTGGCTTTTCCTAGAAATGCCAGTCAAAAGAATGACTGGAGGAGATGTTTAAGTTGTGGGCAAAACTCCTCGCTCTTCATTAGCTTCCCCGTGGTGAGTTTGACAAACACATACTACACCCACACACCACCAAACAGCTTCCATGCTACTCACATGGTATTTTATTTTTTGTAAAGGAAGACAAAGAAGAAGAAGAAGAAGAAGAAGAAGAAGAAGAAGAAGAAGAAGAAGAAGAAGAAGAAGAAGAAGAAGAAGAAGAAGAAGAAGAAGAAGAAGAAGAAGAAGAAGAAGAAGAAGAAGAAGAAGAAGAAGAAGAAGAAGAAGAAGAAGAAGAAGAAGAAGAAGAAGAAGAAGAAGAAGAAGAAGAAGAAGAAGAAGAAGAAGAAGAAGAAGAAGAAGAAGAAGAAGAAGAAGAAGAAGAAGAAGAAGAAGAAGAAGAAGAAGAAGAAGAAGAAGAAGAAGAAGAAGAAGAAGAAGAAGAAGAAGAAGAAGAAGAAGAAGAAGAAGGAGAAGGAGAAGGAGAAGGAGAAGGAGAAGGAGAAGGAGGAGAAGGAGAAGGAGAAGGAGGAGAAGGAGAAGGAGAAGGAGAAGGAGAAGGAGAAGGAGAAGGAGAAGGAGAAGGAGAAGGAGAAGGAGAAGGAGAAGGAGAAGGAGAAGGAGAAGGAGAAGGAGAAGGAGAAGAAGAAGAAAGAAAGAGTCTATTATATTTTTTTCTACTTTAAATACTTGTGAGACATGCAGCTACAAGAATTCTCCAGATGATCCCTGAAGGCAGTAACAAAAAGAGAAAAAAAAAAGCTTTCATTAATTCCTAGAATACTGTAAGTCATACATCCCTGCTGCCCACGTGCAATCAGATCTTGGAACCACACATGAGATTTAATTGCTATAGAGGGTATGAATGTGAAGAGATGAAGCTATCTGTCTAAACAATGTGCTAGCCCCTACAAATTTTTCTGTCATGTTACTCCAAATCTGAAGACATTTCAAAACATCCCAAACCTCACTTGGGTCATTTTGACAGGTTTAGACTAACAGTCAATACTTGCTCTGAAGTCATGGTCCAAGATGCTTTTCTTGTTAGCCAGTTGCTCAAAAAGGAGCATCATGAATACTTTGGACCTGGTCAAGGTGTAACTAGAGGATCTAAGGCTCTAAGCATGTGAGTCAAAATATTTTCCTAAAAGGCAACCGTGCACGGAAGCAAAAAGGATGAAATGATGGAGGGCTGTAAGGGCAAAAGATGGCTTTGGGTACCACAAGCTTCAGCAGTGGCTGCAGGTTTATTGCTTCCGTGGCATCCTAGCAGTAATATACAATGCCACCTGCAGTGACTTAGATACACAGCAAAAGTTGAAGATGATGAGTTTCTTTAGGTTAAACTGCTGTTCAGAGGGTCTCAGAGAAAGCAAAAGCAGCTCAACAAATGGACAGCACAGCAGTAAGCATGATACAGTGGTAAAAATTTGTTTTCACAGCCGAGATGCCCAAAGCCCACAGGACCAAATCTGACCCTCTGTGTATCTCCTTTTTTTTCATGTGTGAGAGGTGAATCAAAAGAAGAAAGAAGGAAAAAAAAATCCCAACCCTTTACCAGCCTCCTAGATTTATCCAGTCATTGGAGAGGAAAAAAACATAAACTGTTTATAAATGAATTTGTACCCCAGGTAAGATTCATCTCACCTATCTAAAAAAGTCTTAAAGTTAAATGTTTGCATGTGAGCTAGTGTCTTTGGGCTTTTTTTATACTCAGTGGAAAATGTGTGGGTTTAACACCACCCTGCTTCTTTTGAATGGGAAATTAGGCATCAAGATGCTCCAGAAAATACAACTTGGTGATGACCATGTTCATCAACTCTATTGCCTACCTGGACATCAGTAAGACCTTTGCCAGTGTCTCCCATAAGATCCTCATTGAGAAGCTACTGATGTACAGGCTGGATGAGTGGACAGTGAGGTGGATTGAAAATTGGTTGGATACCTGGGCCCCGACAGTGTTGATCAGCAGTGTTGTCTAGTTGGAGGCCAGTGACTAGTGAGGTACCCCAGGGGTCAGTACTGGGTCCAGTCCTGTTTAACATCTTTATTAATGATCTGGGTGATAGGACAGGCTGTATCCTCAGCAGGTTTGCAGGTGACACCAGAGGAGTGGCTGATACACTAATGGATTCTGCTGCCATCCAGAGGGACCTTGAGTAGCTGGAGAAATGGGTCAACAGGAGCCTTATGAAGTTCAACAAGGAGAAGTGCAAAGACCTGTACCTGGGGAGGAACAATCCCATACACCAATATATGCTGAGGGACGCTCAGCTGGAAAGTACCTTGGTGGAAAAGGACCAAACCTGGGGGTGGTCCTGGTGAGCACCATGTTGAACATGAGCCCACAATGTGCCCTTGCAGCAAAGAGGGTGAATGCTGCCCTGGGATGCATAGGTAAAGCATTGCCAGCAGGATGAAGGCAGTGATCTTTCCCCTCTACTCTGCCCTGGTGAGGCCACACCTGGATGCTGTGTCCAGTTCTAGGCTCCCCAATACAAGAGAGACAGGGAAGTACTGGAAAGAGTCCAATGAAGGGCTACAAGAGTGATGAAGGGAGCTTCTCTCCTATGAGGAAAGGCTGGGAGAGCTGGGACTGTTCTGTCTGGAGAAGAAAAGTCTCAGGGATGCTCACGTTTTATAGAGGTGCCCAGTGACAGGACCAGAGGCAACAGGCACAAACTGAAATGCGTGCGGTTCCATCCGAACATCAGGAAACACTCTGTGTTGTGGGGGTGCCTGAGGGCTGGCACAGGTTGGCCAGGGTGGAGTCTCCAACCTTGGACATGCCAAAAGCTGTCTGGACATAGCTTTAGGTGGTCCTGCTTGAGCAGGGGGTTGGACCAGATGAGCTCCAGAGGTCCTGGCCAACCTCAACCATGCTGCAGTTCTGCAAAATCCTAGTCCCATTTCTTAGCTCTGTCTATCACAGAGTTGGTCTGTAACATCTGTCCCTCATGCCTAATGATTAATAACACTCTGAGTGATCAGAGTGATTTCTAAAACATTTTGCTAATCTCCTCCAGAAGGAGTTCTGGAAACATTTTATCTCCTCAAATCACATATAACGAATGCAATAGGAAAATTCAACAAGCTAACAGAATTTTCCTTGGTGAAAATCAGTTTAGGTTTGATTCACCTTTCCTTTTATCCTTGATCAGAGAGAGCCTTAAGTAATTAACTTTTTGCTGAGAGAGATTTTTGTCCTTCATATATTGTCATGGTCTTTCTGGTTAAGAGCAAACTAACCAGAAAAATTCCCCAGCTAAAACGGTTGATGTGTGAAAAAGAAGCGTGTGTGTGTGTGTGTGTGTGTGTGTGTGTGTGTGTTTGCATGTGTGTATGTTTTGTTAGGAAAATTATGCATCTGTGTTGACATTTTCCAGTGTGTGTGGGCTGATCATTGTGCCCAAGGAGAACATATTTTCCTGGGTATATTTAGGTATGCAGTGCCTTTGGCTGGGCGGGAACGCTCTGAACAATTAATGTGGGAGACTGCTGTGTGTACGTGCTTGGAAGTCTCCTGTGCTGCTCTGCTTGGAAGGTGAAGGATGAAAGAGGGTCTCTAAAGTCTTCCGAGGACATTTGTGCATAAAGAAGTTGCACCCTGGCCCCACACAATAAATTGGTTACTCTTGAGAAAAAATAAATCACCCTACAGACTGGGTGATCCAGGTGTTCTCAGTGCTGTGGGGTGTTTGCCTGGTATATGGGGCAGGGAGCCTGGGGTTTATTCAGAGCTGCCCCTTCCCTGATGCCGTGCAGATGTCCAGAATCCGATGGATCTCAGCAACACACATCACCTGGGACTCCAGTGGGTGAGGACCAGGCTGGGTGGCTTTGCCTTTGCATGGAATAGAAAGGTTAGAGGGCATGAAGTTGGATAAAGGCGCCTGGAAACACACAGTGCTAATCCCACTCCGAAGCAGCTCCCAATTCAGAGCACTCAAAGGGCAAGGGGAAGGAGGAGAATGGATTTGATTTGGTTCAGAGGGCTGTAACAGCTGCAGAGGGCAAGCGAGAAAGATGTTTTCCACTTACAAAGGGCTGTACGAGCCTGAGCATCCAGCTGCTGAACATCAGGCATGTGTTGCTCATTCTGTGCGGTATTGAGACGTCTCGCAAAGCTCAGCAGCAGTGACCATGCTTTTCCTTTCCTTCCCCTGCCTGCACTAAGGTTGGAGTTATAAGAGTTATTTATTTGCCTTATTACCATTCAAAAAAAATTTAATAAAAATAGTCTAAGCACCTCACCGTCTCTAAGGAGCGCATCTGGGAACAGCAAAGGGATATTGCTCCTCTCTCCTCCCTGCACAGCAGCTGGCAGAAGGAAATGAAAAGGCACTGGGCTCTTTCTGCCCTGTGTTGCCGGTCTCAAGTAGGTAAGAGCACACTCAGCCCTTGACCCTGTGCCTTGCCAAACAGACTCTTATCTTGCCACGGAGGAGCAGGAAGGTGAGTGGGCCAGATGGTGCTTTTGACCTCAACTCCTTCCCTGCAAGCTCACAGTCAGCCCGTCATCTGCCTGCTGCCAAACTCCGTGGCGGTGGAGTTGGGCAGAGCATGCTGTCTGTCGCCTGCAGCTCCAGCTGCCCTGGTGGCTGCTGCTCCTGGGGGGCAGTGCCAGACCCCCCAGCCCGGAGGGAGATAGCTGCGCTCTCCTTGCCCTTCTGCTGTGTCTTCAGAGACCCTGCTTTTCTTCCTGGCAGGCTCCAGGCTGTGTGCAGGTCCTGATCCTCAGGTGCAAGCTGGGGTAAAAGCACAACACTCTTCATCTTCTCAACACTCTTCTTTGCCCCTCTACTCTGCCCTGGTTGGGCCCCACCTGGAGTATTGTGTGCAGCTCTGGGCTCCCCGGTACAAAAAAGACAAGGATCTCCTGGAGAGAGTCCAGAGAAGGGCTATGAAGATGATTAAAGGCCTGGAGCATCTCCCCTATGAGGAAAGGCTGAATGACCTGGGGCTGTTCAGCCTGGAGAAGATTGAGAGGGGATCTGATCAATGTTTATAAATATCTGAAGTGTGGGACACAGGGGAAAATGGTCAGCCTCTTCTCAGTGGTCTGTGGAGACAGGACAAGGGGCCGTGGCCTCAAGTTGGAGCACAGGAAGTTCTGCACCAATATGCGAAAGACCTTTTTCCCAGTGAGAGTGACAGAGCCCTGGGACAGGCTGGCCAGGGGGGCTGTGGAGTCTCCTTCTCTGGAGATACTCAAGAGCCATCTGGACACCTACCTGTGTGATATGTCCTAGGGTACCTGCTTTGGCAGGGGGTTGGACCCAATGATCTCTGGAGGTCCCTTCCAACCCCTACAGTTCTGTGATTCTGTGATTCTGTGATTCATCTCAGTAGCTCTGACGCTGGGTGCTTGGGATGGACAGGGGTCTGTAAGTTGCACAGGGTGCAGGTAGTCCCTCTGTAAGAAAGGGTGTCTGTAAAGAAAGAAATCTCTCTCCCATTAACACTGCTGGAGAGGCTATGACTGGACAACTCACAGAATCAAAGAATTGCTCCCTCTTGTTCCAAAAAAAGCCCCCCACTGTGAGGACCCTTCCCGCTTTATGGTTTTGAAGCACCTAGAGTCCACTACAAACAGACAGACCAGCACAACCCAGCTGCATTTTATTACCCCATTCGATCTGGGGCATGGCTCATTTGGTTTATAAAGTTGTTATCTTCACTAACTGCCCTTGAGTGGAGGAGCAACCATGACTCTGGGAACACCACCATAGCAGCAAGTAGGGAAGCAAGATCCAACAAGCTGTCAGAGGTCTCCTCTGGGCACCTTCAAGGGTAAGATGGGAGCCAGAAGTGATGTGAGGTGGGAGCCGCTGCTCGGCTGGGGCTGCTGTCTGGAGGGATGAGGAACAGCAGCATGAAAACCAGCCTAGCTACTCCATACCTAGATGAATGCTCCAGCATGCCCCAATGCCTGCATGGCTGGAGGTGCTGCCTTGTACCTCAAGCTGAGGAAACCAGAGCCTAGTCCCTATGCGTGCCATTGATTCAGGAATCACCCAGGGAAGACGCTGGAGTGTAGATAAGGTGTGACAGTACCTGCTGTCTTGGAGACATGTGGGAATATAAGTGGTGGAGAAGCTGTTCTGAGGAGCAGCAGCAGATTTGCTGTCAAATAGGCTTCAGGTAGCAGTTGTTTGCCATGTTCTGCATACAAACACTGGGCAATTCTGGGGCTTTGGGAGGAATTTAAAGGGTTTGTGCTACTTACAGTCTTCTCCAGGTGGTTTAAATGCTCATTTTAATGAGAAACAGCTCTGACACTCACTTTGGCTGGCAACTATTAACAGCTAATAAAGTAGCCGTAGGGCTTTAGTCAGGGTAATGTGCTCTGAAATCCCTGGTTGGGTTAAGGTCTGTGCTGCAAAACCACGGGAAGCAGAGGAACGTGGCGGGGTGCCGCAGCATCTCACCTCGGCATCTACCTGCTGCCTTTAAAAAACCCTCAGAAAAGCTTAGTTGCTTAATACCATGGGCTTGCAGTTCCTTTTTTCCATTCAAATTCCAGATATTGAGTAACCCCTCGTGCCAGCAAGCGTACTTGCACTTCGCATCTGTTGTACTGCTCCTGTCTGTTTAATATTCACCCCGACGCCGTGATGTGCGGGTGGAAGGTCCAAGACGCGCGGCGGGGGCATCCTGCCTTAATGCACCTGGAAACTTTGGCACCAGGCAAGCAGCTGAGGAGAGAAAAAAACATCACAGACCTGCAACTCCCAGGCAATTGTGCGAGAGGCTCCATATGCTCCGGTGCCCACTGAAGGAGCTGAGTTTGGCATTGCATCAGAATTATTTCTCCCCCCCTCCTTGAAAGCAAGTCTCCATCTAAATGTGACTCTGAGCTCTGCTTCCCCCTGTAAAGTCTGCCTGACAAAGGGGTTGTGAGGTGATCATGCTAATTGTCACTGTGGTAGATGTGCCACGGGCTCTTTTGGGTTGGAAACAGCCCTGTTTGGGCCAGCTGTGCCAAGCCAGGGAGAGCATAGAACCATAGAATATACTGGAAGGGACCCGTAAGGATCATCGAGTCCACATCCTGGCTCCACACAGGGCCAGCCAAGTCAGAGCGTGGCACTGAGGGCATCATCCAGACATTTCTTGACCTCAGCCCAGCTTGATGCTGTGACAAGCACCAAGGGGAGCTTGTTACATTGCCCGACCATCCTCTCAGTACAAAACCTCTTCCTGACATCCAACCTAAACCTCCCCTGTCACAGCTTTGTGCTGTTCCCTTGGGTTCTATCCCTGGTCCCCAAAAAGAGGAGATTGGCACCTGCCCCTTCGCTCCCCCTCATCAGGAAGCCAAAGACCATGATGAGGTCTCCCCTCAGCCTCCTCCAGGCTGAACAAACCATGGGACTTCACCCTCTCCTTGTAAGACTTCCCCTCCAGATCTGTCCCCATCCTTGTTGCCCTCCTCTGAACACTCTCCAATGGAGATGCTGCAGAGCAGCACCCTGACCAGCACGTGAACAGTTTCCTGATGTCCAGAGCTCCAATGCAGCATCACAAGAGAGTGGTAGAAAGGTGGGACACATGATAGAGCTTAGCAAAATGAGCCAGGCCAGACATGGTTTAAGCTTTGGGACTTCCCCGCCCGGAAGATATGTGGCAATGAGGACCCACATGATTTAAACATTTGACTGTGGTAACTCAAGCAAGAGGAAGCAGATCCTTGGATTTTGTAGCACCTCAGCTGTTGGTTTAGCTGTTTGTTTACCTCGAACCTGCAGAGGAGAAGAGTTTCCTGACAAGTAGAGATGCTAATTTTGAAAGTTTCCCCTCCTCTGTAGCAGCAGCCACAGCTGGTAGGACCTGTGCATAATGACGAAAGGTGCAAGGAAGAAGCATGGACCTTAGGTTCCAGACCTGAACTGATCAAAAAACACTATGTTTCAAGCCAACGCCAGAATGAGCTTGGGGATCTGGCCAGCAGCAGATAGCTTTAAAGGGTGCAGAGTCTTCTTCCCTCTGCAGTGAGAGGTGGGGAGGATTGAACTGGGCAGGCTGGATGCCTAAGCCACATACCAAATGTTCCTGTGCCCAGAGAGGCAGTAGGGCTGGGGAATTTTTTCCTGCAATCGAGGGGCTAGAGAAATTTTTCCCCTCCCTTTTGTATTCCTGCAGAGATGACCCAAACCCAAGGGGCAGCTGGGCCAAGCTTGGCCTCACCAAAACCAGGGAGGATGGATAGAAACAGGATTATGGACTATCTATCAGGAATGGCTCCAGCAGAAATCCAAGATGAGAGTATAGCTCCTGTTTCCCCTTTCCCCAGTGCAGCTGCTGTTGGAGAGCAGCGGTGGGGCAGTGCCTGCTCCATGGACCAGCCCCTGGAGCTGCACCAAGCCCTGCTTGGGCTCATCCCTGAGCACGCAGCCAGGCTTCGGTGCTGCAGAAGCTGTTGTTCCCACCACTGAAGCTGTTAGTCAGACAGAGAACAACAGCAATGCACGGGGGATCCAGAGAAAGGGCCCATCTGTCTTGCTTTTTGGGATGATTAAGGAAAGTGTTTGACTTGGCCAACGT
Organism: Laterallus jamaicensis coturniculus; assembly: GCA_022605575.1. Classification (NCBI taxonomy): domain Eukaryota; kingdom Metazoa; phylum Chordata; class Aves; order Gruiformes; family Rallidae; genus Laterallus; species Laterallus jamaicensis. The sequence goes on along the minus strand of JAKCOX010000032.1, from coordinate 3,863,840 downwards.
GGGAAATTACACGGCCGAGAGAACTTCAATGCTGAGGCTGACCGCCTGGCAGTGCCATGGAGCGGGGAACACACAGAAAAAAGGTGATGAACTGGAATTGTAGCCACCCCTCCAGTGACCAGATTGAAATTCAGAGTGGGACACAGCCCATGCACAGGGAATAAACAAGTCTGCCTGTTCCCGAAATACTGAGCAGACAGAGACTCACAGAATCACAGAACATCAGGAGTTGGAAGGGACCTCAAAAGATCATGTAGTCCAACCCCCGTCAGAGCAGGATCACCCAGACTAAATCACACAGGAATGCATCCAGGTGGAGTTTGAATGTCTCCAGAGAAGGAGACTCCACAGCCTCTCTGGGCAGCCTGTCCCAGTGCTCCATCACCCTCACAGTGAAAAAGTTTCACAGTGAAAAAGTTTCTCCTTATATTCGCCCCAAATGTCCATCTCCTCACGCACCCTGCCATGGCCATGTCTCCCCGCCTGCAACAAGGGCCCCATCCTGCTGCTCCTGGGTGCATGTCCTTCCCTCACGATGGACTAAAATGCCCCCAGCTAGTTTGTGTCCTCATTTCTCTGTCCAACTGACTTCACTTTCTGTATTTACACCTTTTCTACTCCACGGGTCGTTAGCAAATATCGGACAGTTTGAACCTCATATTGATTTCTTTTTCACTTTTTCATGGAAGTGTTGAGTGTTGTCAAGTCAGATTCATTACTGGGGAGCGAATTCTTTATACTGCTGTCAGCAACGAACCACACGCTGCAATCAGAGACAGACATCAGTGTGATTTATTTTAATTGTATTTATTTCCTGTAATTTTTTAGTCATTGAGTTCTTTATCAGCTGTTCCACGTTTTTGCCAAGGATCAATTTCAAGCTGTAAATCAGCAGCAGTATTAGCCTTACAAATACTTCCCTGTCCCAGTTTGCCCTTTTAAAATACTGGCACAAGTTCAGCTCTCTTCCAGTTTTCTGCAGCTTCCTCGGCACTTCAGTGTTACTGAAAATCATGGTGATTTAAAGAGCTTGTTGGCCACCTATTAAATTCAATGAACACGCTGGCAGTGCCATGACGTCTGGCCGAAGCGTATTGCAGTGAGGATGTGGGTTTTGGCAGGGATGTTTTACCCCGCAGATCCCACGTGGAGCATGAGCAATGCCCACAAAGTCATGTTCACCATGACTTTGCTGGTGTCCCAGTTTGCTGCTGCACCAGTGCAGTTAAAATAAAGAATCCAAGAGTAAACCAACGATGAGCCCCTCGCAGACAAAGCAGCTCAAATCACTGCATTGCAAAAATCACCTTGACGCTTTGTCAGTCGTAGCTCACCAGGATCGCTGGAACTAACAGTCATTAATTACCTTTTGTCAGGTGAAATTTCCTTAATTGCCTGCAACTTTACTTCCAGGAAACTCCCACTTTCAGCTGCCAGTTTAAAGGCCACATCTCCCAGCGGTAACTTTTAGGAAAAGTCGAGGCAAATTAACAGGGGATGAAGTCATGCGTGGCCCACCTCTGGCTGTACAGGATCGGTGCGTGTCCTGGAGTCACCTGCCTGACTGGCCTCCGTCAAGAAGAAAGGTCAGCGGCGTGGGGGTGGAGGAGGAAGGTGGTCAGCCAACCTGTCATGTAAATCCAGGGGCATTCTTCTGTGACCTTTTCTTCTCCCTAAAAAATAAAGGCAAGGCAGTAGCAGGCTGCCTGGAGAGCTGCTGCTCCCTGAACCTTGACAACACGCGCTCAGCGTTGCGAGGAGACATTCGGCAGACAGCGTTCGGCAGGCGCTGCGGCTGCCCCAGCTATCAAGCTCCCATACAGATGTTCATTGAACTGTCAGAGCATCGGGAGGAAAATAAATTAATTGTAAGTGGAAGAAGGTTAGTTAAATCTTTTCTGGAAGTATTATATAGCCATTAAATCGCATAGGAAACTCAATAATAATGGGTAATAATGGTCTTCCGAGGAATTAAATAGAAGCCCGATTTATAACGCTGCTCGGCATTCAAACCCGAGCGTTGCACCTTCCCAGTACATGATAAACATTTACTAATTACTCCTCACAAAGCCTCGGTGAGCCAGATCTCTTCACACTGCTGATTCTGTTTTATAAAGGGGAACAAGAAGGTACAAGATACATCCTTTGAAGCTGGGGTTGTGTAGGTCTTCAAACACAATCTGGGTGTCTGGGAGCCCACTCGGCATCTGCATTTGAATACTGAGAGGTTTGTAAAAAGCCTCAGAGCCAGGATCAGAAGTCAAGGTTTCTCTGTGCCCCTTCACTGTGCCCAGAACATCATGGTGTGTTTCGATGCAATTCTTCAGCACAGTCTCCAGAATACTGCTATTTTCCTTGCATGACTGTATTACCTCACAGGAACGGTATTTAGATGAAATGGCTGTGGTCTTAAGTAAGAGTAGTAGGAATTGGCCCACAGCACAGCTGCTAGTTATGTCAAGATTCAAAGGAACAAAACTTATGAGCCAGTGGAAGTCGGTATCTGCGGAAGATCAACAGGGACTGTATGGGATGTGGGCTGTCAAATAAATGTAGATGTCATTTACACCAGGACAGCAGACTGCCCATGACCACAGACAAAAGGGACTTTATTGTCATTTCAAGATTCTCTCCTGCCTCCTTGGCACCACTGAAGGCATAGCATGAATAAACACAGGGTATAATGAAAGGGAGTTTCATCCTGGCACCGAGCTGCACCAAGAGCAGGGATGTTTCTCGTGGATTGCAATTTAGGTTTTGTCTGCTTACACAGGATACTGATTAGAGTCTGTGGCTGATTCCACGACTTGCACAAGGATCCCACACCACATAGATAGACACTCTGCAATACTCATCAAAGAGCAAGTGAAAACGGGGGTGACCACAGCCTGGGCTGAAGCAGAGTTGTGTAGACATGAAGTTATGTGTTAAACCCGCGGACTAAAGTCCAACAGCCTGGTTAATCCACTCTTTAAAGTGTTGCCGTGGTAGCCTAACAAGTAGCCTCCTAATTTCAGGTACTGCCAAGCTTAGCTGAAGGTCTGACTTGGGCAAGAAAGCATTTTTTCCAACTGATTTTTTGGCTAAACCACCTTTGACACAACAGAAGTGGCCAGCTCCCCAAAAGAACAGCTCTGCATTGGCAATGGACTGTCCAGAGAAACCAAGGCACCCTCTATATCCTCAGTAAAAAATGGGGTTCAAGAGTTTATTGCAAGTTTCGATATGTAGGAGATGTCACTAATAATACTCTAAAATATGTTACAAAGAAAGAAAATGCTGTAGGGATTGGTCCATGGTTAGCACAGATCAGAGACATTTTCAGGGGAATTAAAAAATTGCTCCCATCCCATCCCTGTGCTATAGAGCACAGTTTTAATGTTTAACTGTGCTACAGAGCACAGTTTTAATGTTTTTAATGTCCTGTCTTATGACAGGACCCCCTGGGTAAACTTCTGGTTTGCTTGAAATCACTGAGAAGTTGTCTATTGCCTTCAAGGAGCTCAGGACTTGACCTCATATTTCCAGCAGGCTTTTCTAAGGTAGCACTGAAGAAAGACCTCAAGGGCTGGCCCATCTCTCCGCTTGCCACAGGGCAGGACCGATGAGACCTGTATCAGTCGTGATGGATGTTTGTCTGACTGGTCCTGAAAGAGCTGCAACAGTTGACAGCACCCTGAGCTCTGATTCCATTTTCCCTTGTCCCAAGATGAGAGGGAGAAAGGACTTTTTAACAAACTCTACCAGGGTTTTTTTTTTTTTGACTGATTTAAAGGACCAGGAGCAATCTGATGTCTCATGACCTGCTAAAGGTAAGAATTAATCGTCTCCACCCCAGGGAGCTTTCCCATGATTTAGTGACATTTTTCCCTTTTATCACCTCTTCTTGAGATATCTGTCAGGAAATCATGCCATCCCGATTCCCACCTGGTCTCCTCCTCCACCATTATGGCTCTGGTCTGATCTCAGTGGCTGCTCCATAGGAAACAACAGCTAAAACCAATGCATGTCTTTATCTGAAGGCCCGTCAGTCTTCTAGCAGCATGGTATGAGGTGCATAATTTTAATTCCAGGAGTGAAATGCCAACTACTCTAATTACACTGGCAACACAGAAAGGGGGGGAGGCAGCAGAGCAACAATGAGGCAGGACTGGAGCCTTAGGGAGGAGGAAGAGAAGGAAGGGGTGGGCAGAAGAAGAAATATTTAAATCTGGTCCTCACAGCAGAGCATCTCCACAGTTTGGTTACACTTCCAGAATGAAACATTGCTGGTCATTAACTGTCCTTTGCCTGCAATCCAGCAGCTCTGCTTTGGTTTCCAGAAGACCTGAATTGCACTCAGAAGTAGCAAAACACATCAACGGGCTTCTCACTGCCAGGCAGTTTGAAATACTCTCCTCCCATCCCCTGCAAGTACAGGAAACCTGCCCCAGAGCTCCTCAAAATACAGTTATGGTTCAGAACAGGCAGCACAAGCACAGAGATGAACATGTACAGCTGTATTCCTGAAGGTCAAGGGCTAAGGTAGATGCTCGCATGTAGCAGTCCGCGAACAAGAGCTGCATTTCCCATGCATTCTTTCTCATTCCAGGGTACACTGTGCATTAAGCTTTCACAAGAAATGGTTGTTTTGGGTTTTTTAAAGCACACTACACAGAATCCAAGAGCACACAGCACAGTTTGTTGGTGATAAAGCATGTGAGAAAAAGCTTTAGGCTCTGAACCTGCTTTTAACCCTTACAGGGGGTTTCATTCCCCACATACAAACTCTTAGGGATCTCTACCAGTGAAAGACAAGACAAACAGTCTTTCCAACCAAGCCACAGAATGCCCAGCTTCATATGTAACCACAAAACCTCCTGATGTTAAGCCGTCCCAGCTTTGCACAGGGGACAGAGTTGGTTAATGCTGTGAGACAAGCAGAGACCAAACCAGAGCTTCAAATACAACTCTTTGCCAGGAGACTCCTCCATGCCATCACTGCCACCCATCAGAGCATGACTAGGAAGGTGGGAGGAAAGGAGTGCGGTGCTGGAGGAAGAATGCCATGCTGCCGGCCAGAGAAACCCTTACGTACTGTGGGCAGGAAAAACAGCAACTGCCTCAGAGGGATGGATGGAGAGCCCACGTAGTAACCTGGGGCAAACGACCTGTGAGGATGCATCTTTAGCATCACCTCAGTACCTGTGGCTTTGAACTTCCTCAAGAGTTCAGTAGGATTCATTGAGGGTTGCAATTGTCTTCCTGGGGCAGAGGGAAAGGGTTTTTTTCCTGCTCAGTGCTGTCTAAAGAATAGGTTCCTGAAGGCATTGTTGTAGTTTTTGTTGAAAGCAGTGTAGATGAGTGGATTAAAAAAGGAATTCGAATACCCTAACCATAGAAAAATACTCTTCCAAATGGGTGGGATGTCGCAGGAGCAGAGAGGGTTGATAAGCTCCGTGATGAAGAAGGGGATCCAGCAGAGCACGAAGACCCCAATAAGGATGCCCACCATGAGGGCAGCTTTCTTTTCCTTCTGCTCTCTCCACGTGTCTCCGTCCGTCTGGAACGTAACAGTGGCATGCCGGACAGTGAAGACCATCTGTGGCTGCTGGGCAGCTTCTTTTACCTGCCAAACACAAACACAAGTCGCACTGTATGTGCCTCGGTCAGCTGATCCCGCGCAGCAGGTACACAACCAAACTATGCAAGCGATGGCCAGAGCTCACGGGGGAACACAGGCCATCTACGTCATGCTCTAATGGAGGGGAGATTGGTTGTATGACCCTCCTCTGGGTAACACACTACTGCTTCTTCAGCATAGAGAAGAGAGGGCTGCGGGGAGACCTCATTGCAGCCTTCCAGTCCCTGAAGGGAGCAGAGAAACAAGAGGGAAATCAACTTTTTAAAAGGGCAGATAATGGCAGGACAAGAGGGAATGGATTGAAACTAAAGGAGGGAAGGTTTAGATTAGATATTAAGGGGAAGTTCTTTACAGAGAGAGTGGTGAGGTGCTGGAACAGGCTGCCTAGAGAGGTGGTGGATGCCCCATCCCTGGAAGTGTTCAAGGCCAGGTTGGATGGGGCCCTGGGCAACCTTGTGTAGCTCCAGGCCTGAGGTTGGTGGCCCTGCCTGTGGCAGGGAGGTTGGAACTCTGTGGTCCCTGGGGTCCCTTCCAACCCAGACCATTCTGTGAGTCTATGATTTTTAAGTGAGACTAAAAACCAAAGAGAGTGGTGATACGCCAGCACATGGAGCTGCTCACACCGCATCGCAACAAGATAACTTCCCCATTTACAACCAGATCAGAAGAGGAACACCCCTGCACACCATGCACAGAAGTCTCCTGGCTTTCTCTGAACCCACTGAGTTTAAGAGTCCTTAGTAGGAGAGGCAAGAAAATGAGCATACATTTCCTTCCTCCCACCCCCCCCCCCCAAAGAAGCCTTTACAAAGCACAGCCGCCGCACCAGCAGTGAACTGCCACGATGCAGCCACGATTAGGAAGGATTTGCAAGGACATTCTGCACAGGTGTCTTTAGAGTCGGCAAATTCAGTCTCCCCAGAGCCACAGCTGCTTGTCAGGTTACTGTCCAAGGTGGTGACAGGATCCCATCTATTCGCACCCCCACAGACCTCCCAACGGGAGTAACGGTGACCCCTTGACTCACGCTTGTGAATACTGATTCAGCATTCCATGGGGGGACGCCTGTGAGTCACTCCACACCCACATGGAGCTCTAACACGCAATCTGACCTGAAGTTGCTCTAGCTACACCTTGTGTCCCCAGCCGAGGACTCTAAAGGAGTTGAAAGACTGGGCTCGCAAGCTTCGCAGTTAACTCTCCCTTGAAAACCCCCAGGATTCACAGGGCTTTGGCAGGATGCTCTTGGCTTGCCTTACCGCTCCAAGGGCTTGGCTGCTACCAGCAGTTGACTAGAGGAAAATACAACCAAGTTGACCTACCTCAAGGGCTTCTGGTGTGATGGGAGTGATGGAGTTGCTATTCCGAGATCCAATTCGAAACTTAGCAGCCTTGTAGATCTTCCAGTACACAAAGAGCACCACGCAGAGGGGCAGGTAGAAGGCGCCAAAGGTGGAGAAGATGGTGTAGGAAGGCTCCCTGCTGACTTGGCACTCCTCATTGTCCTCTGAGTAAGTCTCTCCCCAGCCGAAGAGCAGCGGGGCCAAGGAGATAAAGGCAGAGAGTGCCCAGGTCAGGGCAATCATGATGTTGGAGATGCGGCGCCGGATGCGGAGCGTGTACTCCAGGTGGCGGGTGATGGACCAGTAGCGGTCAAGGGCGATGGCCGTGACATTCCAGATGCTGGCGGTGCAGCACAGCACGTCGAAGGAGATCCACACCTGGCAGAGCGACCGGCCCAGCCGCCACCGCCGCCCCGACAACTCGTGCACCAAACTCAGGGGCATGACAAGGGCTGCCACCATCACATCCGAGATGGCCATGGAGGCCACCAGGTTGTGGGGCACCCGGTGGAAAGTGCGCACACGGAGGATGGTGGCCAGGACCAGCCCATTCCAGAGGAACGTGGCCACCACCAGCATGGCCAGCAGCGTGAGGACCAACACGCTGAAGACAGACAGGTGCACCCGGCCACCGTCCGGGTCTGCGGAGGACCCACTCCGGTTGCCTGCGTCTGGTGTGGTATCGGCGAAGCAGCTGAGGTTGAGGAGGCGCTCCATGCTGGGGGCTCCGGGGCAGCCGGTGCTCCTCCGGGCGAGGGGGCCGCTGCTTGGCGCTGCGCACTCCCGTGCCGGGGCGGGAGGGGGGCAAGGAGGGGGGGGGCGGGGGAGCGCCGCCCTACCGCGGGCGCGGAGGGTCCCCGGCCGCCCCGACCGCCGCCGGGCGCGGCGTCTCCGCGCTGCCCGCCGCCGGGGTCTTCATCCCCGGGCGGAAGAGCCCTGCGTCAGCCGGCGGCTGACGGCACCCCCCCCGGCCCGCCCCGGCGCGCCAGCCCCGGCGGCGGGAGGCGGCGGCTCCGCGGGCGCGGCTGGGGTGCGCGGCTGCGGGTTAGGCGCGGAGCGGGGCGGCGCCGGCCGCGGCGGCGGATCCCGCGCGGAGGAGCGGCTGCCCCTGCGGAGGCGTCGGCGCTGCGGGTGAGTGTCCCCCGCCGCCGTGCGCGGGTGCGGAGCGAGCGGCCTCTCGGCGGGGAGCGGATCGGGGCTTGCGAGGTCGTGCTTAGTCATGTCGGGGGCGCGGGTCGTCCCTCCAAACCAGCGCCGGGCGGAGCGGGGCGAAGGCAGAGCTGGGAGCCGCTGCCCGCCGCCCGCACCGCGGGGCGCAACCCCCCTCCCCCCCCGCGCCGGCTTTGTGTGGCCGCTTCTGCCTGGGGCGGCTTCTCCCCCCGCGGGGCGTTTTCCGTGGCAGACGCAGAAAGTTAAGCGTCCCTGGGAAATGGTCCCTGGGCTCTGCCAAAAACGTCTTGGCGTGGAGTCGCGGGCATCGTGCGGCTCCGGCGTGTGCTACAGCCTGCGTCCGGCAGAGCCGATCCGCATCCTGGCCGTTCCCTGTGCGGAGGATGTGGCGGGGGATTGTTTCTTTGGAGAAGTTCTGCTTTGGCATCTCCTAACTTGCTAGCGATTGGCGGGGGCCTTTTATTAGAAATAACCTACCCTCGGCTTTCGCTAGAAACTGTGAAATGAATGACATTCACCGCTCAGGGAGTGTTGGAGCGTCTCACCCGGCTTCTCTCACGCTGCTTGACATGAGGAGCGGGGCTCTGGGCCTCACGGCGGAAGGCAGAATTTAAACGCACCGCGCAGGTTTCCCTGTGCGCCGGCCCCTCGTGGGGATGCCAGCCCGCTCCAGCCCACCAGCCTTGGACAGGCTCCCCCAGGGCTGTGCCGGCGCTGGCATCCTGCTCCGCCGGGAGATCCCGGGATAACGGGTCCAAAGAGCTCTTGGGCCGGAGGTGACACATGATGGGGGATGCCGGCAGGTGCTAAGCTGGGGCGGACTGTCTGCATCTCTCAGGGGAGAAGGGAGGGAGGGCATCAGTATTAAGGATCGGCGACAGTGGTGATTGTCAGCAAACTGCACCAGGAGCCCGATGCATAGTGTGCTCATGGTGCACAGCGGGGGGAACCAAACCAGAGCTTTCTGCTGGCTCTTCCAAATCTCTCTGGACTTTTTAATGGAAAGCCGCAAAGTGACAGTGATACAGGCCACAGAAACAAGTTGTTTTCTAGTGCTGCAACCTGTTTCTCCATGCTACCAAGTGAAACACAGGGCAGCATAGCCAAAACCATCCTATTTTGGTGGGACGGGGATTTTCCCATATGGACTGGTGCTGTGCTATGCTGTCCAGAGCCAGAGAACAGGACCTGGCCTGTTGTAGTTACTAGAACAGATGTAGCCTGAGAGGCTAGAATGTAATTTTGGAAACATAACTGCCATCTTTTTAGGGGAGAGGTGATTATTTTATCTTTTATACATGTGAATACTGACAATTTGGAAATGGGTAGGAGTTTTTACTTACAACTCAAAGGACAAATGGGGTTTGCAGGCTTTTCATAAAGCCTCCTGATGTAAGATTCCTGGTTTGCAAGGTGCCAAACATCCTTGATTGTCATTCAATTGATCAAAACACTTAGCAATTGCTAGGACTAAGAGCTTTTTGTTGCGTGGGTCCTTCCCGGAGAAGCCTATGAAGCCCAGAATTAACAGAATCAACCGCAAATTATGGAATATGTGCTCCTGAAAAGGTATTATTATTATTATTATTATTATTATTATTATTATTATTATTATTATTATTATTATTATTATTGCTTCGGGAACAAATAGACAAAAAAAAACATTTAAAGGGAAATGGAAGTAAAATGTACTAGATCTGAAGTAAAACTAGATTATGTTCTAATGCAAAATTATTAATATTTTAATTATCTAGCTTACTGGACTTAAAAATATATATATCAGCAGATTATGGAGTTGAATCAGGTCTATTTGGAAACAGAAAATGTAGGCAAATACATACATATATACATATAGTATATATGGAGATGCAAAGGTTTGCACCTGGGATGGAAAAACCCTGCAGTACAGTGCAGTGCAGGCTGGGGACTGACTGAATAGACAGAAGAGGACCTGGGCAGCCTCTCAGGCAAGAAGTCATAGTCTACAACGTGCAGTAGCTGGAGCATCCTGGCCTATATGAGCAAGAGTGTGGCCATCAGGTCAAGGGATGAAAGTATTTCCCTCTCCCCACCAAACCTTGGAAACCCATTTCCGTTTTAGGTTCCTCAGTACAAGACACTGATGTACGGGAGGGAAGTCCAGTGTAAGGTCATCAAGATGATGAGCAGGCTGGCATATGATGTAGAAAGAGAAGGAAAACTGAGTTTATCAATTTAAAAAAGAGAAAGTCAAGGGAAAAAACTTACTGTTGCCTCCAGCTGCTTCAGGGGAGGGTAGAGACAAGCTCTTCTCACAGGCACGCAGCAACAGGACAAGGTGCAGTGAATGCAAGCCGCAACATCAGACATTCCAGTTGGAAATTAGGAAATAAATACTCACCTGGAGAGTGGTCACACACTGAAATGGGTCCAAAGAGGCTGTGAAATCTCCATCCATGGAGATGGTCAAAACTCAGATGGACAGCACCATGGGTTACCTGGTCTAACTTTGAAGTTGGAACTTCTTTAATGGGGGTTGGACTCCAGAGGTCCCTTCCAATGTAGATGGTTCTGTGATTCTGATGATGCACACTTTAAGCATGTTGGCTGAATGCATCGGATTCTGGAGGTGACTGAGTGTTGTTGTTAAGGACAAACCGCTGTTACTTTACACAAATTAGTAAGCCTGTTGATTTCCTCAGAACTGTTGGTGTTTACAAAGTGAGTGGAAGGCTGTGATCTGTAGCTAGTGGGTAATGTTTGTGGAATGATTGCATCTATGAAGGTCGCTGAGAAAAGGATCTACACCACACAGTCAGGTTTCTCTCACGTCATTATTGATGGAGCCAGAGAAACTAGAAGTGACAAGACTTCCCTAGGTTTAGTGGGGTTCCCTCCAGGAGAGACATTAAATGCTGCTTGATCCTAAATATCATTTGGGGAGGCACCTTCCAATTAAAAATAGGTTGCTGACGGTTGGAGGTTAGGAGGGAATTCCCACCATAAGCAGTGTCGCTGTCCACGTGCACATCCAGGCAGCATCTGCTCTTGGGGACAGGGTGAAAGGACCTAGACTGTGAAACTGCATGCAGCTCTTTTGAATCTCTGTACTTAAAACTGTCAGAGAAGTGAGAGGAGAAGGCACAGGGGGTGTTTCTGCTGGGCATGCTAAATGAATGAATGAGAATTTCAGTCTCTGGGGTAGGCAGAGCTGCTAGGTTACAGGAGGATTAAAGGAACACATACACTCGCTGTACGTACGCACCAACTGGAAGCTCTGCTCAGCGCCAGCCAGACTGCTCAGTAAGTGTGAGTCCTGTCAAGGCAGACTCCAGAACTCAGGCAGTCATCACTCACACTTCACTTAACGATCGTCAACTCCAGCTCATGCTTAGACCATCCGGACAGGCTTCTTGAGCACACTCACAGACCTCGAACGGTGAAGCATTCAACACAGACACAGGTCACATGCCCAGGCTGCAAGGTTGTTCTCACACCCTCAGAGACCACCTGCACCTCTCATCTCACTCTTCCAAGCCTGTGATCTTCAGAGGTGGCCACTATCAGCACTGTGATAGACTCTCGTGATGCCCCACCTCTGGCCTGAGTGTCCCATGGAGATAGGCTAGTCAGGGCTAGGCTGTGGTTGGACTTGATGATCTTAAGGGTCCCTTCCAACCCAGGGGAGTCTATGATTCTGGCTGGCTGGTCTGGGTAGCTACCTCTCAGGTTGCTGATGTTGAAGCTGTTTAACAATCATGTATCATCTGGAGCATGGACTCACCTGAGGTTTTCAGCAGCCCAGCGAAGTGCCACAGCAGCTGAAAGGTGTAGTCAGCCTTTCTTTCCCAGTGACATGTCATTACTGCAAAGTGGAGCAATTCATACTGACTGATCAGTGGAGATTAATCCTGTTAAATGTTAGTTGGATGCCCAGCAGGATGGAACAGGCTGTCCAGAGAAGTAGTGGATGCCCCGTCCCTGGAGGTGTTCAAGGCCAGGTTGGATGGGGCCCTGGGCAGCCTTGTGTAGATCCAGGCCTGAGGTTAGTGGCCCTGCCTGTGGCAGGGGGTTGGAACTCTGTGATCCTTGGGGTCCCTTCCAACCCATGCCATTCTATGATTCTATGGTAGAAGTATGTCGGAGCAGGACCAAGGAGGACCAGAGTGCCTCACATCCCCAGAGTGCCCCAGGGAATGACCTGTTTTCCAAACCAGGTTCTCTTGCTCTGGATGGAATACTTCGACAAGTATCTCTCTCCTGGGGCAGAAACAAAAACAATGAGTTGAAATCCTCTTGTCTTTTTATTTGTATGGCTGGAAAACTACCCCTCACCCAGGCTCTAACAGCAGGTCTCACCCTGTTTAGGGCATGCAGGCTTCCCTTTAGGAACTGTCACCAAGTATGTGGCCCTGGTGACACAACCCAAGTATTGTTTAATTCTGCAACAGGAACAAAGCAGAACAAGAACAAAAGCTGTTTCACCAAGCAGCCTCTCTGCGTGTCTACCTTGCCTAGAGCAAAGTCCTCTCTTACATAAACTCCATGGTAAGTGTCTTGGTCCTTGTCTTCCTTGAATTTGGCTGCAAACTATTACACAGCCCACCTAAAGGGAGGATTTCTCTGTATGTCTCAGTAGAGGGACTGCCAGGAATGTTTATCTGTCTTCTGCCCAACGTGAATTAACTCCTGCTGGAATAAACCCTTGGTTGCATAGCCAAAAGCATCTTCGTGGTCGAAGGACCAGATGGAATGTAACTTTGTCAAGTCTTACAGGCAGCTCCCGCATCATTCCCTGCTGCAGTTAAAGTTACAACTCTGTGTAAATAGCAAATGTAAATAGTTCCATCACTTCTTTTGTACCTTCAGGGGCAACATTAATCAGCTGTGTAATTTCAGGGGAATCAGCAGAGTTATGCTAGGTGTCTTAGTGGCTTTTAGTCAAAGGTGCTTTGCAGTGAGTAGCTCTGACAGTAACACAATAACTCGGAGCCTGCCTCAGGGGGTACTGTCCTCATAAGGCATCCACAGTTTTCATTTCTTACTCCAGTGACAGCAAATACTTGACACATGTATACCCTAGCACCTGAGTTCTTCTTTACCTGTGGTTGGATCCTGAGAAGTAAACTTTTCTTCGGACTGTGATGAACTTGATCTCTGCAGGTTAATTCCACATCACTGTAGAAAATTATCCATGTTTCTGATTTAAAAAAGAAAAAAACCTGAAAAGTTTAAAAATATCATAATATATTATGCTCCTGGGAGTACACGGTCCCCTGCGGTTCTGTCAATCACCTAGAGTAGCAAGCCTATAGAAAAATAATAAGAAACTGTGTGTGGGAAGACTAGGTAACTCTAACTTAATACATGAGCTTTGGCAATCAAAGCTGCCAATGCAAACTATCAGGACTCTGCCAGGGAGACAGATGGCATGATGACAGCAAATGGATGGGGCTCTAAAACTCAATTATCGTTTCAGTTCAGACCCTTTTTCCATATGCCAAGTTGTGGAAGAGATTTGTTTATCTTGAGCTTTACGCATTTTGGCAGATAACTTGCATAGGTGTGAAGCTATAGGGGGGGCTGAGATAGCGTTAGGCCGAACACGGGATTTTCGGCTGTGTGGGGTTCTCCAGGTTACCTCTCTGCCTCCTTGCAGGCGGCAGGTTTCTGAGCCTTTATTTACATAAATCCAACTGTAGCTGGGACATGTCCTTTCAGAACTCTGGAGGCAGCATTTTTAAAGGTCTGTTTACCGTAAGAAGGAGAGAATTCACTTGAAGCACTTTTCAAAGCCAGCAGATCTTCAGCTCCTTTTCTAACACCTCCTTGCATGCCCATCTTGCCCGCTTTGGCCCCTTGGCCCCTTTGGTTCCCATGCCCGTGCCTTCCCTGCCTAAGCACCTTATCCCCACACCACCATGACCTTTAGCACTCAAGACTGGGTTGTTTGTTTTTTTATAATTTAAGACATTAGCAGTGTGTGTGCCAAAATGAACCCACTGGCGCCTGTCATGAAATGATGTCTTTGGTGGGAGATGCTTTTCCCTTCCTCCACCCCAAAAGCCGAATTTTTTACATGCTGCCTTCTTCCCTGGAGACTGCTGAACATCCCTATCTGCCAGAGTGGGCATGAGCAGAGCTGTGCAGCTTTCTCAGTTTGGGTATTGCTGACTGAGTGTCTTGGGTTCGTATTCACATGCTGCTGCCTTCCAGCTGTGGGCTATTTTCCCCCCTCCCCCCTGATTATTCAGCATACCTGTACACCTCCTTGCCCCTGCCTGCCCAAGTCACATAGGTCAGCAAAAATTCCCAGTGCTTCCAAGCTGTGCAATGGAGCAGGTCAGATTAGAACTTAGGAAAAAAATTTTCACTGGAAGAGTTGTCAGGGCCTAGAACAGGCTGCCCAGGGAGGGGCTTGAGTCACTGATCCTGGGTGTGTTTAAAAGACAGGTAGATGAGGTACTTAGGGATATGGTTTAGCATAGGATGGACTCGATGATCTTAAAGGTCTTTTCCAACCTAGTCATTCTGTGATTAGAGAAAATGGGAAAGCCATAGGGTTCTACTTATTTCTATTTCATATCCATGTTGCTGTTTGAGCGACTCACAGAAATGAGAATTATTTGCAAGCTAGGAAAAGTCGAGTGGTAGGGTATGACCACATGTCTCCTTTCTGCAGTTGAATCTGGACCCATGTGAGAGAAGTGTTTGCAGAGGTCTGCTGTGTGCTCACAAGAAGCTTGCCTCTCCATCGCAGGCGAGATGGACGCTGCCAGCTATCTGAATAGAGACAGCTGGGTTTTAAAGGACCCCAAACTTCTCTCCTGTCCTAGGATTTGGAAGTGTCACCTCACAAATAATTTTATTTTGGTTGCTCTGACCACAGTGGGCACATGATTGCACGGTGTCTTCTTCCTAATCCTATGAAATCCTCATGGGATGAAAGCGGTTGTACAAAAAGTGTCTGTTTTTCATGAGAACTGTTGGTGGCAGCATCATTATTTTTCACCACCAGTATTCACTACTTACTTTGACATCAAAAAGTTGTCAGAGCTTTTTTAATTGTCTAGCAATGTGTTTTAGTGCAAACAAGGTGTTTTTTTTCCCGAATGCAGGTTGCAGGTTGAGGTTGGTAGGCTGTAACTCAGGTGATGGGACAGCTGTTTGGGAGCTGCAGCTGCTCACCAGCAATTCCAGCTCAGCTCCCACGCCAGGGACATGATGTGCGTGTGGCAGCAGGAATCATGTGAGAGCTGGTGATGGGAAAACTGATCCAGGAAGAGCGGCTGAGGCCAGAGTTACCCTGGGTAACTGCTGTGTGCCCACCCTGCAGTTCCTTCTTCTGCCTCTGCTGTGGTTACAGATCACAGATAGTTTCAACTTTGCTGCTAAAGGAACCAACAAGGTGACTTTCCTATCAGGTTTTCAGCATAAATTTAGTCAAAATCGTCCATTTTCATGCTACTGAATTCTTTCAGGGTCTCATATGAGCAATAGCACATAGGGTGTCTTCATTAAGGAAGGTATTGCCCATCTGCACAGGACATGGATCTGCAGAGCTTTCTGGGCAGGCTGTCAGTGACTTTCTTCCTCTGCACGCATCACCATCTTCACTGTATGCTAATGCATCTGCTTTATTCCGTGCTTCATTGAGCTCTGGAATAGTGAACATGGTCAGCTCTTAAGCCATCACCACCAGCAGCTGCCTTGGCCATAGGGTTATAAATACCACTTTGAGACCACAACCAATAACTGAATAGAAGAATGAGAAAAATCCCACTTAACATGCTGATGTTTTAAAGTCTTTCACCCAGCATTCACACACAGGACGTCTCCTGTCCCTTAGCTTTGAGTCCTGGCACTATTCTCAGTCTTGCAGAGCTGCCTACACGCACGTGTACTTCCCATTCCTCCTGCTACAGCCACGCTCCAGCCAGGCTGGCTGCCGGTGCTCCGTCCTTCTGCCATCATCCCTTCTGCAGCATGCTGCACCTCCATGGCAGTCTGTAAAGTAGAGCTCAGGGCTTGATACATTGCAGGGAAGAGGCTCAAAGACAAACGGTCTCAGTTTCTTCTCTGTTTCACACTTCTCCTGCAGCTTTTCTGTTTTTATGACTGTCGCAGTTTTGCGAGGTTGGGTGCTGGAAAAGAACAGGGGGTGCAGAAAATGGCTGCTGTGAGGAGCTGCTGGAATTCTCTGGAGCTCCAAAATGTAAACAATCCAAGGCCAGAATCAATGTTGACAAGGGCCAAGCCAATTAGAGATAGTTTTAGTAGCTCTGAGAATCACATACAAGAGAAAACAACCCAGAAGCAGCTGCATTTTGCCACCAAAGAAGGGAGGGAGAAGATGTAACAAGCTGTGCAGACACCAAGGCCAGGGAGGGGGAGGAGGCGCCCCAGGTGCCAGAGAGAAAGATGCCCCTACAGCCCGTGGAGAAACCCCATGGAAAAGGCCAAGACCCAACCTGCAGCCCGTGTAGGGGCTCCACGCTGGATGGAGCAGGTAGAGACATAGAGAAGACACTGTGAGCCTTACATTGAAGCAAGCCCCTGCCAGCACTTGCAACCTAAAGAGATGAGCAAGAGAGAGAATTGTGCTGGAACAGGTTTGCTGGGGGGAGGTTGGTGACCCCGTGAAGGACTGGGACTGAGAGACATTGTGATTTATTGTTGCCCACCATAGCAGTGATCCAGGCGGAGCAGCTGATGAGACTCACGTTGGAGTAAGTTTGTGGAGGACTGTCTCTCGTGGGTGGGACCCCACAGTGCAGCAGGGGAAGGGTGTGTGGAGTGAATGTGTGTGTGTGTGTGTCGTCCCCCCCCACCCCAGCCAAGAAGGAAGCCAACTTGCAAGGAACTGACCAAAGCCCCATCTTCCAGTCCCTGCCCCCCTGTGCTGTTATCGGGGGGAGGAAGGGAGTGAAATCATGACTGGAGTGAAGTCTGCTAAGAAGGGAGTGGGGGGTAGGTAAAGGTGTTTTAAGATCTGGAAAAGGAAAACAGCTCATGAAGAAGTAACTGAGAACCCCATTATTTTTCCTAGTCCCTGCTCCCCCCCACCCCCGTACTGTGAGCAGGGGCCGAAGAAGGGAGTAAAATTATGGCTAAAGGGAAGTCTGCTTAGAATGGAGGGGTAGGGGGAATGTGCTACTGAGAACCCCATTTTCCCCAGTCCCTGCCCCCCCTGTACTGCAAACAGGAGGGAAGAAGGGAGCAAGATTCTGATTAAAGTCTGCTAAGAAGGGAGCGGTGGGGGGAACATGTTTTAAGATCTGACTGCATCTGTTTTAAGATTTGGTCACACTCCCGACTCCGGTTTTCACTGTTCTTTTTAGTGTAGTGTAATAAATTAGAATAGTTCTTTCTTTCACTGTGTTGAGTCTGTTTTGCCCATATAGTTGCTGATAAAATGCTCTCCTTGTCCTTCTCTTGACTCCTAAGCCTCTTAATATATATTTCCTCCCCTGTCCAGCTTAGAAGAGGAGTTACAGACTGGGTTTGGTGGGTGTCTGGCCTCCAGCCAGGGCTAAACCACCACAATGACTGCTGTGATGGTAAGGAACCATAAATCCCCATGTCCTTGCCCCGGATGATCCCTCCTGCCCAGCAAGAGGCAGGTCTCATTAAACACCTCATCATGGCCTCGGATTAATGACACGCGTTACGGAACAGCACCACAGGGCGTGGAGAACTACAAGGAGTTCATTAGCATGCGTCTTATGAACAATTACTGACTGGACTGTTGCACACGTGAGGGGCTGTGCAAGGGCTGGGTCTGTGGAAACAGAGTTTGCCATCAATACTCCTGGCATTAGTCATAAAACATTTGTGCCAGCTGCTTCCTGTGAGCATCAGTGAAATAAGGTGAGGAAACAGATTTTCTTAAGCAGTCCATGGCTCCAGGTGCCTCTTCCACCCATTTCAGGCAGGGTTGTTATTTTAAAATGTAGTAAGATTTTTTTGGAAAAACTGTAATGTCAAAAATGCAGGTATCTAAGTTGTCTGGGTTGCTTAGCATGTCTCAAAAAGACATCCCAATCTGAATCAAGCTTTTTCTTCTTGCCTTTTGCCTCTTCTTTTGCCTAGAACAGGCTGCCCAGGGAGGTGGTTGAGTCACCATCCCTGGATGTGTTTAAAAAAAGGGTACGTCAGGTACTTAAGGGATATGGTTTAGCACAGGACGGGAATGGTTGGACTTGATGATCTTAAAGGTCTTTTCCAACCTTGTGATTCTGTGATTCTGTGATTTATTCCTATAGCAGCCTTTATATCCGTTAGCCTTTCGGAGTTGAGAGACGTGGGCGAGCTTTCGTGGTACAGAAGCCAGACCAAGCAGTCCCTGAGGTACGCTCAGTGAGCAATCGAGTTAGCCTGCTATGAGAAATTACCCTCCGCAAATTGAGACCCCGTAAGTGATGACACACACGCTTCTGTTGTCAGCTCAACGCAAAGAGAGGCAGATTTACCTCCCTGCATCACCCCCTTCCTTCCCCTGCCCTGAGCCAGAACAGGAGTATCACACACAGAACCAGTGAGGGTACGTAACCTTTTGCTGTTTGCCAACTGGATTATTTATGGATGTGTGAGTCAGCTCCCAGCGCGTAGTGGAGCCACATGGTAGCAGGGTTCTCCTGGGCAGGGTGGATCCTCCCGTATCCTGTGATGGACCGAAATGTTCTCGCTGATTAGATCCCACTTGGTGCTTTTACCCTTTAATTGTTAGGAGCATGGCATGGGTCATAAATTATAAGTGTGTATGTATAAAGAATAAAACATGTAGAGTGCTCCAACTAGCTGGTGTGAATGTCACCCGCTGGAATGGGCCCAGTGGGTCACGTTTTACACGGACTTGTTTCAGGATCACATCCTCAATCATGTCTGTCTTTAATTTCTTGTATGGGGTTTAGTCCTATCAAAATAGGCAGGGTTTGAGGGTCCTGGGCTCCATCAGAAGAGGGGCAGTCAGCAGGGACAGGGGGGGATTGTGCCTCTCTACTCTGCCCTCGTGAGGCCCCATCTGGAGTACTGTGTCCAGAGCTGGGGCTCCCAATACAAGAAAGATGTGGAACTGCAGCAGAGGGTTCAGAGGAGGCCATGAAGACGATTAGAGGGCTGGAGCACCTCCTCTACAAAGAGAGGCTGAGGGAGCCATGCTTGCTCAGCCTGAGAAGAGAAGGCTGCGGGGGACCTCATTGCAGCCTTCCAGTCCCTGAAGGGAGCATACAAACAGGAGGGGATTCAACTTTTTAGAAGGGTAGACAATGTCAGGACAAGGGGTAATGGATTGAAGCTAAAGGAGGGGAGGTTTATATTAGTAGGGGGAAGTTCTTTACAGAGAGAGCGGTGAGGTGCTGGAACGGGCTGCCCAGAGAGGGAGTGGATGTCCCATCCCTGGAAGTGTTCAAGGCCAGGTTGGATGGGGTCCTGGGTAACCTTGTGTAGATCCAGGCCTGGAGGTTGGTGGCCCTGCCTGTGGCAGGGTGTTGGAACACTGTGATCCTTGGGGTCCCTTCCAACCTAAACCATTCTATGATTCTATGATAGGCTTAAAGCTAAGAATGTGATTTTGGAGCATCTCTGGCTCTGAGACAAAGCTTGGGAAAATTGTCACAAAATCTGGGAGGCAGAAAGCTTAGACTGCAGAGAAACGTAACCGTGGAAATGTCCCTTCCCTTTTCAGGAGAAAAATAATACTAGAAGTATATCCAGTTCTCTGAGTGCAACCAGCACTAAGGAAAATTCAATACTACGCGTTTGCAATGAGGTAAATCAATTGACAGCTATCCAGCCACAGAGAAAAAGAATGTAATTGTAACTGCAAGCAGCAAAACGGTTCTGCCTGATAGTTAGACATGGGGAAGTGCCGCTGTGTCTAATAAAATGCAGATCTCATTATCTGTTTGTTATGTGCATCAGGAGATAACTGTTCAGGTTGAAAAGTATAAAAATTTGATTTAATTCACCGACGCCGTGGATATGAGAGGGTCAGGTTGGTCTTGTAACGAGTAACAGCTTGGGGCATATGGGAAGGAGTGTAATTGCAGATAAGGCTCTAGCAAGATGAGTGGAAAATGTAATAGAGTTCAAGGATACATGAAACAAGTGTGTCCTGGTCTTCACGCAGTAATCACCTACACGTGCCATGGGCAAACAGCAAATGTAATCGCAGCCCTGAAGGAAGCCTGCTTGCAATGCTGCTGCTTGCTGCCTCAGTTTCTTCATTTGCAACACTAGAGAATTCAGACCTGGCAAGTGCTGGGCCCCTGAGGCTGCTGTGGTGTGCACAGGGACCTCGGCAAACTCTAACTAAACCCAGAGGAGTTTTCAGTGACTTCTTTGGAGGTTAAATCTGGGTTGGTGAGTGTGTACCACCATGTCATAGGTTAAAAATAACCAATGGTGACACGAATAGGGCAGAAGCTTCAGTGATGAAGGAGGAGGTCCTTTAAGTGCATCTGAGAGCTAACAAGTTCAGGCTCTGGTCTGCCAACATCAAAAGATGCAGCATCTCCCATGGTCTGGTGACCCACAGGAGGGGCTCAATGCAGTCATGTTTCCTTGCATGTGGCATGGCAGTTGTCTCTTTTCCCCCGTTCTTGAGCAGTTTCAACCACACCTGACAGGGCTGTGTTAGGGGTGAATGACCTTACCGGACACTGGAGGAGCCACACAAACCTTACTTGGCCTCAGCCAGTTCATGGGGGCTCTAGACCTTGAGACACAAACCCATTGTAGGCTTTTTTTGGTTCAGAGAACTATTTGTTCATATTGGAGGAGTTTCAGCATATCACAGAGTGTATCTTCCAAGCAACAAGAACATTTAGGGATTCACGGATCCCTTATTTCCCTGAAAGCCTCCTGGAAGCAACAAAAGAGAGTCAGAGCCAGGACTGGCCTGTGAGCAGATGCAGCATGCCAGCACAAGCTCAGCTCTTGGGAGAGGAGCCCTGACAGTGAGACCTGTTCCTTTGAATCCCAGCGCCTGGTTAGTACTGAGAAGTTGAGATCATTACAACAGCCTTATTCCAGGTGCCCAATCAATAATTCCTTTTTTTTTTTTTTTTAATTAAAGAGTGGCAGACAATTAGGGACTTCAGTAATGAACATGTTACTTCATCATGTTTTCTGCTTGGCATACAAAAGAGTCAGAGTTCTAGATATCAACCTCTAATTAATTAAGCTGGCTCCAAGGTCACGTTAAAGTTATTGATCAGCTAAGAGCAGCAGTAGATTCTTCATCTCTTGGTATCTTCAGACCAAGATTCAGTATCTTTGAGGAAGTCCCAGTTTGACTAGCCAAGATAATCCGCTCAGAGCAAGAGTATTTTGTGTGGAATTTGAGGACAAATTACAAGAAAGAAGATCTACTGGATTCTTCTAGCCTCAAGGCTGTTACCAGAATGCCATCAGAACATATTTTTTCAAGAATAATGGAGTAAGTTCTTTGTTTCATTTGAAAATATGTGAGAAATAGAAACCAGGTTCCTTCTGCAGAAAAAGCAAGCAGTAATGCAACCTGGCAACAATAACTACTTGTCTGCATGGTACAGTAACACCATGTGTAAGTATGGGGAGCCTCCCGAGTGTGTGACAACTGCAGCCAGCAATGTGTTTGTCCCACAGCACAGGCAGAGAAGAATCTACACCTCTGTGCCCATGTTTATGGATGTGCAGGCACGTGTCTTTCGGCTGCCCTGGAAATGCTGCTCTCAGCTTCAGTGTTTGGGAAGGCCAGAAAGCAGAAACATGCTGCCAGACCAGGCTGGTTTTGGAGAGGAGCAACAGAGTGCTCAGTGCTGCTCCCTGTACGCCACGTGAAAGGTTAATCACAGAATGTCAGGAGTTGGAAGGGACCTTGAAAGATCATCTAGTCCAACCCCCCTGCCAGAGCAGGACCACCCAGACTAAATCACACAGGAACACATCCAAGTGGGTTTGAATGTCTCCAGAGAAGGAGACTCCACAACCTCTCTGGGCAGCCTGTCCCAGTGCTCCATCACCCACACAATGAAAAAGTTCCTCCTTACATTCACATGGAACTCCCTCTGCTCCAGCTTGCAACCATTGGTCATTGCCCTACTGCTGCCATCACTGAGAAGAGCCTGGTTCTGTCCTCATGACTCTTGCCCTTTACATATTTATAAACATTAATAAGGTCACCCCTCAGTCTCCTCTTCTCCAAGCTAAAGAGGCCTGGCTTCCTCAGCCTTTCCTCATAAGGAAGGCGTTCCACTCTTCTCATCATCTTGGTGGCCCTGCGCTGGACTCTTTCAAGGAGTTCTGTGTCCTTCTTGAACTGAGGGGCCCAGAACTGGACACAATATTCCAGGTGTGGTCTCACCAGGGCAGGGTAGATGGGGAGGAGGACCTCTCTTGACCTACTAACCACTCCCCTTCTAATACACCCAGGATGCCATTAGCCTTCTCAGCCACGAGGGCCATCCTGCTGTCCCCCAGGACCCCCAGGTCCCTCTCACCTATGCTGCTCTCCTGTGGTGGTACCTGGGGTTGTTCTTCCCCAGATGCAAGACCCTACACTTGCCCTTGTTAAATCTCATTAAACTTCTCCCCGCTCAGCTCTCCAGCCTGTCTGAGTCTTGCTGAACTTAAGTAACCTGCTAGCCTTACACTGAGCAAGCTGGAGGAGCTGCTCTAAAGATGACAGAGTTGCTGTGAATTTACATCAGCAGGGAAAGGTTCCCTGGCAGAGATACTATTTTGAGACCCCATGGTTCCGTGGGGATTTCTCTGGTGGCAGAGGTGGCTGGATGGGCTTGAGTAGTGTCTGCCCTCCATCGGGCACTGTGAAAACCCCAAGTCACTGCCCAGGCCAAGTCAGGACCAGGAGTGAGGATAACCGTGTCAGGAAAATGACTTCTGAAAAACCAACCATTCTTAACAGATTGTTTTCAGCAAGGTCAGCATGGGTCACCCCCGAGGCACCTGAACTTTTAGGTGTGCGTAGAGCTGGAAAAAAGTGTGGGTGCTGAGAGACCAGAACCAGGGGAGGTCTTGGTGTGGTTTCAGTCAACTTAAGTGAGATTGCAGGTTGGAGGATCTAAGTTAGCAGCAGCCTGTTCCTCCCATCTCAGCAGCATGGATCTCTCCTTCACGCTGCTTCAGAGCTTGTGTAAATCCAGGCATGAGGAACTAGCCCAGATGATTAGATTTCAGTGAGTTTGGCTCTATGTTGGTCAGGAAAGAGTCACAAGCTGTTCAAGAGGAGCAGCGGAAGTATGGCAAAGCCCGGCCATCCAGGCTGCCAGGGAAAGGAGCGAGGAGACCTGCCTCTTTTTGCAGCAGCAGCACACCAGCTGAACAGCGCAGCTGCAGTGGGATGCCACATCCCCAGGCAAGTGTCTTCTCCCCATTCCTCTTTCTGGATGAGCAAAACAAACATTTAACTTTCTGGAAAACATACAGAAAGAGAGCGAGGTGACAGAAAGTTTTCATCAGCACAAATTCATGTTTTTAGTCACAAAGACAAAGCCATAAATGAATAATGGAGCTCATCTTGGGGAAGTTCACTCTTCATGCTGTTCTGTAACGTGCTCTGGAATGCCACCAACTTCAGTTGCCGCCTTCTGCATTTATGCAGAAACAATGCAAAAATAAATACAAGTGTTAGCATCCTTTGCTTTACATAACAAAGATTGGGAACAGACAATGCCAAGTTGGTTCCTTTCTGGAAAAAAATAATCTCAGTAACTCAGGTTTCATTAAGTTTAATTTCAAGCCTGTGTGAATGAAAGTGCAGGTGTAAAGGAAAAATCTCTCCAGTCCTGTTTGACTGATACTAATTTACCCAAATGGAAAGCCTGTAAATGAAGGAAATCCTGACAAGCTCCAAGGAAGGGCTAAAGGGATAATTACCTGTGACTTTTGACAAATATTCTTCACAAACTCAGAAGCTCTACTGCTTAGTAAGAGCAGAATTAAAGACCTCTCTTGAGACACAAAGACCAGAGCCTGGAAATTACAGTATCATATTTATTTGTGGCAAATTAATGGTTTTTACCCAGAGCATGGGGACGACTTGGACGCTTCTTTCTTGGTGCATTACAATCATGTCCAGAACTCATTAAGAGAGTATTATAATATATTATTTTTATATATGTATCTATGTATTTAGAAAATTTATATAGAGAGAGTCTGAGGGAAAGACAGAAATAAAACCAGCCTCAGTTACAAAAGAGAAGATTTAGATCAGGTATTATCATAGGATCATAAGATAGTCTGAGTTGGTAGGGACCCCAAAGATCACAGAGTTCCAACCCCCCTGCCACAGGCAGAGCCACCAACCTCCTGGCCTGGATCTACGCGAGGTATTAGGGAAGACTGTCTAACCATAAGGAAATTTTGGGGAAGGTTGCATTGATGTTCTCACCGAAGTTTTGAAGGAGGGGTTAACTAGGGGTTCCTCCAGCTCTGCCCCATCCATGCTGGCAGCTCTCTTCAGCTGTACATGTGAAGGCTCTGCAGCATTTAAGAGCCCAGCTGACACCGACCCTGCAGACTGACTTGAAGCAAGCCCCAGAATACTGTGGTGTGATGGCACACTTTGTTGGAGAGGGTCTTGGAGCAGGAGTGGCTTTAGACAAGTATAACCAGTGCAGTTACACTGCGTACCATCCCACTAGCTATATTTTGATGAAGGCACATGCAGATGCAGCTTAGGGCTGGGTTTTTATCCTTGCAACATGACACACAGCATCTCGCTCACCTCTCCCTGTGGGCTAATATGCCAGGAAACAGAAAGGGGGGCATCTCCTCCTCTAACATGATGCCTCACTCCTGATAAAAAATGCCCTTACATTAGAGGTGCCAATGAGAGCGTTCTCCTTCCCGGTGCATTTATGCGTGGTTATAGTAGAGGTACACCTGGTTACTTGGCACTTGCAAAACATTTTGTAACTATTATATTGAAAAAGAAAACTGTCTAACAAAAAAGTAAACAAAAAGTAAAGTATCAGTTCCAAGAGATCCTTTTAGGATTCAGTGGCACAGTGCAGATAACGGCAGAGTTTTTAACTATAAATTGTATTTGCCATTGCAAGTAATCCCACTGAAGGAAAGAGGAATATGCACAGACGGTCCAAGGCAGAGCAAAACATCCTTGTTTTGCCTATTTTGGTTCAGATCAGAAAACCAGACTCTTACATTACAAAATTGGTATGGTGACAATGCAGGACGCAGACCTGCAACGTCTCAACAACTTTGCAAACTCACTGAAATTGGCATCAGCTTTCTCTGGAAAACCCTGGGTGCATTGTGAAGATATATTTTATTGGAAAAGTAACATCTAGAGAGCCAGCTGCTACCAAACATGTATGTATTATTAACAAAGGAGTCAGAAAGCCTTCTGCTCACTGGAGTAAAGCAAGTATACAAGTTAAACTAAGCCCTGAGTTTAATTAACTGCAAGAAAAAACCCAAACTGTTGTTTTTTCACAAACAGTTATGCCCAAATGCAACACTGTACGTGCATATGAATTTTTCATATAATCATTTGTGCACACAAATAAGGGGTTTATGTAAGCAAAGACTAATTGTCTGCACAAATCTTGTCAACTGGGTGGGCTTTCACAATGTGCTAGCAAGACCCACACAAAATAAAGATCGCTTTTCTGGAAACATGGTCAAAAGCTTTTATGTACCCTCGGTAGTTAAGACATTGGATACTGTGCTTGGTGTGTTGATAGTGCAGATAATGTGCTGGTTATGTCACTGTGGGCTGTGGTGATGTGCACAATCTCTGCGCAGTCTATTTGCTGGAGTAACTAAGCCCAGAATTAAGCTGGTGTTAAGGTGTAACTGCTCTCCACAAGTGGCTGCTCCCATGCAGTTACACTTCTGTGGCTGCATCGGTCTCAGCTCTGTGTGCTGTGATCAAACCTAATAGTGGCTCAGCTCGACACTCGAGCGTGCCACCATGTCCCTGAGTGTCCCATGTTACATGATGGGCACAAGTCCAGTGATGTGACAAGAAAAGGCTGCAAGCCCTGCTGAAAGGGGATGAAATGAACGGGGAGGATGAATATTGGTGAAAGAACACGTATCATTCCAGATCCTGCAGCCCCAGAGAGAGTAGGCTGCTGCTACTGCTCGTGTCTCCAGGTCCAGCCCATAGCAAGGCTGAACACATATTCCCAGCCATCATACTGACACAAGCACACATATACATTACATACATACATACATACATGGCCAGGCAGACATATTACAGACACAGAGCACTCACACGGACATGCACATCACCAGTGGCCTCCTCCTGCTCCTCCTTTGGATGGTGTGGAAGCCCACTAGTGAGGATACGTGTCTGTACATGGTAGATCCCTTCAGCAGCTGCTCTCAGACAGTCTGCCTGGCAGCTGGCCCCTCAATCCCAGTCTCCCCAGTTCCTGCCATCTGGACATACGAGCCCCAGGTCTGCAGCCCTATTCCAGCTGGTGGTACAGCACCAGACACACACACGGTTGGCCAGGACTTCTCAGGTCCCAGAGGTGACCCCTGTGCTCTTGTCACCCTTTTGCTCCCAGGGCACTTCACCTCTTCACCACCTGGTCCAGACTGACTGGGGGTGCTGGGTCTGCGGGGACAGTCCTGGAAGGGCCCAGACAAAGTGGCGGTACCCTGGTTTGGGTTCCCACCTATCAGTCTGCCCCTTTGCCCCTCTGCTTGTGCAGTCAGGCCATGGATGATGGTCCTGGGAGCAGCCTGGCCAGGTATTTGGCCTCCCCCTCCTGCCACCATCACTCTGAGCTTGTGCAGATGAGCTTTGCCAGTAACCTAACGAACCCTTATTGTGGCCAGATACAGGTGAGCACCTTGTTTTACACCCTGCTGTGACTAAGCAGTGGGACCAGCCACTGATCTGACTTGGTTCTGCGTGCTGACCTTTGAGCAGAACCCAAATTTATTTCTGGCAAACACAGGGGATGTTTATCTTGTTCAGCAACAGACGTTTTCAATCTAGTTTTCTGTTCCTCTGCTTCATAAACTAGATCACACACACGATGCAGAAATTGGAGCTATTCCTTTTTCGTTAGAAATACTCTAATTACTGGAATTTAAATAACTTGTTGACTGGTGACTCACTAAATACATAATGAAGTAAAAAATGTGTTCATTAATTTAATTCTACTACTTATTTAGACAATAATTAAGGGGGAGAATTTGTGACTCGGGTAAGCTTTTCTCCTGGGAGTGGTCATCTTGAAGCCAACAAATCTGTGGATAAAAAAAAAAAAAGAGACACTTGTGTGTGGAGAAGGTGAGTTATCACTGTTGATAATGCAACAGCTGCTCCCTGTGACACAAAGTCCAGCAGTGAGATGTACAAAACTACTTCTGAGGGGCCACTAAAACTGTCACCCATCTGAACTGCTACCCAGCAAGTGTTCTGCAGACACGTTGCTGCACATCGGTTCATGGCAGACACAGAAACGCCTTTGCTTTGGCTGTGTGCATGGCTGGTTATCTACCTGACATCTGCTCAAGCTCAGGCTAAGTTTTCTAAGCCTTTTTTCCTTGACCAGGCACAGTGGCGAGGCTCTCTCCAGAAGCTGCTTTCAGGGCTTACTCATTTGGTGGAAGAAGGATGTGATGGTCTCATTCTTCTCATTTTCATCAAAACTTACCCACCTTGTGCCTCAGTGAAGAAGAGGACAACCCAAATGTCCATGACCCACATCCCAGGTCCAGCAACTTCATCTTTGCTTTACAGGACTGAATTTATAGAACAAATTCCTTTCAGTAAAGCTGTTTTAGTAAATTCTTAACCTTTTTATTTTTTTAACACATTGCATTATCTTGTGGTCTAACCCCAGCCAGCAGACGCTTGCTTGGTGGTATGGGGGGAGAGAATCAGAAGAGTGAAAGTGACAAGACTTGTGGGTTGAGATAAAGACAGTTTGATAGGACAGAAAAGGAAGAGAATGGCAAAACCAATAAATATAACAATAGAATATATATAAAAAAGGGATGCACAGCGAGTCTAGAGAAGGGAAACAAAGCTGGCGAAGGGGTTGCAACACAAGTCTTATGAGGAGCGGCTGAGGGAACTGGGACTGTTGAACCTGGAGAAGAGGAGGCTGAGGGGAGACCTTATTGCTCTCTGCAACTACCTGAAAGAAGGTTGTGGTGAGCTGGGGGTCAGCCTCTTCTTGCAGATAAGTAGTGATAGGACATGAAGGAATGGCTGCCAAGTTGTGCCAGGGGAGGTTCAGGCTAGAAATCAGGAGAAATTTCTTCTCAGAAAGAGTGGTTAGGCATTGGAATGGGTTGCCCAGGGAGGTGGTGGAGTCGCTTTTCCTTGGGGTGTTTAAAGAAGGGCTGTATGAGGTGCTTAGTGACACGGTTTAGTTAGTAATATAGGTGGTAGGAGGACAGTTCTTTTCCAACCTGAATGATTCTGTGAGTCTGATGCTCAGCCAGTTCCTGAGCCGTGCCCTCTCCTGGCCAACACCAATTGTATACAGAACGGAATATCCCTTTGGCCAGTTTGTGCCAGCTGTCCTGGCTGTCTGTGGTTGTCCCCCACCTACTCACTGGCAGGGCAGTATGCAAAGGGGAAAAGTCCTTGACCACCTGACATCAACTAAAACCACCACTGTGTGATCGACATGATTCTCATCCTAAATCCAAGCCACAGCACTACAGCAGCTGCTGGAAGAATCAACTGCATCTCAGCTGAAACTAGACATATTACACCTTCAAACTGTGGATGGAATTAAATTTTATTACTGGATTTTTTTCATAATTAGTCAAAAAAAGAACAATTCTGGTAAAGGAAATCTGGTTAAGGAAATTCTGGTTTGTGGAAATATTCTTTTGCAATGAATTCCAGTGGTTTAATGCAGTACTCTGATATTGCATTGCTAATACACGGTATGTTGTAGAGGATTTTCAAATTGCTGGGATTGGAAATGCCAATTTTATCTCATATTCGTCTCATTTGGGTAGCTGAACACACAGAAACTCCAAAGTGGCCCCACCTGGTGCTGCTCTAGCACAATTTGAGCTGGAGGTTTGGGACGCAGCATCATTATTAAAAATCACATAGTGTGCTGGTTGTTTGCATTACGCTGTCACTATTAGCATAGTGCCTGATGTGAAGTAACTGTGATCCTGGAGTTGTGTGAAGAACTAAAACTAACGTGGCTGTGGCAAATCCAAAGCATAGGAAGGCCAGGGGAACTCATTAGCGTACCAAAGAAAATAGGCTGAGCAGAGAAATCAGGAGGACAAATCACTTAGGTTTTCTTTGTGTGGAGTGGGAATATGCAATAGCGTATGAGATTAGATAGAAGGACTCTTGTGAGAAGGGGCAATTTAGCAATCACACTGAGAAAGAAGATGAAGCCAAGTAATGAATGACATCATGAAAAGAACTCGGGAAAAAAACATGGAACAGAGACCTGAGAGACAGTGATATTTATGAAAGAAAAGAGGTGAGAATTACCGGTGCTGGATGATGCAGATGATTACCCAGGCACTGAAACCCAAAAGGGAACTCAGGAGGCAATAGTGTTAACGGCAGCTGGTAGATCAAGAAGAGTAAGAAAAAATATTTCACTGCAGGTGAACGAAGATTTTGGTCCAAGTAGTTCTAATTTAGTGGGAAGAAGTCAAAATGGGTGAAAAATGGGAGTTGGAAAGAGTGAAAATTAGGGAACAGAGGAAACAAGGGCTGGACTTGGGGGTCTGGACAGCAAATATAAAGGTATAAATGGCTCAGAAAACTGATTTTCAGAGACAGTCTGGGAAATAGTTGGGGCAGAAGAAAATTACCCTAAAGTAGAGTCATTAGAAAAGACAGAAAGTGAGATGAGACTATGACTGATGGGACGAAAGGGAAAAACAGATTTAAAAGCAGATGATTATTTCTCCTTTTTTTCCCTATGAAAAAAAAATTATGTAAAAGTTTAAGGGGTTTAATTTTTAAAAAAGTGAATTATAAATTGAGGGGGAGGGAAGGCAAAACAGAGGTAAGATATTTTTGTGGAGTACGAAAAGGAGATAGGTTTGGTGTTCCTTACATAGCTGGAGTAGAAAGGGGTAGATGTGATCTGGGGTTCCAGAAGAAAGGCAGATAAAGTACCTTCCTTGAAAAAGGACGATAAGGAAGTTAGGAACTCATATACCATAAATTTCACTTCAACTCCCTCCAATATGCTTGATAAATACTAAATTGCTTGTGAACAGATTACTATTTTCTACCAGGTATGTTTCAGGAATCACTGAGAGTAAAGAAATCTTAGTTTTCTCCTGAGAAAATGTGACAGGCCTCGTAGGTAAGAGGCAGACAGTGGGTGCCCCTGTGTTTTCATTTCAGTAAGCCTCTTGATGCCATCTTGTAACATTCCTTTTAAGTATGGATGGGAAATACTGTCCACATAAAAGTAGTATGAGGAGTCCAAGATGCGTTTGGAAAGCAGAGGCAGATTTACCTGACAGTTTAGGGATGTTTAAGTATACCAGATGCATCAGGCTCTGGAGGTGCTCATTTATCACTGACGACTGTAAAGGTGATTTTAAGCTATTGTTTCAGTTTTCTGAGCAGTTATGCAAAATGATGCATCCCCCTCTAGGTTTGGATGGCTTACTGTCCCAGTGGAAGGATGCTTTGAGGCAGCTTCTGGGGGAAAACAGCTGGTTTTGGTGGTGGTAGGTTCATTAACGAGCCGGATGCTGGAATACAGATCACTCCTGGTGGATTTGCAGGCTCCCACCTGGAAAGGCTAACGCGTTTCGGGAAAGGAGTGAATGTTTCCAGGTTGCCGACGAAAACGCACTTGGAAATGGTTAGTGCGGAGTCAGTTCCTAGCCTTGTGTGCGGCGTGTATCGCCTGTCGCCCGCGGCTGCCTGCAGCCACCGGCCATCGCTCCATCTCCCGCCACCAACAGCGCAGGCCCGGGAAGAGCACAGGCGCACCGCAAGCCTGGCTCCGCTTCCACCGCGGGCTGGAGCAGGAGCGCGGCTCCTGCCTCCCTCCGGCCCTGAGCGCCGCGCAAGGCCCAGCGCCGGGGCGCGCGGAAACCTGCCGCCCCAGAGGGCCGCTGGCCGCCCCAGAGGGCCGCTGGCCGCCCCAGAGGGCCGCTGGCCGCCCCAGAGGGCCGCTGGCCGCCCCAGAGGGCCGCTGGCCGCCCCAGAGGGCCGCTGGCCGCCCCAGAGGGCCGCTGGCCGCCCCAGAGGGCCGCTGGCCGCCCCAGAGGGCCGCTGGCCGCCCCAGAGCCGCCCCCGCCGCTCCGCTAGCCTCCCCTCCCTCGGCCCGCCGCGGGGTGCCCGTGTGCGAGGCACAAGGGGAGGGGAGGCGAGGCGAGGCGGAGCCGGGGCGGGCGCGGATGGCGACGCTTCAGCAGACCTTAGCGACCGCGGCCGTAGCGCGGGCGGCTGCTGCGGGCTGCTGGTACGGGCGGCGGGGCCGCCCTGAGAGGCGGGGCTGGAGAGCGGCGCGCTCCCCTCCCCCCTTCGCTCCATGTTTGCCAATGGGCGGGTCCGGGTATCCCCGCTGCCCGCCTCTGTCGGTCAGGGCGAGTCCATTGCGTTCCGTACGGGGGGGTAGCTTCAGGCCCGGATGCTGCCTCCCGGTCCGGTTCGGAGAGAGAGGGAGGAGCAACGGTAGCGCCCGTGGATCAGAAGCGGGCGCTGTCCTGCGGCGGAGGGGGTGGCTGATCGGGCGGGGGGAGCCGCTTTGTCCCGGCGGCTCTCCCCTCCCCCTTTCACCCCCCCTGCGTCCCGGCGGGGGATGGTGTGTCCCGCAGCGCGCGCCTTGCTCGCGCGGTTCGGCGGATCGGCGGGGGGAGGGGACGGGAGACCCGGGCCCCGGTGGCTTCTCACAGCGACCGCGGGGATCTCGGGGAGTGGGCGCCGGGGATAGGGGGGCCGCGGGGGCGCGGTGCTGGCGGCCGGGACCATGTCGGCGGACGAGGAGGAGCTGAAAGTCCCGGAGGAGATGTTCAAAGATGTCAAGTTCTTCGTGGTGGGAGACATCGACCCCAAGGTACCGGGTCACCCTCCCCCTCGGCCCTTCCCTCCGCACCCTCCTGCCTTCCCTCCTCCCGGGGACGCCGTGGGATCGCCCAGCCCCTGTACCCCAGCACCCTCCCCCCCACCCCACACACACACACTTCCCGCGCGGGCTCGAGGCTCACGCGCTGTTTCGCAGCACGCGCCCTGTGCCGCCCCCTGGGGAAGGCGCGCGCCTGAGGGAGTGCGTGCGGGGGGGGGGGGGGGGCGGGGTAACGGCCGGTAACGGCCGTGCGCGGGGCCGGCGCTCGCCACCGGCCATGGGAGCCGCCGGCGGCTCCGGCGCGCAGGCCCCGCAGCCGCCCGAACGGAGGAGGGGCGGGCGAAGGGACTTCCTGTTAC
The DNA here is from genome assembly GCA_022605575.1 of Laterallus jamaicensis coturniculus. NCBI lineage: Eukaryota > Metazoa > Chordata > Aves > Gruiformes > Rallidae > Laterallus > Laterallus jamaicensis. Next base: position 3,831,346 of record JAKCOX010000032.1, on the reverse strand, counting down.
GGCCCGGCCCGCGCGGGGAACCGGCGGCGGTGCGGGGCAGTGGCTCGGTGCCGCTCCTCCGGCCGCGGGGCGCTCCGCAGGCCGCGCTCCGTCTCTCCCGGCCCGCCTTCAGCGCCTCGCCGTGCCGGTCCCGACTCCTCCCGTCCCCGCCCCGCCGCTGTATGCAGGACGGGGACGGTGACAGGCCGCTCTCGCCGCCGGGAGGCTGCGCGGAGGGAGGCTTGGCCGGCGCTTCTCCCCCTCCGGCCCCGCAGACGTGCCGGCCAGCCCGCTCCCCTCCTGCTTCGGCGGTGGGCGCAGCCCAGGACCCCCGCGGCTCCGGTGCCTGCCCCAGCCTGGGCTCGCTGGGGTGGCGATGCGCTTGAAGCGTCGACGCCGTGGCTTCGCCGTCCGGCTGCTGGGGGCACGAGGAGCAGAAGGTGCCGCCAAATGCCTCCCTCCCCCCCCCCCCCCCCCCCCCCCCCCCTTCCCTGGGCACATAGTGGGATGGCAAAGCTGGCCTGGCCCGGCCTAGGGCGATACCCGAGGTGATGCAGCTGGCCTTGCAGTTGAGAGCACCCAGCCGTGTTGGCTGAAACGGTTATAAAAAGTTTGTGCCATGTCCAACTAGACAAGCATCCCAAGTGCACAGTATCTAGCTTTGGGACGTCACTTTTGTGCTAGCAAATTCCTGCAGGTTTCACTCAGAAATAAAGTCTTGGCTGCTCTGGGAGTTGCTGGGGTTGAAACTTTGTACAGCATTGGGTCCTGGCATTCACTGGGGCTTGTAGGCCTTTAAGTGAACTTTAGATACAAGAACTGATCTGTTGAGAAGGTTTTTATTTGTAGGGATAGGATTTTACACTAAAAGAAACGCAGTCTTGAAATATAGTTAAAGAGCAAGGAATAAAATCCAAAATCCTTTTCAAAAAATTTCATGTTTAAAGTGTTTGAGCTTGAGTAACAATTCCCATATTAAGAAACCCCCAACCTAGAGCAACAATATTATTATGCATCTGAAGATAAGTGAAAAAGGAATAGCACTCTTGTATTTAATTTATCTGTAATTGGTGTCCTGAAAGGCATGTAGTTAGTTGTGTGTTGGCATAGCAAGACAATCAGCAGTATTCCCATAGAGTGAGCAAACAAACCTTCTCTTAAGCTAGTTTTCTTATTTAAAGTTTTATTCTTCTTAGCAGGTAATACCATTGTCTTAAGGCTTTGATTCCTTCTCACTTAGGTACACTAAGTTCTCTCTTTGTGGGATTGCTTTGCTGGGTGGCAGACAGACACTGAAGGTGTCTCTGGCAGAGTTGGTAAGGTCAGGCAGAGAAGTGGGTGCAGTTCTTCCAGGATGGTGTTGTGCTGGAAGCAGTCCAGCCACTTTCTCAGATGAGTGATGCTCCAGTTGAGAAACCCCGTGCATCTTGAGTTGTTTCTGCAGACAACCGGTCCGTTTGAACACTGGTGCTTTGGATTCTGAAATGACTTGCTGGCATGGCACAGCCTTACAGAGGCCAGGGCTCGTTCTGGTGCCTGCACTGGTGAACCCTTGGGAGCACGAGGCGTAGGGAGGGCAGAGTCTCGTGTGAGTTGGGTCACAGAGCTGCGTCAGAGCACGGAAGTGTTGTGCCATGCTTGGGGCCGGTTCATCATGGTGCCTTTGTGCTTCCTCCTACTGGTGCCCTTTCTGGTACCCTGGGAACAACCCAGGCAAGAGAACTACTGACCAGCTGTGATTCAAACCAAGGCAGAGAGGAGAAATTGGGCACTGAGCTCTAGAAATAACTTATAAACACAGTTCTTAGAATGAAGGGTTGCTCCGTTGTGAATATAAAACTTAGTTATATTTGAAGTTTTCTACCTCTTGGTATACAAACAGACCCTAGCTTGATTTTTGAAAAGAAGTTATCACCTTCATCTTTTAGGGAGGAGTGCACTTTGATCAGTTTAGCGTTCCAGATGGCTTAATGGAAGACCCATTATCTTAAGAAGTATTTAAAACACCCCAACACAAGTGGGCACTCCAGACAAAACTGAGCCAAGAACAAAAAAAAAAAAAAGCAGGAACACATTCAGGTGAATAACTGTGTAGCCACTACCTGTTAAAACATATGCAGCAAAAAACGAAGGGAAACAAGAGTCTGGAATTGTGCCTAGATGTTCTTTGGCAAATGAGGGAGAATCAGGCTGCTGGCTCTCAACTTTAAATCTATTCCATTAGGATGTGCACTTGGCTGCTCACACCTTATGGGTGGGTGAGGAGCAGACATCAGCTTTTTTTTTTATAAAATAAATGCTTTTCCTGCTTTCCTAAAAGATGGAAACCCAAACCATCACCAGACAAAAATCACTATTTCATAAAGAAAGAGATAAAAGTAATGCAATGCAGTATGAGGACTTTGAGCAGGATATTTGGTTTCTGGTTATCTCTTGGTTTATTATTTTAATTTTTATGCCCATTGTCTTCCTAGATTTGAACTTTCTCTGGTTTCTTCCAACACAGATTTCAGTGGGAGAGAACAAAGATAAAGCTTGTACCCCCCCAAAAAAAGTAATTTTGCTTAATGGCTTCAGGCTAACATCTGAAGTACAGAATTTTTAGAATGATCCTATTGGAGCTTTTCAGTGTTTTATTTCTGGTGACAGGTATGTATGGTTGATATTAGCATGGGTGTTGTTCTTTAATTATGCCAGTTCAAGTTTTCAGTCCAGGCACTATTTAAACTGGTGTCAGGTGTTCTGAGAGGTGCCTGGATGTTGACAGGAGCTAAGTTAAGAAAAATGTTTCATACCCCTTTAAAGAATCCTGTGAAGTTACTTTCAGTCATATTTATAGTGTTCAAACTTGCTACCCAAAACTGCTGTAACTGTTTTCCATAGTCAGACTCTTCAATGCAGCATTGTTTCACTATAAAAAGAAGTCATAGTTCTAGCTCATTACATGTAACCTTTTTCTCATGCTGTCAGGTATGGCTGCTCAGTTTTCATTACATTCACTCCTGTTTTTAGCCTTCCCAGAAACAAGCCACTGAATGGGGTTCATCACTGAGGGAGAGCTGTGCAAGGCAAGGAGCCTGGTGTTAAGGAATTTCACTAGGCTCTGGGTTACTCTAGGCTTGCTTTTATTAACAACTCAGAGTTGGGCCATCACCTCGGGGAGCGGCACCCCAAGCGTTGGGTCTATGAACTTACTCTTTTAACACAATTACATATTAGACTAAGTCCCCCATTTCGGTTGGCTGAAAGTCCATAATTTGCCTTTGTCTTTTTCTCTTCAGGTATCAGTGATTACTTAGTCTCAGTTCTGCTTAGGACCTTAGGTTCTGCTGCTCCATCTTGGAGGTCACTGTCTCCTCTTCATCTTTCTCAAAATCTCAATATTCTATATTAAACATTTAAGTTCTTAGAACTCTACTTAACCATGCAATACCTTATTCTTCCCTTAAACTGAAATAATTTACTCAATCATTTCTATTACATATGTGCACCTACCCTAGCCAGTCCTTCATTTATAACTATCTACTGACTAACTCAGCCGAGGACTTAACTCCTCCATGGAAAGAGCTATCCATGGGACACCGAGGCAGCTTAATATGATTACAACAGATTTGTTGTAGTTTTGTGTGGTTGGGTTCTGGAGGAGGAGGGGGGCTGCAGGGGTGGCTTCTGCAGGAAGCTGCCAGAAGCTCTCTGCAGGCCCCACAGAGCAAACACCAGCCGGCTCAAGGCCGGAGTCATTGCTGACCAAGGCTGAGCCCATCAGCAATGGTCACAGTGCCTCTGGGAATCACATTTGGGAGAAAAAACCCAACTCATAAGCCTCTCAATCAACATCTATTTTCTCCCCTGTCCACTTGAAAAGGGGAGTGATAAGAGTAACATTGGTGGGTATCTGGCCTCCAGCCAGGGCCAAACCACCACAGACCTTTTTGGCACCCATTGTGGAGCTTGAAGGGCTGGGATAGCACTGGAACATAGGACCCTTACTCCTGAGGTTGTGATTTGAAGCCCTGAGAAGTGGACTAGTGTTTTCCTGGAGCTGCACTGAATCACTTATCTCCAACAAACCCCTTGAAGTTTTATTCCACCCCTCACCTCTGCAAATCACATATTTAAGAATCATCATTAAAATCCCCATCCCAACAGAAATTCCCCACAACTATTACACTCCCCATCTATGTTCAGTCTGTTCTGCCCATTCCCTCTTCCAATTACTATCCTTATCTCAAATTCCTTAAGCCCCACATTGGGCACCAAAAAGGACTGTGGTAGGTCAGCCCCAAGCAGCAGCTGGGCACCACACACCACTGGCTCATTCCCAGAGGAGAAACAGAGCGAGCCTGGGTTGGAATAAGGACAGTTTACTGACCAAAGCACAGTGAAAGGGGAAACAATAACAGCCAATTATACTCACACCCAGTGATAAAACAGAGTACCTTACTGACCTGATAGTTACAGAGCACTGCAGAACACAGGGACTAACCCAACACCCCAGCCACACTCAGACCACCCTTGAGGCACCAGAAGCACCCCTACCCAACCAGCCCCTTTTATGGGTGAGTGATGTCAGGTGGTGTGGAAACAGCCTGGGCTGACTCAGCTCACCTGCGCTGGCTGCTGGGGAGGGTGACTCTGGCCTGGCCAGAACCAGGACATTATTGTTTAAAAACACCTGTGATTACATAGCTGTAAATGCCATATCATTAATCTTATTCCTTTGTAATAATAATTAAGTATAACATACTGTTTGTATTTAACTCTGTTTTAACACCTGGTAGTGTAGCTGTTCTTAAGTACTTGATACTTTCAAAAGGTCTGTATTTTGATTTAGCTTTTCCCACTGGAATTGTAGCATCTCATGTTACCTTGCAGTGAGCTGAATTTCATGCAGGAAGGTAGCCTGTGGTTTAGGAGGTGGGTGTGTAAAATGGAAATATTCTGACCTGTTCCCATGTGGAGGCAAGAACAGCAAGCTTGTGGTGAATTTTCTTGGTTATTTTAGAGTATTCTTCTGTAATTTGATAGTATCACATACTCACCCATTGCAGGAAAATAGATGGAGTATTTTTAAAACTGAAATTCTAGAGTCAGGTACCTCAGTCAGAAAGTGCTAGAATTGTCTCCTTGCTGACTTGCAACCTTCCTATGCTTATTTTTCTGCTTAGTGTGGGTGCTTTGTAGTAGCCCTACGGCACGTTTTGAGAGTTGTCTCTTTCCAGTGCCCTGTCCTGTTTGGTGTGTGGGGTAGGGTGTAATTGCTTAAGGACCAATTACTGTTTAACATCTTTGTTGGTGACATGGACAGTAGGATTGAGTGCACCCTCAGCAAAGCTTCCCAGTGACACCAAGCTCTACGGTGTAGTCAACATGCTGGAGGGAAGGGATGTTATCCTGAGGGACCTTGACAGATTTGAGAGGTAGGCCAGGGCGAAATCACATCTGGTTCAACAAGGCCAAGTGCAAGGTCTTGCACATGGATTGGGGCAATCTCCAGTATCAATATAGACTGGAGGATGAGTGGATCGAGAGCAACCCTGAGGATGACTTGAGGGTGGTGGTGGATGGGAAGCTGAACATGAGCTGGCAGTACAGGAAGCCAGTTGTGTCCTAGGCCACATCAGAAGCAGCATGACCAGCAGGTTAAGGGAAGGGATTCTCTCATCTGAGAGCTGACCTGCAGTGCTGCGTCCCGCTCTGGGGTCCCCAATACAGGAGAGACATGGAGCTGTTGGATTGAGTCCACAGGAGGCCATGAAGATGAGCAGAGGCCTGGAGCACCTCTGCTGTGAAGATCGGCTGAGAGAGTTGGGTTTGTTCAGCCTGGAGAAGGCTTCAGGGAGACCGTATAGCAGCCTGCCCCCTGCTGAAGGGGCTACAGAAAAGCAGGAGAGGGACTGGTTACCAGGGTAAGGAGTGACAGGACAAGGGGGGTGGCTTTAAACTGTTGGTGGGGAGGTTTACATTAGACATAAGTAAGAAATTCTTCCCTGTGAGGGTGGTGAGGCCTGGCACAGGCTGCCCAGAGAAGCTGTGGCTGACCCCTCCCTGTCAGTGTTCAAAGCCAGGCTGGATGGGGCTTTGGGCAGCCTGGGCTAGTGGAGGGTGTCCCAGCCCATGGCAGGGGGTGGGACTAGATGGGCTTTGAGGTCCCTTCCAACCCAATCAGTCTGGTTCTGTGATGGTACTTAATAGTCTTTTACATGAATGCTATGCCATGCTCTCTGCTGCTCACTGTTGCAGGGACAGCATCCTGTGACAAACCCAGCAGGTTTGAGGGATAGATCTCTGTCCCTAGTAGCTTTTAAGAGGATGGACGTCATAGCAGTTTGGTTCTGCAAATTCATTATGAAGAGAAACTTAATTTCTGAATGATAGAAGGAAAAAGGCGAAGAATAACCTTGAGTGGCATTCTCAGTGTCTGAACTCTAGATCTTACAGTTGTAATACATTTTTTTCTCTTTTTTCCTTCCACACCCTGCTGCCTTCTCTCTTTGATTCATACCAAAGTGAATCACATTTTAGGGAACAGGGAGCTGGTTTCATTGCACAGATCTCTACAACTGAGCTGAGAGAATGCTGAATTCTTAAACCAATACCTTCTAGATGGGCCTTAACAAAAATAGGTGTAAGACATGTGTTGTGAGATGTTTTCTATTTTCTGAGTACAGAGTGACAGAGCTGGACATTTCAATTCTGTCTCTTGAAGGTAATAATAACTTAGGGGTCTTGTGTCCTTTTTTTCCCCTTATTTCTCTCATTCAGTTTTACCCCTCCATCACTTCTTTTCCCCATACATCTACTCTTTGTTAGAATGTTTCCCTTCTCAAGGCAGTGGTTATAACATGCATTTGCTTGCAGATCATTCTAATACCAAAGGGGTATTTGACATGTTCTCTTCATGGTTGTTCTGTCTGGCTGAGTTGCTTTGGAGCAGCTGCACGTCTTCTTCAGACTTGCTCATATGCTCTTGGATGAAGTATATTGATTGGATCCAGAAGTACTGGAACCAAACATGTTTGGTGGAGGTGGAATTCTTTTCTTAGCTGCTTGAATGTATTTTTTTTCTATGTCTGAGTAAATAACTGGCCAAATCTGGAAGAATCCCTATGAAGACTGTGCAGTCAGGATGTTACCTTTTTGAAGGTAACTATTGGGTTAGCTTTTTTAAAACTTCAAGCTCTTCTTCTGAAGTATATTCAGATAATTCCAAAGCTACCATATACAAAACCAAACAACAAGGAGAAGGGTTTTCTTACCCTGCCTGAGAGGAAATTGTGATTTTTTTTGGAAAATACATGTTTTTTGACACTTTGCAGCTTTCTGCCCTCAGCCTGAATTATTTTGGAAAGTAAGTCTTCACTTGAACCATTAAAATTTAGCAGAAGTGTAAACTCTTGGTGTTCAGGTTTTAGATGGGATCTTCAAAAAGGATCCACTTTCAGGAGGATAGTCCAGAGAGGTCATAATCCTTCCTCTCCTGAGTTAGTGTGTTTGTGCATTAAGATTTTTCTGAAATAAAAGATGCCAAAATTTGTTGACTTCTCTCTGTTCTCTTTTGGGTTTAGGTTATTCAGCTTCTGAAAGCTGGGAAAGCAAAGGAAGTTTCTTACAATGCACTGGCTTCACATATTATTTCAGAAGATGGGGACAATCCAGAAGTTGGAGAATCTCGTGAAGTTTTTGATCTCCCCGTGGTAAAGGTGAACGACTCATCCATGAAGCTGTCAAAGTAGTGATGTGGATATTTCTTTATTACAACAGAAAATACTCGGTTTTGGATGATGACCAAGTGAAACCTGTCTGTAAAAATCTTGTGTTACACAAACGTTTATCTTGGCTGGGAGACATCTTTTACAATTCTTTTTTTCTCTCTTGTTGCTCTGTATCAGTGGGTGTTTTGGTTTTGTTTTCTGGTTTTTGTTTTTTTTTTAAACTGTTTTTCCCAGATTCACAAACTCCCCATCTGTGAGATGGTGTTCTGTTAGCTGTACTTCAGAAGTGTTTCTAAACACTTCTAAATGGGAAGGTTCTTACAAGCTTCTGGCAATGGAAAACCTCAATTTAGAATAAATAGTGGACTGCTGAGGGTTTTAGAAACACATATAGTTGGCAATGTTCAAAATTATTTTGTTGATCCTGCATATCAGTGCTACACTGTTTTTAAAAAATAAGAATTTGTAGAAAAAATATACTGTTTTTCTTTATTTTGGTTTTCAATTTCTTCCCCCCTTTTTTTTCCCTCCTTTCTTTATTTCTTATACTGGAGTTACCAGTATTTTGTTACTGTCTTACTGTTTTATTTTTCTAGTGAAGGATTCTGGGCCTCATGTTTGAAAACTGTCACTCTGCAAGTTATGAGAGTAATTAGAAGGAAAAACATCAGCATTTCAGTGCCAGTACTTTTGTGTACATGATTTGGGGTTATTTTATTCCCTGTGGTTGCCAGTGACAGTAGAGAATTTTGATAGTTTATGTCATGTGAGTTCACCTGACAATGTAGAAGTATTAATTCCATAAACTAAAGGGTTCTTAGCTAGAGTCCTTATGGTTTTAGTGGGTGTGCTGATTAGTTTTTAATTCATTCTTCTGAAGTGTCTGAGGCATAATTTTAATCTTACAAACAAGACAACTGCTGCTGTTCTCATGTGAAGGAAGGACATCTGTATTGTGCTTTCTGCTTTCTAATGTCATTTACTTAAATAATTTAATTTTCTTCATAACTGCTACTAGCTAAAATTTTTCATTTGCCAAATGAGAACAAGTCTTTGAGTAATGTCATTTAGTATGACCTGAAAACATCACAGCGTGTGATCTATAATGAAGGAGATTAGACTAAGTATTAAGGAAATGGAAGCTAGAGACAAAGGTAGCTTGTTGTCAAGAGAATAGGAAAGCATAGAGAATAGGAAATAAAAAAAATCAATGTAGGAAAATCTCCCAGTTCTTTTCAGAATATTGATGTGTTATGAATTCGATGTTTTTAGTTAATTTTTATGCCTTTTTCTAAGGGAAGGAGAATAACAAGAGTTGGAACATCATGTGCAAAGTTACCACAACGTGTTTGTTTCTTGAGGAAAAGTCATTCATACTGAATGTGATGCCACCCTTTCTCTTCATTGTTCCTTACATCCTGCATTGGGACCACTGTCCTACATATCTTCCCTTCTCCACCACCTTACTCCCTCTCCCAGAGCAGGGAATACTGTCCCAGAATACTGTCTGTTAGGGGCCATCGCCTATGAGCTTAGCAGCCCTCATCACTCTGTCTTCAGAAACTTTCTGTATGAGGTTATGGTTCCTGCCTCCTTGGTAATGAGTGGAAGGTAGGGGATTGCCTTTTAGAGCATGGAAAACTGAAAGAAAGGAGAGGATGAATAAGTACTGTGAATGGTTCTCCTGGCACAGTAGAAACACAGGAGAAAGGGGTCTTGCTCCCATATTGCTGCATGACCTGTGAGCAGTCTGTATGTTAAGTCTTCGAAATAAAGCAGAACAGTCTTTTCCTGCAAAAGTCCCTTAGCAGGGGGAATTGGCCAGCCCCTTTTCAGTGGTCTGTGGGGACAGTACTAGGGGCAATGGCTGCAAATTGGAGCACAGGAAGTTCCACACCAACATGCGGAGGAACTTTTCCCCAGTGAGGGTGACGGAGCCCTGGAATAGGCTGCCCAGGGAGGTGGTGGAGTCTCCTTCCCTGGAGATATTCAAGACCCGTCTGGACGCCTATTTATGTAATATGAGCTAGGGAGCTGCTTTGGCAGGGGGGTTGGACCCAATGATCTCTCGAGGTCCCTTCCAACCCCTAAGATTCTGTGATTCTGCGAGTGCAGTGAGTGTGAAACACTTAGGCTTTCAAAGCTTGGAGATGTATATCAAAACTAGCTGTAGTATGAACTTGGAAGGTAATTTGTATTTCACACGTTCAGACCAAGGTTTTTAACATCTTGTTTTTATTTTTCAGCCTTCCTGGGTGATCTTGTCTGTTCGCTGTGGCACTCTCCTGCCGTATCCTTTAAGTTCAAATTTGAATAAATTCAAGAAACATGTTAAAATCAATACCACCGAGGGTTTAAAGATTGCTTCAGGTATGTAAGCATACATTTTTAAAATGATAGGATGTGTGTCATTTGCCAGGGTTGCAGCATGCTTGGAGCTTCTTTGGCTTACTTCAGTTTTCCTGTCACACTAGTGATTTTGGATGCTTATTAGGCACTGCCTTCTCTAGAAGCAGCACTAAGTAAGGGATAAAGGTACAATAATCCACACCAGCGCTGTATTATAAATAACTTTATTAACAGATAGTGTTAGTATTCCTATTTTTGGTATAGTCTGTTCTCATCTTTGGTAGTCCCTTGTTTATGTGATGCTAGCTTTGTGGTTCTTAACATGCTTGGAGCATGTATTCTTGCATATGGATGGCATATTCCTTCCTCTTCTTGTCAGTTATTACTGTTTCATCTTTACATTCTCCTCAGTTTGTTCTTTGGGTCATAGGAATGGTGACAATAGCTGCTATTGCAGGAAAAAAGTCATGTATCTTTTTCTCAGACCATTCACCATAAAGATTCTGTATATGGAGAAGCTGAAGTGGAGCAATAACATTTTGGTACAGATACAAGCAGATGGTGGCAACTAACAGTGGCAGGACTAGGGATGTATGCTGTCAGGCATGAGATCTCATTTTGAAATGAGGTTAGCAGGTGCTCATGTCTATAATGGAAAACAAGAGGTGGTAGATGCAAGAATCCAGGTGCTTGTGTTAAGAATTCAGGTCTTAATGTGCTTTATCAGTTTGGAATTCATGTTTTATACCCAGTATTTCAAGCTATGTGCCTTTGCATCATGCTGTGTCTTGACTGGTTTGGAAATAGGCTGTATATCCTCTACTTCCCCAAAAGAACTTGGCTCAGGGAGTGAACTGTAGGAAGAGGAAAGCATTAAGTTTATCAGCTAGAGATGTAGTAAGGCCTTTGTACAGGCTGTATTGATGGCAATAATCAATATCTCAGGTAGGATTCAGCAGTGAGTGTGACACACCTGCGATAGTCATGGATACAATGCACCATGAATGACTTGCCTTCCAAATGAAAAAAAACACAGCAGGTGGTACATGGGAAAACCCAAATTAGCAGAGCTACTCCTGTATTAATAATTTGATTGTTGTGATGTGATCTAGGCTGGTGATTTTTGTGTTTTACACCTGGAAATAGTAAATGGGTTTATCACCCTGCCATCATCAGGATGGAAGTGTATTGTTGCTTATGTCACATGTCTGTAAGCCTTCTCCCTGTTCTGAGGGCTGGTTTTAAAAATAAAAGGCCTTGGAATTAGCTACATTTTCAGGCTGAGCTAATCTTGCATTCTGCTTTTAGTGGGTTGACCTTGGCTCGCTGGCAGGTGCCCACCACGCTGCTTGGTCACTCCTTGGCAGGATGGGGCAGGAGAAAATAAGATGCAGAAAACCTCCTGAGTCAAGATAGAGGCAGTTCAGTAATGCAGATGCAAAGTTTGTGTGCGGAAGCAAAAGGAAAACAAAAGATTTATTCTTCTCTACTTCCCATCAGCAGGTGATGTCTGACCACTTCCCAGGAAGCAGGGCTTCAGTATGCCTAAAGGTTGCTCTGGAAGATGATCAGAAATAACTAATACCACCCTTCTCGTCCCTTTCTCTCAGCTTGTATTGGCTGAGCAGCCATGCTATGGTATGGAGTATCCCTTTGGTCAGCCTGGGCCAGCTCTCACAGCTGTGTCCTCTCCCAGGCTTTGGTGAGGGGAATGTTGGAGAGACACCCTTGGTGCTGTGCCAGTGCTGCTCAGCAGCAGCCAAAACCCCGGTGTGTTACCAGCACCTTGCTGTTACCAATTCCCAGCACAGTGCTACGAGGAATATGAACTCTTTCCCACTCAGAGCCAGTACACAATTATTAGTGGTGGTCTTTCCCATGGAGAAGTTGCACTATTAGAAAACTGGTCATCTGTCTGAAACCAGGTTGTTTTGGTTACTTTTTTAAAAGGATGCTCTGGGAGCTGATGTTATTACGTACCCAAAAGAGAAATCAACAGATAGGACCACAGAATGACGCAGTCCGTAGCTAAATTGTAGCAATAAATGTGTGAATGTGGCCCCAGATGGCTATTGCACAGGAAGTCTTTATAGTGGGTATGTAGGAGTAGCCAGATGAAAAGACCAGGTCTCTGTAGTATCATGCTCTTGGCTTGCACAGAAGAAGGAAGCTGTGCACACCTGTGAGCAGTAAATGTGTTCTTGCCTCTTTCTTCTTCCTAGCACTTCATGTCCTTAGAACCTGGTGGCTGTACTATTTATTCTGAGCCTTACAGCACTCACTGAAAGGGGTTGTTAAGTCTTAACTTTGTTCTGTTTCAACCTCTTTGTGACTTCTAGTGCAATGACACCTGGCATTTCTTCAGGGTTTTAGGTACTCTAGTGTAAGGACAAATCCACAGTTAATCGAGAAGCTTACTCTTTGCAGTTGATTGGTTTGGGATGCTGTTTAGGCAGAGGTTTCGGGCTGCATTGGCCTCTTGTTTATGTTTTAATTTGGAGGTGTAATACTCAAAGTTTTCCAAGAAACATCTTTTGTCATTAGATATGTGGATCTAATAAAAGCTTTGAAGATTTTTTGCTTGCTTACCAATTCTGATACTTATTTGACAGGAATTTGCCTGTAGGTTTTAAAGACGAAGTTTAATGTAGAAAGTCTTAATGCAGTATAGAAGTGTAATAATTTTGCCTATTTCTTATAAATACGTTTTAATGTTGCAGTGTGGAAGTTGTGTTCATCAGGGGAACTTCAGAGGGGAGAGTGTTCTCCTGTTCACTGCTGAAAGCACAACTGGACTAGCCTCCAGTTGAAGGGAAGTAACAGAAAAGTGAAGCTGGAAGCAGCCTTTCTGAAGCAGGAAATGCATGTTTCATGTGTGAAAGCCTCAGTTATAATGCCATAAAGAGGGCTGGTGATTTCTTTCTTCATTCTCTCGATAGCAACAAAAGCAAGAATGAGGAAGGATTGGTTTTCCATGGTCTGGTACAGATGAAAGAGGGTCACTGCACTTCTGAATTTTTGTTGCTGGAAGGAAGAAAAAAAGTTTTATTGTATTCCCTCTCCCCCCTTCCCAGATCCGCTTGGAACCTGATTGTTGTGGTGCTTGTAACTATTTTAAGAGGGTTTATTTCACTCCTATTCTTTAGAGGGCGCAAGCTGCAATCAAACTGATGGACCTCTTAAAAGTTAAATACTGAGCCGTTGCTGCTTTATGTGCTAGGAGAAGATGTTAAGGCAGGAGGTAGACAGCTGTAGGCTTCTGAAGGATCCAGCACTGAATCTCTACCTTACTTAGATGAGACACTGAGCAGCACTGTGAAATTTAGAGCATTCATCAGACTTGAACTTGGAGTATTCTGGATAGTGGCAGTAATCTGTGTGTCGGTTTGAAAGTGCTCTGGGCTTTGTTGTCAGTGTGTTTGTCTCTTCTGGGTCTCAAAATTTAAGTATTGCTGGTGCATCTGCCAACAGCACGGGGAAACCAGTTCTGCTTCAGTGCAGAGCTCTCAGCGTGTAACACAGCACACATGTGTTTCTGCAGTCCTTTTTCCCAACAAGGAAAATCATAGGATCATATATTAGTTTCAGACTCTGTTTCTGTTTTGATAGCCCAGTGTGATGCTTCGCAGTTTGTGTTTCACAGTAGCTCCTGGATTCCCCTCCTCCTCCCTGCATCTGTTGCCTAGCTAACTTCCAGTGCAGTGTTACACCTCGGGAGGAAAAAATCAGCTGCAGAAGATTTGATACTTGCTTATACTGACTTGCATACTACTGGTTGTAGATAATATTTTGGGTTGTTGTTTTTCTTGATTTATGAGCTTATCCCTAGATTTCTTTGTTGTTCAGTGTCTTTTGTGGACTTAACCATGCTGGATGCTGGGAAACTGTTCCTTCTTTTCTTGTCCTTGCAGAACTGCAAAAATTGCAAAGGGCAGGTTATGTTCTGGTTACCACATTTTGCCATTTTTTGAAGCTTCTGGTGTCTGTATTACCAGCTAACCACCACCTTTTTGGTTTTGTTTTAATAAGATTCTGCTTTTATTTCTTACAGGTTTTTAATGAAGTCATCTACCAGGTTACCATTCATAAAAGCACTGTGACTTTCTACAGGTGGCTTCTCTTAGCTTTTATTTTAGAAAAAACCCACTTTTCTTGGTCTGACTTGTTTTATCAAATTTCTTGTGCATCACGTTCTTTCTATACTGTCTCTTACTGACTGTAGCCAAAGTTTCGTCTTGCCCTTCAGTTGGTTCCTGACCCATTCAACTTGGATTGGAAACAGACAATATGCTTTTAAAGTTAAAAGTTTTAAAATTATCAGATAACTGATAGTATCTGGGAAATACTATACAACTATTGAACTTTCTTCTAATGTCCCTCAGGAAATTCTCACTTAAATTACTTTGCATCCTTGACACCTGCTTTCCAGTGTAAACGGCTTTTCTCCAGAATCTTGTCAGATCTTTTTTGGAGTCACTGCTTGTCTCTCTCAGGTAAGAAGTGAACCATATTTTAGTCTGCTCTGATACACAGTATGTGTGTGATGCTTTGGGTTGTTTTGAGGAGAGACACTGGTTTTTCTGTTGTACCGTGACTTTTTTTTTCCCCCGTATATTAAGCAAATTATCATCTAAACCAGTGTTCCTCTGAATGTGGGGGCATGGACATTTCAGACTGTGAAAATTCAATTAGTAATTTATCTTGTATTCAGCCATGCTGTGATTCTAAATTGCAGAGTACACGACGTTACACTTTGCTCCTGTTCCTCGACTTCTGCATTAACTATTCAGTCAACATGTTTTACCAGCTTAACACACTGCAGCCTTAACAAGGGGGCCAGTGAGTAAAGTGAGTGTAAAGGTCGTGCTTCTGGGGCCCGTAGATCTGTGAGTAGCCTGCTGGTGACCAGTGTGTGCATGTGCACAGGGGAGGGCCCTGGGTGCTAAAGAAGTATATGCTCTGGTGAGGCTGCAGCTTGAGTGCTGTGTCCAGTTTTGGGCCCCTCACTACAGGAAGTATGTTGAGATGCTGGAGCGTGTCCAGAGAAGGGTGACAAATTGGTGAAAGGCCTGGAGGACAAGTCCTGTGAGGAGAGGCTGAGGGAGCTGGGGCTTTTTAGTCTTGAGAAGAAGAGGCTGAGGGGAGACCTTAGTGCTCTCTACAACTACCTGCAAGGTGGTTGCAGAGATATTGGGGTTGGTCTCTTCTCTCAGGTGACAAGTGATAGGACGAGAGAGAATGGCTTGAAATTGCACCACGGGAGATTTAGATTAGATATCAGGAAGAATTTCTTTACTCAGAGCATTGTCAAGCATTGGAACAGGCTGCCCAGGGAGGTGGTGGAGTCACTGTCCCTGGAGGGATTTAAAAGTTGTGTAGACGAAGTGTTTGAGGACAAGATCTAGAGGTGGGCTAGTCAGGGTTAGGCTGTGGTTAGACTCGATGATCTGAAGGGTCTTTTCCAACTCAGGTGATTCTTTGTGCTTTAGGCTTTTAAACAAATGACTTGTGTAATACTATCACTAGCTCTGAATGGAAGTAGCAGAAACACGGGTGGATTTCTCAGCAGGGGAGAGGGATGCTGCCATGACATAAATTGTTAGAAATAAAAACTTGATGTGATGTGTTTGCACAGGCTATTAATTTGGTCTACTTGTTAAAATTCTGTGTAATAATTTTGAACAGGTTGTCTAAGATAACTAATTCTTGTTTACTTGTTAATTAACTTTTTTCTCTTGTGGAGGGTGAACAAGTTGGTGTTGAGCTTTACAGGAGGGAAGAATGTTTCTTTTTCTCCAGGTTAAAAATGATTATTTAATGTATTCTTGTGTTGCGTCTCTTTGTCACCCTTTTTTCTCTGTAACTTCTGTGCTAATTTAGTATTTAAAAGTGATAGGTCATATGTTAGCCAGGCTTGTAAATGGTATGTCATGGATGGTACTAAAATTCTTCAAGCTGAGGGCACCAATTGCATAGAGCTAAAAGGCTCCTTCGCCTGTCTTTTAGGTTTCGTCTGAAGACCGAAGCACGCTGTGGGCTTTGATTACTTTTTATGGAGGGAATTGCCAGCTGAGCCTCAATAATAAGTGTACTCACTTGATTGTGCCTGAGCCAAAGGGGGTAAGAGTTTATTACATGTACAATTCTTCTTCTTATAGCTCTCATTTGCTTTTGAATAGTCAAAGATTTTCCAGCTCCTTGAAGTTAGGAGTCTTAAGACTGTTTGTTGGTCTTGAACAGGTAAATTCAAACTGCACATGACATCTATTTGATTCACATTTATTTTCTGCATGACTCTAAGCCTGATTAATTAATTCAAAAGGTGTCCAATTTCATACTGGTATTTCTGGTTGAATAAAGCATTTTATTAATTATTCTGTTTGTCTTAACCTAAGTTTGACCTGTCACTATCGTTAGTGACTGTGATTTGTTGAACCTATAGGTACAGAATCAGTGAAGAAGAATGAAGGGCAAAATTGATAAATTCTGTAAAATACCCTTTGATGTTACGAGGGTGTGTACTATTAATCCTACCATCTCTCTTCCAGTGACTGGAGGGATTTTTGAGAGTTCTCCTTCCTTTATGCAAAAAAAATCCCAAAACAACAAAAAAACCCCAACAAAAAAGTCTTTTCAGAACAAAAGATGTTGTCTTGAGCTCACCAGTCCAGAAACTGAACAAACCACCTTAGCATTTCCTCTCTGTAGGTAAAAAAAAATACCTTGTTTTATTATGTAATCATTGAATGGGAGCAATTTTATAGGATGATTACTGAAAATGTTTCTAGTCCTGCTGCTCTGACATACTATTGCAAGGGAATCTGCAGCAGTTTGTAATGAAAATAGTTTTGACACTGGTGAAAACTTAAATGATTGCTTCGAGTAGACAGAAGATGATAAAACAAGATGCATAATAATTCTCATCACAGAGAAAGAATGAAAACTCCATATCTGCAAATAAACTTGGTTTCATCTGTAATCTCTTTATTGTGTATGAATGACAGTTTCGTGGTAAGAAATAACTCTAGAGAGCCATTAAATGAAATTAATTTCCTCTGAATGTGCTGGTTGTTAGTTTATATTGTTTGACATACAAAGAAAATCCCAGTTCAATCACTTTTAAATATTAGATGCTGAAATTCATTTTATGTCTTCTGAAGAAAGTTGGGGTTTTTGCCAACATCTTGATTTGTGAGGGGGTTTCCATCAAAGAGGATGTTCAAATAACCAGACCACTGATCCTGTGTATGTTTCTATTTCTTGGGAAAGGAAACATTGAAGTTTTACTGTTTATACATACCTTCAAATGATAGGAAGGAGAGAGAAAGTTTCCTTCTTCACCAGCCTTGTAACCTCTCATTGAAATGGATTTAAGGAATACTTGGGCAGAAGTGTAACTAAAGTTGAGGGCATCCTTACAGTTTGCAGCTTCTGAGAAAGTGTATGGAAATACCTGACCAGTTCCTGATTTACATTCCTGGTGAAATGCTGGGGTTTTTCAGTGATTGTCTTGTAACTATTTCTTTCTGCTTTATGTGAAATTCTGACTTTTCCCCAAGTGCTTTTGGGTTTGAGTTTTGTTTGTTTTTAGTAGGGAAAATGTAAGTATAAACTGTATTTAGACTTACCTGAATGTCCACCTGCATCTTAGTAGGACGTGATGTTCCTGCCTGCTGGAGTTCTGAGGGCTTTTTCAGAGCTGAATTTCTTGTTTTCAAATGCTCTGGTGATTTGGGTAGGGTGGTTTTTGCAAGTGAAAGCCTAATCTGCAGTTGTGCCTTCTAAGTCCATCATATTGTAAACGTTG
Organism: Laterallus jamaicensis coturniculus; assembly: GCA_022605575.1. NCBI lineage: Eukaryota > Metazoa > Chordata > Aves > Gruiformes > Rallidae > Laterallus > Laterallus jamaicensis. The sequence goes on along the minus strand of JAKCOX010000032.1, from coordinate 3,813,496 downwards.
AGGGTTTTGTTTCAGTCTCTTGAAATTCATGGTTAGGCAGCAGTGGATTTTATCCTGTAGGTTCTGGGAGAGATCATTTTCTGTTACCAGATAGCATCTTGTGGTCTGCCTCTCCGTGCTCTAGCCCTGCCCTCAAAAATGTTATTTGGGATTTTTGTCTTTAATAAATTTTTATTCTTTTTTTCCACCTCAGGAAAAATATGACTGTGCTTGTAAACGGGACAGGATTAAAATTGTGACACCAGACTGGGTGCTGGATTCTATAGCTGATAAGAGTAAAAAAGAAGAGACTCCTTATCACCCTCGTCTAATTATCTACGAGGAGGAAGAAGAGGAGGAGGAGGAAGAGGAGGAGGAAGCAGAACATGAAGAACAAGATTCTCAAAATGAAGCCAGCACTGATGAAAAATTATCAAGTCCAGCGTCTTCTCGAGAAGGATCACCTTTGGGTGACCAAGGTTTTTCACCAAAAACTACTCCTGCTGATAAGGCAAAAGGGGAACTGATGTTTGATGATTCTTCAGACTCCTCTCCAGAAAAGCAAGAAAGGAATTTGAATTGGACACCAGCTGAAGTCCCACAGGCATCTGCAGCAAAGCGTAGGTTGCCTCAGGGGAAGGACTCTGGATTAATTAATTTATGTGCCAATGTCCCACCAGTGCCAGGTAATATTTTACCTCCGGATATGAGAGGCAACCTAATGGCTTCAGTACAAGGTGCCCAAAGTTCTGATCGACAGGAAATGATGGCTACGTGGAGTCCAGCCGTGCGGACATTAAGGAATATTACTAATAGTGCTGATATTCAGCAGATTAATAGACCATCAAATGTAGCACATGTAAGTGTTGGGTTTTTAATTTATAAGATACTGGACTTTTTCTTAGGAACTGTCATATCCAGGAACCTCAGTTTCCATTTATTGTTCTTTAAATGTACATAGGTTTAAAAGTTCTCCATATTATGTAGAAGTTGTGGCCAAATTAGTAGCCTCCCGGTAATAAGTAACTTCATTCCTAGCAGGTTCACAGGAGCAAGAATGCATTTGGAAAAAAATGTTGGGAAGAGTAAAACTGTGTTTAACTATAGTGCAGTTTAGAGTTTCATTATTGATTTCTTGGCAAGAGGAAAAAAATATTTTAAAAGTCATTAGCTAGTTTAGGAAAGTTGATTTCAAACCCTTCAAGCTTTTTATTCAGTGCAGAGAGTTATTTGTGCTATCAACACATAAAACTGAAATTGATTGTTCTCACAGTAGGTACAGTTCTACACTGTGTTGTTGTGGGAATTATTAAGTTGTTTTATAGCACAGTCAGGATTATGATGCAGAAGTCCTAACTTCCAAGTACTTACTCTACTTGTATAGTTGAAATAGTGTCTTGAATTCATTTTTAGAAGCGAGTGAGCATGCACTGAAATAACTTGAGGCATTGAAATTCTAAGATACTAATGGGAAGGGAACGTGAGAGCAATAGGTGGTAGTAAATGTTGGACACATCTTTTACCTAAATAATTGCACTGGTATGGATTTTTGGCTGTTAATCTGATGGTAAAACTTTCAAAGGTGCCTGAGTAATGTAGATGCTTGCAGTTAGAGCTTAAACAGAAAAAGTGGAGTAGCTCAGAAATGCTGGTTCTTTGTTGTCTATGCATCTTCAGAGTATGAAAAGGAAACAAGGTTTCATTTTAAAATGGAATCTTAGGTTCCTCTTCTCAGTGCCTTGAGTTCTTTAAGGACAGAGACTTCAGGTAAGGGCTGAGCAAAACTGCCAACGTCCTGGTCGGTTGGGTGGTGCTGCTAAGTTGGACAATGCTTTTGTGTCTGAACACTGTGCCTTCTGCAACCCAGACATTGTAAACCAAATACTCTATAGCAGCATCCCTGTGGAAGTATTTTTCTGTAAACAATACTTAGAGCTGCAGGGCAGTCGATAGTATCATCCTTCAACTAGGCACTGATCTCCAGAAGTTGGTCAGACCAGGTACCTGGCTAGGGACTGCTCTCAAGGAGGCTGGCAGGCTGCTGCATAGGTTGCTGTGCTCACTCCAGCATGTGGGAAAAAGCTTCATCTCTTGGAATTGTGAATCTGCTTCCTAGTGGGATAAATGTCAGTTCTACCTTTTTTCTAACTTCCTTTTAACTTCTTTCTAACTTTGTATCCTGCTTGGGTACCAGTCTTGGGTGGGTTCCATGTCTTGGTGCACAAGCTTGGAAAGTTAATGTTTAATTTGAACCTCGGATTTCTGCTGAATGACAAGATCTATAATAATAAGGCATTTTGCAGATAGAAAATTACTTTATGAATATAGCCTTAGGTTGCTTTTGAAAGTTTTATCCCTTTAATTTGAAATATGTGTCCTGAAACTTCTGTAATTTTGACTTTTGGGGCTTTTTCTGGGGAGCAGCATGAGGATTTCTACTCATATTGAACCACAGAAACATTCCTCTTGTCCACGCTGGTTTTACTTACTATGTGTTTATGCTGTGGTCCTGTCTAGACATTAGTGTTAGGAGATGCATTGATAACTGTGGCTGTGAATGTATGCTGTACCGACTATATCAAAATTACTTGGATGAAAACGTCTAAGTGCATCGTAAAATACCCTTGAGCCACCTCTGATGAAGAGCTGATGGACATCTCATTGAGGGGATGCAGCTAATGGGCTTTGTGCCTTACCAGTGTGCTTTGATTCCACTCACGCACACTCATCACCCGAGTTTAACCTGTGGGTGATGAAATAGTCTGAGTGAAGGAAACAGGGTTTGCAGGATTCACCAAAGCTGATTTCCTATTTAAAAGACTTTATGAATGGTGACTCTAGAGTATCCTGTTACTCCTTCTTGTTTTTAAAAGGTAGTTTATATTAAAATATCTTAATAAATATTTAGAACTCATCCTAATCCATTAGGAACTCGCCTATTTTTCCCTGTTCTGATGCTTTGAAAACTCTCCCTAACTTCTCTCTGCTTAGTGGGAAATTGTTTTTCCCTTAACAGTGAGCTATAGATCTAAAAGTGAAATTAAACTCTGGTTTACTGCAGCACTCTGTATAAACCTAAAATCTATTATTCTTAAGTCTGAGTTGTTTAGGGGGTTTTGGGGGGGCGTGGGTGGTTGCTTGTTTTTTCCCCAAAATCTATTAGTTCTCAGCAGATCAGTGTTTTTGCTTTTGGGATTCAGTTTAAAAAGTGGAGCTAAAATTGCTGATTTGGTTCAAAAGAAAGCAAGGTTGTATTAAATTCCCATGTTTCAAACAGGACTAATTAGTAAAGGCATTGCTTGGACTTTTTAAGTTAGAGTAAGACTGTGGAACTAAACTTTGAATTTAATATGCCAACAGGATTGTAAAGTGAATATTACAGTGGATCAAGTTGATCAGTGTAATTATTAATATAGTTTTAATAGTCATTATACTGTTGGAGATACCATCCATAACACAGGGATGGATTTCAATCTTAAATTCTGCTAAAAGGTGCATTGCCTTATGTTTTATGAGCCACGTGTATCCTCAGGCTCAACAGTAGCAGATTTTGTTTAGCTCACGGTGTATTTAAGCATAAGATTCATTCTTTAGAGAACTGTTATTTTCCCAGTAGTTCTTTAAATATTTTAAAAACTGAATGACAACAAAAAAGGTCACAAAACTAATCTTTGTTTTCTAGATATTACAATCACTTTCAGCACCTACAAAAAGTTTAGAGCAACAAGTAAATCATAGCCAACAGGGACATCCAAATGCGGTGCTCTTTAGTCAAGTGAAACTAACACCAGAGACACATTTATTACAGCAGTCACATCAAGCACAGCAGCAACAGCACCATCCTCTTTTACACCTTCAACCTCAACAACTTATGCAGCTACAGCAGCAGCAGCAGCAACAACCCCAGATTTCCCAGCAGTCCTTCCAGCAGCAACAGCCTCACCAGTTTTCACAACAGCAGCAGCAAGTTCATCAGCAGCACCAGTTCGCCCAACAGCAGCTGCAGTTCCCACAGCAGCAGTTACATGCCCAACAGCAGCTACACCGGCCTCAGCAACAGCTCCAGTTCCAACAGCAGCATGCTTTGCAACAGCAGCTTCATCAGTTGCAGCAGCAGCAGCTGCAGCAGCAACAATTGCAGCAGCTACAGCAACAGAACCTGCAGCAGCAGCAGCTACAACATCAGCAGCAGCAGATGCAGCAGCAGCAGTTGCAGCAGCAGCACTTACAGCGATTACACCAACAGCATCAGCAACAGCAAATGCAGAATCAGGCAACACATCACCTAACTCAGACACCTCAAGCACTACAGCATCAAGTGGCAGCCCAGCAGCCACAACACCACCAGCAGCAACAGCAACAACTGCAACAGCAGCCGCTTTTTGGACACGATCCATCAGTGGAGAGTTAGTAATTATTGCCTTCTGATCCTGGAAAAAAAAAGCGTCTAATGACATGACATAATGTTGGTGAGAGTACCAAAGCATAGTGCTGTGCTCATGGCATGGGATTCTAAGACTTAGAATGGCTCAGGACCCGTTTTACTCATTTTTAAGGAAACATTAAATTTAAAAGGTTTAAATTATAACTAGAGATAATCCCGGTAGCTGAAAAACCTGAGAGCACTGAGAACCTTCTCTTGTCAAGTGCATACTTCATGCCACTGGCATAGCAGTGTTAGTCTATGCTTACCATACATTTTTAATTTATCTTTTTTTTTTTCCTTTGGAAGAGGGGAAAGGAGAGGCCTTCAAAAAGGACAAAAACTGGAAAGACAGCTTAAATTTTGGAAGTAATAAGTTAATGAGGATTCAGTAACAGATAGAATGTTGTCACCTTGCTTTGAATTCTGCCCATGCTAGTAGAACTGAAAACTTTTTAATTGTTTTGCCTATTCTTGGCTGATCTATATGAAAGAGTACGTTGCTGTCTTGTGTTTTCTTCTTGGTGCCACTTCCCTTCTACCCCTTTAGTCCCTCTTCCTCCAGGAAAAAAAAACCTACAAAAGATAAGAAAACCAAACCATGAGCTGAAGTGTGCCTTTAGCTGTGGCTGTCAGCTTTGAAATTTGGAATGACTTTATAACCTGGTGATAGGAGAGAGTAGCACGTGTAGCAAGTATGTTCTGAGATGAACTCTTCAGACTTGTAAGTATTTAATTTTTGTGTTCTTTCATGTGCCAAACTATTCCAGTTCCAGAAGACTATTTCCTACTGGGCTGTGTCTTTGCAATTGCTGATTACCCAGAGCAGATGTCTGACAAACAGCTGTTAGCAACCTGGAAACGGGTAAGATTCCCCTGTATTTTTTAAAAACACTGAGAATGTCATGTGATAGTAACTAAACTACAAGAAATGCCTGGCAGTATTTAAGCACTGTTTGCTTTTCTTTAGGCATCTTTTATGTCACATTTGTGATAGAACCAAAAAAACCTTTATTCAACTGCAGCACACCAGAAAAAGTAATAAAAACGCTTACAATGTGCAGTGAATTAGGTCTTTGGTCAGAATATTGGCTACGTAAGTTAACTATTTCCCAACTGTTTATGCTTTTAAATAGGCAGCTGTAGTGGAAAAAGTGTAATACAGCATTACTATCTATTTTGATTGTTTAGACTCATTTTTTTTGCATATAATTTGGGCATTTAGTAGCCGGTGAGGTATCCACCTGAGTGAATAAGATAGAGGAACAGAGTGTTTCTGTTTTTTTGCCAACTTCTATTTTTCAGAAAAATCTGATTGTATCCTTTCCTAAATGACAGGACTTTGATGTTCTTCAGAAACTTCTGATGGATTTTATAGTTGAATTTTCCCAACAATTTTGCATAATCAAGTAAGCTGTTGATATTTTTAACAGCACTTGTGTTTATTTCTGAGATAGATTTGAGTAGTTCATGAAAAATTATTTAACAGTTATACTGCAAAAATTAAAATATGGAAAACGTGAGAAGGGTTTACTTTTCTTTTTCTATATTTGTGGGTTTTTAAATGCTAAAACAATGGACTTTTTGTAGCTCAGTGAAAAGGTGCATATTTAATATTGTTGTCTCAGGTTTTAATTTTTCTTTTAACTGTTCTTAAGCTAGATAGCTAACCCTTTTTTTTTTCTTTTTGGGAGGGTAACTCTTCAGTGAAATGGTGTTGATGGTGACAGTGTCCTAAAGAGCAGATTTTCATTTCAGACTGTTTGTTTCTTAGGGTAATTTTTAAATAATTTTATTTATTTATATATATATATTTATATATATAAGAAGTTATGGGTTTGTTCTCTTACCAGATCATTCAAGCACATGGTGGGACAGTAGACGCCACCCTTACAAGCAGATGTACACATCTTCTTTGTGAAAGCCAAGTCAGTAACATGTATGCTCAGGTAAGCAAGCTAGTCACATGCATTCACATGGGCTTCCATTTCATTACTGGAAAAGTGTGTACTTCATGCTGAGGCTGTAAGTATAAAATCACATCGTTTCAGGATGTGCTGATTTAGGATTTGTGGTTCATGGTCTAACAAACTTTCATAATGCATGTGGGTAGATTTATTCCAGAGAACACTGAGGATGCTGTGAGAAGGATCTTGAAAACGTAGAGAAAACCAAACTATTAAAGTTGAAGCTTTGTATTGTAGAAAAAGGTTAAAATAAAGATACATTTTGATTTTAAAAAGCTGTTTTTATGTGTATTCATAGGCTTTAAGAGAAAGGAAGAGATGCATTACAGCACATTGGCTGAGCTCAATCTTGAAGAAGAAGAAAATGGTCCCACCTCATCGAGCCCTTCATTTTCCAGTGGCATTTCCACCAGGAGGAAAGCCATGCTCTCAACACGTAAGAAGAAAAAGCTTACTTCTAACAAATTAATTAAATGAGAAGTATAAAAATAGAGCTGGAAGGTGCTTACTCAAAGCAAAATACACATTTATTTTGTCTCAGAAGAAAGGCTTCTGTTAATCTTAAGGTCCTGTGTGATGTAATAAATAACTGTGTAGTGCTTAAGAGTGCTTTGCAAATCTTCCTGAGTTCTGAGTGGTAGGGAGTAGCACCCAAGTTTGTGAACTATTCTCTTAGAGGTACAAACATTACAAGTTCTACATAGAAAGATGTCAGGTGTCCAGACTCTGTAGATTTTTACCAATAGCATGTTTAACAGGATACGCTTCCTTTACACAATGTTTTAAGGGGATTTTTGGAGGGTTTTTTTCTGGGTCAATACCTAGCAAATAGCAGAAATCTGTGCTGTTAATCAGAGAGTAGGAGGTCAGAATTCCAGTTGTCTTTGCAGTAAAGAGCACTGGGGAAGGTGCTTTTTGCAGGGCTGAAAGATAAACTTGCAGTTGAATCAGATGCATCTTGAAATAACACTGTGGAGAACAAACCAAGATGCCAGGGTATGTCTTGGCATTGGATTTCTTTGTGCTGCATGCAGATGTACGGGATGATGGCCTTGCTACTTGCCTATTAGAAAAGACATAAAAAGAAATACAAGTTTGGGAAAACAAGAACATGACAGTATGCATGTGAACACAGTGGTTAGTAGTAAATATAACGTGTAACGTAATAATTGGAGTTTATTCTCAACAAAATTGCTGTTGCCTTTTCCTAAATAGAAGAGAATAGTAAAAATGAAATCTTGCCAAGACTGGGTAAGAAAGGAAGAGGTAGAATTCCAGTTTACCACATATCAGCTGGCAGAGTTTATTCGGCTTTGTGGCAGGGTAGAGCAGAGCATTCAGGAGATTTTGACGAGTAGGGCAAGTTAGTATAAGTGTTTCTCTGTCTCCCTGAATACAAACAGCAGCAGAAGAAAGATTAGATGTATGAGCTCTTTCATAGTGAAACTGTAGGAGGACAAAGAGGATGGTGAAAGGTCTGGAGGGGAAGATTCATGAGGAGAGGCTGAAGTGTCTTGTGTTCAGCCTGGAGAAGAGGAAGCTGACGGGAGACCTCACTGTGTTCTGTGGCTTCCTGACAAGGGGGAGTGATAGGACAGATGCCGATCTCCTCTCTTTGGTGACTGGGGATAGAACCTGAGAGAACAGCATGAAGCTGCAGCAGGGAAGACTTAGGTTGGATGTCAGGAAGAGACTGTATACTGAGATGGTGGTCGGGCACTGGAACAGGCTCCCCAGGGAAGGGGTCACAGCAATGAGCTTGGCTGAGGTCAAGAAGCATCTGGACGATGCCCTCAGTCCCATGCTCTGACTTGGCTGGCCCTGTGTGGAGCCAGGAGTTGGACTTGATGATCCTTATGGGTTCCTTCCAACTCAGGAGATTCTAGGGTTCTGTGTAGTCGTGTAAGTGAGAAATACTCACCAGCAAGATGAAAATGATACTTCTGGAGTTCGAGCTAATACTAGAAACCTGAAACTGTTATGTATGAGCAAATCACTTTTAAATTGTACTTCATGTATCCTACAAGCCATGTTTTAATTAAGTGCCTGTATGCCATAGATCTGATCCCATATATTTCATTGTAACGTTAAAAAAAACCCCAGAAAAATACTTTGAACAGGAGTGCTTTGCAGTTACAGCCTATGTTTGGGTATTTTTAGCTGTCTCTTTTTGTCTGTAGATAATCTCCGTGACAGGATTTGTTGATAGTGACAGAGATGACCTCAAACTAATGGCCTACCTAGCAGGTGCCAAATACACAGGCTACCTATGTCGCAGCAATACAGTTCTCATCTGTAAAGAGTAAGTGGTTTACCTCTTTTTTTTCCTTCTTATCTTAGTAGTGGTTTATATCTTTCTTTTCTAAAAAATAATTGAATTACTGTTTTGAAACATTGGGAAGGGAAAATTAACTTAAAGCCAGGTCTAACTTGATTCCATTTGGACAGAAATACTCCCTTAATTGACAACATATAAAGTAAAAGTGTTTTTCCAGAGTATCATCTTTTGCCAGAGTTAGAATAGATAACAGGCCAATATAGAAACTTCAGGCTGATTGTTAGAAATTGCAGTTTTACCTATTTAATTGAAATGCATTTTTTTTCTTCATCTCTGAACAATAAGGCCCAGTGGCCTGAAGTATGAGAAGGCTAAGGAGTGGAGGATACCCTGTGTGAATGCACAGTGGCTCTGTGACATACTGCTAGGAAACTTCGAAGCTTTGCGGCAGATACAGCACAGTCGGTATACAGTATTCAGTCTTCAAGATCCACTTTCTCCTAGTCAACATCTAGTTCTAAACCTTCTGGGTAAGAATTTCACTCCCCAAACCCTCTGTTCTGTATCATTCATGTATGTACCCACTATCAACAGAACACTGTGTCTTCTCTTACGCATAACTTTGCAGTGGTTTCATTTTTGTTTCGTTCTTCATGTCCTAGATGCTTGGAGAGTCCCATTGAAGGTATCACCAGAACTTCTAATGGTATGTTGAGTTATTGCATATATACAGCTTTTTTGAAATAAGCTTACCCTTTAGTGTTTTTAATCTATGAACATGTGTATCTGTTGTCAGCAGCATGCCAGAGTACTTACCCAGACCTGTACTGAACCTCCTGGCTGTACTTCTGCTAGTGCTCTGCTTTATTTCAAGAAATCTGAGAAACAATCTTCTTCAGAGCTAAAAAACTGCAGTGTGGTACTCAAAATGTACTTTTGATACATCTTGGGTTTGTTTTACTCTTCAGTGTTTACATCAGACCTTCAGAGAGGGTTTATTTGGGGTTTTTTTGAGTCGGTACCTAACTGGTTGAAAATCAGGCCATGTAAGAGTTTTTAAGGCAGAGCACCCAAAATCAGTAAGAATTTTTGTTAAAATATTGACTAAACAGGATGGATAATGTAAATTAAGGGTGCAACTCCTTAATATCATTCTTCTAAATATTCTAAGAACTAACACCATGGACATGTATGTGATATATTTTATAATGTAAAAATGCATCACGCTTTTAAAAAATGCAGTTGATAACCCTGGACATATCAGCAGTGTAAATAAAGAACTGTAAGGAGACAAAGAATGTACCTGAAAAATTATATAAAGCTTTTAGTTGCTGTTAGGTGGTGTGTTCTGTGAAACATGTAAAACATGAGACATGTAAGAGTGGAGGTGGAAACCACAACTCGTCTTCTGAACTGTTTCCTTCTGAATGTGTAGAAAACTGGGGTTCTGTATTGGGAATTCTCTTCTTGGTTCAGATTTATACTTGATAACTGTTTTCACAGTGTCTTGTCTTGCCATAGTGTGAGCTAGTGAGCTCTCAGTTCATCGGTACATCAGGTGACTGTCTGCCAGATAACATATTATATATGGCACGAGAGCTTTTTGCCTTGCCTCTTGTGTTCTGGGTCACTTATCTCAGTTATTTTGTATACTCTTCAGAAATGTAGCTGTCCCGACTTCATTTGTGCTTACACTTCAAATGGAGTCCAGGCACTATTTGCTCTTTTAATACCTTTTAGCTTTGGAAATAACTGCTACTGTATCCCTGGCTGTAAGGTCCTAATGTTCTGCTGCAGTTCTCCAGTAGAATTGTTTCGTGGGGCTGTAGGAAACTAATTTTTAGGAAATGAATTGCCTTTAAAAATTTTAATATGTCATATTTTCCTGAAGAAAATGTGAAAGGAGAATCTTGTCAATTAGATCAAAAGAGACTTCTGGAGGTAGTGTTGTACAGCTCCCCTCAGGATGCCCAGGCATCAAGAATATGATGGGTAATAGAAAATGCTGAGCATGTGAAAGTGTCAGATGAGGTACTTCACTACTTTCAAGTAGGCATTTCTGTTTGTCTTGGGATTTAAAGTATGGGATCCTCTTCGAGGACAGCTGTCTGTCAGATGGTGTTGATGCCATCTATCTTGTGCATTTTCATAGTTGAAATGTCAATCAAAAAGTGAGTGCCTGCACTTTTCTTTCCACCTGCTCTTACTAGTAATTGTCTAGCATAAACCACACTTTCCTGAGAGCAGGGAGCAAATCCCTGTGGCCTTTGCCTCCCAAAGATCCATCCTCATAGCCAGGCTGGAGTAATCATAAAATCATAGAATGGTCTGAGTTGGAAGGGACCCCAAGGATCACAGAGTTCCAACCCCCCTGCCACAGGCAGGGCCACCAACGTCCAGGCCTGGATCTACACAAGGTTACCCAGGGCCCCATCCAACCTGGCCTTGAACACCTCCAGGGACGGGACATCCACCACCTCTAGGCAGCCCGTTTCAACCCCTCACTGTTCTCTCTGTAAAGAACTTGCCCCCTAATATCTAATCTAAACCTTCCCTAATGCTGTCTGTCTTTCTGGTCCTGTGCCTCTAGCACTCCTCATTAAATTTCTGGTGTGGATTTGAAGGTTAAAATGGGATAGATGTCACGCACTCCTACAAGTGAGAGCTGTGGTTTCAAGTAGCTTAGGCCAGGGAGAGCCTAAAGGCTGCACGTCTCCAGTCCTGGGCAAACGCTTCAGTGCTGGGGAGGCAGGAGTCTAGCCAGTGAGTACCTTTCTTTGGACCATCCTCTGGAGCTTCTCTTCATATAGTCAGGGAATGTTACTCTTTTAAAACACAAGTGATGTTTTTTTCTGTGGATATTTAAGCATCTGCAGGAACACTGTAGCCTTCACATGCTTAAAAAATGGACAGGCTTTTTAATCTTTTAATAGTTGGGATTCCCACTGATCATTATCATCTTTATTTAAAGGAAGAAACCAACCCCACAATATTTTATTTGGTGTTCTCATAAAAAGCTCCATAACTGGGTGGAGAAGCTTTGGTTAATGCTCAGCTTTGCTCTTGAGCCAGTTGTGTAAGCAGTAATACATTCAGCAGCATCTCTTTTTCATCTGTGTTTCGTTTTCTTCAATATAGTCTCAGAACATCAGGGTGTAGTTTTTGTCTTTCAGAACAAAGTTGGTTTCTCTGCTCAGTTCAGATATAAACATGTAGCTGGTCTCATTTCAGGGGGTGAGGTTGCCTTTGAAACCAAAGCAAAATGAATCCAGTCTTCAGCCATCTTCCAAAAGAGCAAGGTAAGAATAACGAGCAGTTGATGCAGGCAGTCCTTTCCTACAGAAGAAGGTTCACCCTGTGCCCTGTAAATAACAAGCAGTGGGGTTTTTTTCAATATGCTGGCTACTCAACTGGTAGGAATAAAATAATGGAGAGTGCAGTAAGCTAATTGGGAGAGAACAGAAATGGGAGAGTATGACCTGTTCTCTGCATAGAGATTTTTTTCTTCAGATGATCAGTCCTACCTAATTGTCATTCATCTGAGTTCTTCTTGGTAAAAATTGCAAGAGTATGCTTGTCTAGTTTTAAAATAATGATGTTACAGTTTTGGGCCCAGGCTTCACCTTCTGCTGTGCTTCATGTTTTATGTAGGATCGAAGACCTACCACCACCCACTAAGAAGCTCACCCCAGAACTGACGCCAATGGTGCTCTTCACAGGATTCGAACCTATGCAAGTTCAGCAGTACATTAAGGTGACTTCCATGCTTATCTCTTATGAAGTACTTTGAAACATCTGATAACTTCTTTCTTGATGTGGAATTTTTGCTATCAGAGATTGATTAGCATATATCTAGTGGATAAAAAACCATACTTGCTGGGGCTGAGGTTAGAGCATAGATTTATGTGAACCGAGTTATATTTAGTCACTGTTCTGCTGTAGGTGACTGCTTCATGCTTCTCTGCTACTTGGTTTTTCTTTCCATATGATTGTTTTAAAAACCAAGAAAGCCTCTTCCGTGTTTGTTTATAAATCAGGAAACTTGGTGACCAAGTTTAGGTAAGAAAAGTAGTGATAGTTGACTGGATGAGACCCAAGGTTCTTCTAGTGTAGTTGCTATCTGTAATACCAAAGGCTTCAAAGAAAGCTGATGACAAAGCTTATAGCAGGTGTGAGATGATAAGTTCCCATGGAGATTTTGTTCTGTTACTAATAAAGCTGCCCCAAAACGTCACTCTGAATAATTTATAACATTCTTGTAACGGTATTAAAATCCAGGTGTTCCTTGAACCTTAATAGTTACAAAATATTTGTTCCAAAAGAACTTTTCATTTATGTTGTTTTTCACATGTTGGCTGAGGTTTGCAGCACGGGGGGGAGGGTGTTACTGCTCATCCTCAGTAGTGCTTGAAAGGTCCTGTCACTGATGCCTGCTCCAGATCACCAAAAGTAAGTGAGGCCTAGTGTGAATCCCCTACATTGCTTAGAAATACACTTCACTTCAGTCTGCTTGGGAGTACCCAGTATCTTCTTCAGTATACCTACACTTGCTTTTAAAGTAGTTGAACTTCAGAGTTTTTTTCCCTTGCAGTCTTTGCATTTGAAGCTGGATATTAAATATTTTGGATATCTTTTAGTATATCCCATAAAGTTGTAGTGTCAGCTGCTTATTTTCTGTCACATTGGTACAGGGTTAATTATGCAGTGTTTTGATAACAGCTATGTCTCACAAATATAAACAAACAGTAAAACTTTGGCCTCAAGGCTTGCAAAGTTGAATGTCAACTTGCCAGTGATGATACCATCAGGGACATTCAGAGTCTGGATACCTAGCCAAGGCTGGACACTTCATCTTCTTGAGATGGAGTCTTTCCTGTGTGCCCAAAGGATTCCTCAAGCATCAGAACAGAGGTCTTGTAAGATCTGCAGTCATAGGTACACAGTGTTGGAGGTGAATACGTATTAATTATGAAAATAACAGCCTTTGCCTTTTGCAGGTGTACAGGTGTACTGTTCTCTGCATGTTTATACATAGCCAGAAGGAATTTAATAGCAGGGAGCTCCAGTGCCGATGAACAATGCCTTTGGGTATTGTCTCTATGCAGCCAGCCAGCCAGCACAGTAAAGAAAAGTAGAAAACTTTGTCCCTGTCTGTGCTGCTTGTTCCTTCTTATTAGAGCAGTAGAGTACAGAGGGATGTCAGAGATCTTCCAGAGTTTCTTATAAAGACAGCCAGAAGGCCTTTCTGCATCTGATGTAATAAAATCACCCTAGTAGGGTAAATATTTCTACTTCAGCATACTGCTGGGGTTTTTATTTGCTTGCACAAGAAAATGGGAAATCTGTGGTGTACTGATACTAAAGTCCAGATATTTTTTCATTCTTTAAATTTTTATGGAGGAAGCACTCTATGCATAACTAACACCAATGGTAATTTGATAAGCCTCACCAGTTGATTAGTTGTATTAGTGATCACTTTAGATAACGAGTTGTATCTTAACTGACAAGATGGCAACTGTGATGACTTAGTTTGGGTTTGATAGTTTAAACCAAGGGAAAAAAAAGGATAGTTGTTCAGTATCATGAAAAATACATGTGGAACTGGTGCCCTTATGAATCTGTGCTTTCATGAGATGCTTTCGTTTTTGAAGAAAGGGCTAGCAAGAGTAAGTGTACTGTAGCTATGGTGTATGTTACACCTTCCAAAGAAAGAATAAAATGGCAAATTTTTCTGCTTGCTTAAATTTAATGGCATGTTTCATTTAACCATGAGATACAAATCAAAATGTCTATTTCCTTGCTTAAAAAATACCCACAACCCAAACCCAAAAAACTGCAGGAGTGGCATGTAGCTTTTAGCCTTCCCAGATGGAATTTATGTCAGCAAATACCTGGATTTTCAATGGCTCTGAATTCCTATTCAGCTTTAGGAATGACTGTAATATAGACATATCCTACATCTACTGTTTCATTAGGAGCCTAGTTTTATTTGACAGTGGAACTATAATTCTCTATTTTTTTTTTGCTCGATTTCTAAAGCTCTTTTCCAATCTGACTTGTTTTGTACAACTTTCAGAAACTTTATATCCTTGGAGGTGAAGTAGCAGAGTCTGCCCAGAAATGCACCCATCTTATTGCCAGTAAAGTGACCCGAACCGTCAAGTTCCTGACAGCAATATCTGTAGTGAAGCACATAGTAACTCCAGAGTGGCTAGAAGAGTGTTTCAAATGCCAGAAGTTTGTTGGTAAGTTAAGATGGTTTCACTTCTACAGTAAACATAACTTCTGTTGCCTTTGGGCACGCAGGAACAAAGACTACCCCTCCATCTCAGAAAGATGGGAACGTCATGGCTTTGCCCCAGCCGAGAGCCACTCACTCTCAAAGGGGGAGTAGGGGGGAATTGGGGGAAGGGAGGGAAAAGAAAACCAGACAAACCAAAACCTCACAGGTTGGCATAAGGGCAGTTTACTGGGATAGCACAGAGATAGAGATAACAGTAATAACAGGACTTTATAGCAAAATACATGGAGCTGGTGATACACGATGCAGTGTCTCGTGGAACTGCACAGCTCAGGCCATACAGCTCAGAGCCCTCCTGAAACCGGACTGTCCCCAAAACTGTATGTCCTGGAGTGCTCCTTCTGTCACCAGCCCCCCTTTATGCTGAGCACAATGTAATTGGCATGGAATACCCCCTTTGGCCAGTTTGGGTCACCTGACCCAGCTGTGCCCCCTCCCAGCTTCCTGGGTTCCCCCACTTTCTCTTTAGCAGGGCAGTATGAACAACTGAAAAGTCCCTGACTGCTTGGCAGCAACCTAACCATCCATGTGTTATCAGCTCTGCTCTCACCCTAACTCCTGAACATGGCTTTCCACCAGCTGCTAGAAAGAAATTAACTCTATCCTGGCTGAAACCAGGACACATATTTAAATACACCTCACTGTTCTGACTTTTGACTTTAGTGTCTCTCATCACTTTTCTTGAGAATTCGGTTTTGAAAGCAGAGACTATAAATCTACAGCAGGTCTGAATATCATCGTTCATAACTCATGTTTAAACAGTTGTACTTGCAGGTAGTTTGTATTTCACTAGAGGTAGAAGGTTATGTTGGGATCATTAAAGAAAGCTGCCATAAGAAGAAATGATGTATTGTTTTTTATTAAGTTCTCTTTTGATGGCGTATTTTGTTTCATGAAGTTTTCATCTGATATAATACAGTTTCTTTGAATTAAATGAAATTTTAAAAAATGTTAAAAGTTTGCTTTAGGGTGATTAAATGGTTGGATGCTGTTACGTGTTGTGTTTCCATAGACATAGGCAGATCTTTCACCCATGGTAACATTTCTTTTGAAGGCCCAAATGCTTTATTTCAATTATTTTTCCAAAATACAAGTTATAAAGCTCTAAGCTGCTGCTGGAAATACATACAAAAATGCATTTCTGTAATTGAAGTCAGTTAGTCCAGTACTCTCTGATTTCAAGGCTTCATGTGTGTTGGAAGATACGAGTTTTGTGTTTACACTGCTTTTCTGTTGACAGATGAAAAGAACAAAATAAATCACAGAATGTTTTTTATGTTGGAAGGGACCTTTAGAGGCCACCTAGTCCAACCCCCCTGCAGTGAGCAGAGACATCTTCACTAGATCAGGTTGCTCAGAGCCCCATCAAGCCTGACCTTGAATGTCTCCAGGGATGGGGGCTCCACCACCTCTCTGGGCAACCTGTGCTGGTGATCTACCATCGTGGTTTTGGTATCTTTGACAAGGGTGTTGGGTCTGAAGAAAATCTTCCCAAAGGCTGACAGTCGGGTTTATGATTGGTTTATGCTTTTTATACAATTTGTTTGTAAGGAGCAAGTATCTACCATTGCTGCATAGCCATCACAGAGACTTGTATCTGTGGGTAATTAATTAACTGATAACCCAGAAAATATTTTAGGAATCTGGAGAGCTTGTTTGGCTCAGCATCAACAAACTGAGAAATCAGTCCATTTGAAAGCTATTAGAAGGTAAATTAGGTCTGGGAAATTAAAAGGATGATTCTTTCAATGTAGGACTTGAAGTACTTTATTTGTCTACTGGACTTGGTAGATCTGTATCTGAAGGACTGTTTTTGTTCTTGTACGTAGTGTGATGATAGAAGATAGAACTGTTGTTCAGAAAAATTGTCCCAACAATTTTCTTTTTTATAGAAACCATAACACTGCCTCTTGCAGGCTGTCAAAACTGTCCTTAGAAAGACCAATGTGTTCTCCATATAGTTTTTTTTTTGTTCTTTAAATTTAGGTTTTCTGTAGTAGAAATATGTTTGGCATAGGTTTTTGTGGAAAGATGAAGTTAAGACTGAAAGTCTCATCACTAATAAAACATGAAAACTCAGCTGAGTAACAGGACAAAGAACAGGTGTGAAGTTTGCTGCAGGAGGAGTGGAAGACAATTTCCATAGGTTGTCACAGTGATTTGAACTTTAAACTTCATCTTTCTGCTCCTTTTGGTAGAGGATCAACAAATAAATGTTTGCAAGTTCCTCCAGTAAGTTAGAAAAAGGGACTTGATAGGAGAGTGGGGTTTTTTTTCTAGATTCACAAGAGTAAAGTACGCAGTTTTATTCTCCAAGTAATTGTGGTTCAACCTTGTAAGGCACCTACCTCATCAAAAGCAGTATTATAATCATGTTAAAATTAGTGAGTGCTTAGCATTTTGAGTCACAGAATCACTGAATCACAGAGTTGTAGTTGTTGGGAGGGGACCTCCAGAGATCATCAAGTCCAACCCCCCTGCCAAAGCAGGCTCCCTAGGACAGATCACACAGGTTGGCATCCAGATGGGGCTTGAATATCTCCAGAGAAGGAGACTCCACAACCCCCTTGGGCAGCCTGTCCCAGGGCTCTGTCACCCTCACTGTGAAAAAGTTGTTGTGCAAATTGGTGCAGAACTACTGTTCAGTGATTTACCCACTGTTCAGTGATCAGATTAGATCCTGGGTTATGTGTATGTCCTTGTCTCTTGTGCGTTCCATCATCAGTCTTTCTTTTTCAGATGAGCAGAACTTCATGCTCAGAGATGCTGAAGCTGAGGTGCTGTTCTGCTTCAGTTTAGAGGAGTCTCTGAAGAGAGCACAAGTAGCTCCCCTGTTCAAGGTATGTGGTGTAAGAGGACGTTTAAATACTTGGAGCTCCTCAACTTGATTCTTTCAGCATCGGCACCTCGGCTTTGTGTAGCCGAGGGCAATAAAACAGACTAGTCTGTCACATCTGGGATGGATCTCAGCCTTCTGAGTGACTGGATCCTCTATGTGTTGAACAAAACCTGCTCCCTATACACTCAGTGTCTTTAACACTATTTGTTCCCTTACAAAATTCAGAACTTTGTTTTGTTATTTGTCAAATGCCACTGATGGAAGAGACCTTTTTTGTGTTCTGTCTGAGAGCGAGCTTGCGCTTCAGCCTCGGGCAGTTGGAGCCAGTCTCCTTACAGACCACACTTACTCCAGGCTGTTGGTGAGGATGGTGATGGATGGTTTTCATGCCTCCACTGAAAATTACCTTAGAGTGCATAGAGGTAATTGAAGGTGCAAGGTGTTAGAGATTCTTCAGCCTAGCTAAATTTGAGACTCTTTCTTGAGGCAAACCATCTAAAAAGGTTATTTTTACAATCTGCAATGAGTAAGAATCTCTGTCTCTTACTACACCCGTTTCACTCAGCTTTGAAGTCAAAATAGCAAGGGTTTGTTTCTTTTTATTCCTAACTGGTAAACAGAGATAATCTATTTTGTGATCTCATCACCTGTATCGGTCTCAGTCAAGCAGTAGGGTAATTTTTGTCATGAAGCAATAAATTGGCTATTAACAGCTGGAAGTTCTTTTGCCACACTTGAGATGTTGCTGTGCTTGAAGAAGCAAGGAACATTGTTCTTGCGTGTCTTGCCAAGCTGTAGTTATCTTTTCTTTCATCTTCCTTTTGCTTTCTTACTTTGATTTTTCCTTTTTTTTGGCCTTTTCTCCAATTTTTCATTTTCTTTTTCCTTCTCTCTCTAATCATAGTTTAATTGAATTTGAATCTTTCCTGGTTGTTACTTTAGAAGAATTGAAATAGGCACACCTAATCTGTTAAATTTATCAGAATTGTGGGTTTACCCCTCCCCAAATTGTGGGATTTAAGGGCAATTCATCATCTCATGAATTTGTTACCATTTGCTGTAGTATCTAACACCGGCTTACAAAGCCTGCCCCATGACTGCAATAATAAAACTCAATGCATTAGAGAAATGGGTTAACAAAGTAATGTGTTCTCTTTTTCTTTCTTTTCTCTTTTTTTAGGGAAAATATTTTTACATTACACCTGGCATTTGTCCCAGTCTTTCCACCATGAAAGCTATCGTGGAATGCGCAGGAGGAAAAGTCTTATCTAAACAACCTTCTTTTCGAAAACTCATGGAGCATAAGCAGAATAAAGTGTGTAGAACATTACTTTCTAAAATTTACTAGTAGCATCCTACTGTGTTACTCTGAGCTTATGGGTTGTTTCTTTCCTTTAGAGTTTGCCAGAGATAATCTTGATTTCCTGTGAAAACGACCTTCACTTATGTCGAGAATATTTTGCAAGAGGCATAGGTAGGTGTCAGCTATTGGTGTAATTTGAACATTAACAGCTATTAATTTGAATTTTAAAAAATGGTTATTTTACAAGTGCAGACGTATTTTGAGGCTTTCAGATAATGACAGAGGAATAGATGGTCTGTCCTCAAACCATGGAGAAATCCAAGCCAGCTGTTTGCTAGGTGTTTGTGCTTGAGGTATTTTATAACCAGGTCACAGTAAATCTCTGGACGGGGTAGGCTTGAACCTGGGGCTTCAGTGCTGCATGAGGCAATGTTCCTGACTCAGTATTCATCAAGGTAGTTCCAGATTTGGGGGGTTTCACTTTGGCTGTATTTATTAACAAAGATGTGCACAGCGTGGTGGCTGACTGCGGGTAGCCGTGGGCAGTGCTCCCTTACACCTCTGTGTGAAGAGCAAAAGGTGCTGACCAGCCCCTCCTCATGCAGAATGTGGAGGGATGTCCATGTAGGGTGTCAACTATGTGTCTTTGCTATTTCCAGATGTCCACAACGCTGAGTTTGTCCTGACTGGGGTGCTGACACAAACACTGGATTATGAATCATATCCTTTTTTTGCGTGAAGGTCACCTGCTGCTTTGGGAAGTGTGGTTTGATGGAAGTTTCTCTTAATTAGGAACTATTTTTTATAATTTTTAATGTTATACTTGATAGGAGCCCAGAAGCAGAGCTTCAGTTGAAAGAGGAATTACTTTCTGATAGGAAATACTTGAGTGGAGGTGGGAGGCGGGGTTGTCAGAAAGCAGTGGTGTAGAATACTGAGCAGGAAGACAAAAACTTGTCAGTAAGGAAAATATTTGTCACAAGTTACTTGCAGGTGTGGAAAGTAGCTTTTTATTGAAGGTCATAAACCCTGTTTGATAAATGCAGTGGGGGGATCAGTAAGAGTTCAGTGTCCTGCATCTAAGTTCTGTTTTTTAAAGTTGTTCTTTCTTAACAAGCATACATATAAATTTACTTGATGGATAGTAAAATGCCTTACTGCTTCGGAGTCCTTGGAGCATTAAATCTAGCTGTTCAGCCATTGTACAAAGCAACTAAAACTTCCTGTGGATGCTGTTTTCCAGCTGTTTTCCTAGGGATGATGAGCAGTTTAAAGCAGGAAAGCAAAACTATAAACTGCATCTTTTTTAGGATGTGTAATTTTATTATGCTGAAACATAATTTACTATGTTTTGTATTATACTACCATTTTAAAAGAGCCCACTTTAGCTATTACAATTAGCCCGTTTTTAAACATTTTAAGGTAAATGATGGTACTTCAGCCACAAGTGTAATTCGGGTGTAATAATAAAAGGGCTTGCTATCTGTTAAATTATGGATGTTGAAGATAAAAATGTTTTGTACTTTATTTTTATTTCTTATACTCTATTTTCTTTTATATTGATATTTTGCCCACATTTTAAATAAATGTACTTTTAAATGTTTTACTCTATATTTTAGTGGTGGTTCATTTTTTTGTATACTGTGCAACACTGGCACTCTGGTAAGAGTAAATTACTCAGATCTTTTTCCAAGCAATGTAAAATTATTTTAAGCTTATTTTACCAAGTATGTTTTAATATATTAAATCCCAGTGCTTTAAAGGGAAATCATTGTAAATGTATATATGTGTTTCTACAAGCAGCTTGAAGGAAGGAGAGACTCTAAGCCCACATATTACGCTGTTGTGATAACTTTTGTTTGTATAGTGAGTTTTACTAAATAAATACTTAAAAAAGAGCCTCCCAAATCTATTTTCAATTGTATTTCCTAACATGCAGTTCTGATAACCTGATGTTACCATTTTTATCAGTTTAGATTTTAGCAGATGAAAAAAAATCAGCCTAAAAACATTGATTCTTCACTCAGCAAGCTGTTAAACTCCTACTGGGGATTGCAGACACCCACTTCTCTGTACCTCATCAGGTGTATTAGAGCACCTTGTGAACAGCTCACAGAACAATTCAAGATGCAAGATAAATCCTTTGAAGAATAGCTTATTATGCTTCCCCCCCAAAAAAAATATTTTGTATTTCTTATGCAGAACTATTTTACAAAGAAGCTTTTTACAAATGCAGTATCATTAAACTGAGGTAAGCTGCTATTTTTAGCTTATACAGAGCTTTCTACAGAGAGATTTCTCATTTCAGATTGCTCTTTTGTGCTGTGGTTAACAAGGTAAATCCACCTGTTCCTTGACCGCTGTTTCTCTTGCCGTTCTTCCCACACCTCAGTTCAGCAAAATGCTTATGGGAACAGATAGAAGCTGTAAGACCACAGTGTCAGTAAATAGCAAGATGAGTGAAGCCCCAGGCAAGGTCAGTGCTGTGCTTGTTGCCTGGTTTTGCTGGCTCTGGGTTCCTCAGCTGTCCCGATTTATTCCCATGTTTGGGATAAGAAGTAACGGGGTTACATGATGGTGACGAGAACAGTAACGTTTCCTTTCAGGGTCACTTTTGGTTGGGGAACACAGTGTAGTAAATGAGAATGTTATACTTGGGCTGAGGATGGTTTTAGGGGCATCGGAGGTTTAAAAGGCATGATGATAACGGTGTGGGAGCAAATGGTACTGTTCCCCAAGTGCCACTCACGGGTAACGGCAGTTGGGTGCATTGTCTCTGTGTGATGTTCACTTCTCCATAATGCAGCTGGCTTTGCATTACAGGACAGATTAAGGAAGTCTTTAACGTGGAGACCAAAGGTTTGATTTGATGCTTTAGTCATTAAAAATAGTGAACAAAAACCAAAGGAATGCAGTGGGAGTTAATTGTTGGCTGACAAATCATTCTGCAGATGACTTAAATTGCTCTTGACATGTAGACCTACCTGGCAAGTCTTGTCTCCCTTTACTGTCAGTGGAGGGAAGGGATATCACAGAATCACAGAATCATTGGGGTTGGAAGGGACCTCGAGAGATCATCAGGTCCAACCCCCCTGCCCAGAGCAGGCTCCGTAGCTCATATTGCACAGATAGGCATCCAGACAGGTCTTGAATATCTCCAGAGAAGGAGACTCCACAACCTCCCTGGGCGGGTCACTATAGCCTAATTGGGGAAAGACTCCATAGAGAGTGCATCTCTTCACAGCCTAGCAAACTAGCTGTCTGCATCTTCTAGAACACAGAAAATGGGTGAGATGGTCCCACCCTAAAGGACTTAAGAGATGTGCCTCACAAATACTACCTTTTTAATGGAGAAAAAAGTAGACTTTTTTTTTCCCCTTCAAATGCACACCCAAATGTATAATACTGAAATTATCTCAATCTCTTTTAATCTCTGTATGATTTGAGACTTGTTTCATCACACTAGGTACCAGGTTGCGGAAAGCCTTTGGATGCCTTTTTCCTTTGAGACAAACACCCATTGTCGCTTTAGGACTTCTGACAATGTTGTGATACCCAAACCTTCTTTAATAAATACTTTCTACCTGTTAACGTACTCAGTGTATCATTTGTGTGCCTTACAAAGGACGAATTGCTGTACCAAATGTCAAGGCTGGCTTCAGAGAGAGAGAAACAGGTGTAACGAGTCAGCAGCGCCGCTCAGCTCTGCGTGGAGGCAAACGTGAGGCATGTGAATTTGCAAGGCTGGGCTCTAGAAGGTAATGAGGATGGCTAAAACAGCTTTTCTGCAGGGCAAAACTGAACTCAGAGAGGAGAGGCAGAGAGAAAAGGCAGTGCCTTTGTGCCTCCAGAAGCATTCTCACCTTTTTTAGGACTAACTTCTACATTTTCCCCCAAGCAAGCAGTGATAAGGATGTGTAACACGTTTGCCAAAGCCTGCTAGAGTTAAGAGACACATGAACGCCATAGCATCTGAATGGTAAATTTCCTTATGAAAACTATCTAGGATGCTGTCAGATAGTGCAGAGAGGAGCTTGAAGAAAACCGAATGCGATCATGGAACAAATGAAGCCCGTGGGAAACGGGAGTGGCAATGCATCTGTTTCATCATCAGTGGAGACAGTGCGTTTATTTAGCCAACATACACGTATGACTGATTTGATTAACCTTTCAATTAGAGTGAAAAAACAGAACCTGCCAAGAAATAGTCTTTCAGGAACCACAGGAGCTGTCCAGAGCCAACTGGCTTGCACAGATGTTACTGTGCATGTGGTTGCTGATAGAAGGTTTGATGAGGTGCACTGATGCTAGATTGCTGTTAGCAACTTGCTTTTCCTTTAGTGGAAGGTTATAATACTTCAGTGCTATTTGATCCTGTCTCCTTTGCTCAAAAAAGAGCAAATACCTTTCCTGTTGTTTCTTAGTTGCTTGCAGAAGCATCAGGGCTGTAATGTAGCCAATCTGTCCTGATACAGCAATTATTTCAAGATAAATGCAGACCACGTCTGTAGTTGCAGAGACGTTCCATCAGTTAGGGATCAGCTGGAGGTCAGGAAGACATGCAGTTTTCTTTGCCGTGAGTGATAAAGTAGAATTGTGGAAGAGGACTGTGCTGCTGGAGGTCCAGTCACGTTTTCAGTATCTCAGAGGATGGCAGTCCCACAGCCTCTGTTGGCACCCCGTTGCAGTATTTTTGTACCCTCGAGGAAATAAATCACAGACTCATAGAATGGGTTGGGCTGGAAGGGACCTCAAAGCCCATCTACTCCAATCCCTGCCATGTGCAGGGACACCTCTCACTAGCCCAGGTACCCCAAAACCCCATCCAGCCTGGCCCTGAACACCTCCAGGGATGGGGCTTCCACAGCCTCCCTGGGCAACGTGTGCCAGGGCCTCCCCACCCTCGTATTGAATAATTTCTTCCTAATACTACCCCCTTCCAATTTAAAACCATTCCCCCTCGTTCTATCACTTCATGCCCTTCTAAAAAGTCCCTCCCCTGCTTTCTTGTAGCCCCTTCAGGTACTGGAAGCCACCTATAAGGTTTCCCCTGAGCCTTCTCCAGGCTGAACAACCCCAACTCTCTGCTGGTCTATCAGAGGAGAGGGCCTCCAGCACTCTGGTCATCTTCGTGGCTTCCTCTGGACTCACTCCAACAGCTCAATGTCATGGAATCATAGAATCATAGGGGTTGGAAGGGACCTCGAGAGATCATCGGGTCCAACTCCCCTGCCAAAGCAGCTCCCTAGCTCATATTGCACAGATAGACATCCAGATGGGTCTTGAATATCTCCAGAGAAGGAGACTCCACCACCTCCCTGGGCAGCCTGTCCCAGGGCTCTGTCACCCTCACTGGGAAAAAGTTCCTCCGCATGTTGGTGCGGAACTTCCTGTGCTCCAATTTGCAGCCATTGCCCCTTGTCCTGTCCCCACAGACCACTGAAAAGGGGCTGGCTGATTCCCCCTGTATCCCCTGCTTCAGATAATTATAGACTTTAATTAGGTCCCCCCTTAGTCTTCTCAAGGCTGAAGAGTCCCAACTTACTCAGCCTATCCTCATAGGGGAGATGCTCCAGGCCCTTAATCATCTTTGTAGCCCTTTGGACTCTCCAGGAGATGCCTGTCCTTTTTATACCAGGGAGCCCAGAACTGGACACAATACTCCAGGTGAGGCCTGACCAGGGCAGAGTAGAGGGGGAGGATCACCTTCGACCTGCTGGCCACACTCCTCCTGATGCATCCCAGGATCCCATTGGCTCTCTTAGCCACAAGGGCACACTGCTGGCTCATGGCCAATCTGTCATCTACCAGGACCCCCAGGTCCTTCTCCACTGAGCTCTTCTCCAGCAGGTCATCCCCCAGCCTGTACTGATACATGCGGTTGTTCTTCCCCAAGTGTCCTTACCTTGGGGCCCTGTCCTTATATCTAATCAGAAAGTCCATTGTTCCACAAGTGGCTGTTGACTCTGACTTCACCCCCATGCACCTCCAAGAAGGGTATGGTTCTTGTTCTCCTCCCCACCTGGTAGGTAGTCTCAGACAACAGTATAACCTTTTGTTCCTAAGGCTGAGCTCTCATCTCCCGGCCTCTCCTTGTGCACTGCATTCTGACACCCCCTAACCATCTTGATGCTCTTCTGCTGCACTTGTGTTCCTGCATGGGGGAGCCCCAAACTGAAAGGGGGTGCCAGGTGTCTTTCATCACTAGGTCCTTTCCCTCGTTGAGCAGCAGATCTTTCTTTTCCTTTCCTTTTGTTCCTGATTTATCTACAGACACCTTTCGTGCTGTCTTTCACACCTCATGCCAGCGTCAGCTTGGGCTGAGATACTGAATGAAAAATCAGCTGCACAGTTCAAGAGGTGTGGAACCCCTGAGTGGGGCAGATAAGCACCAGAAGGATGTGTTCAGGGGGGCTATGCATCTTTCATCTTCGTGCAGCTCTACCATTAAAAATTCATCAAACGTTTTCGAAGTGTGGTTTGGTTAGTTTGCCTTACCTACCTCAAGGCAAAAGGGTAGACAAGGAGGCAGCTTTGCTGCTGTATTTTAGGCTTAAATATCGTGATGCCTCACAGGGTGCTGGGAGGTTTGACAGGCTGATGTGTGTTAGGGAAGAATCACCCTTTTTAAGGATGGAAATTGAGATGGAGAGAAATATGTGCCCGGAGTGGCAAAGCAGGGAGGGTAAACCCCATGTGAGGTATACCCAAAGTTCACAACTTGACAGCCAGCCAAAGAACTGGTCCCTTTGTCCAGCCTGCCGCTGTCCTGCGCTGCTGGCAGCACGAATCAAGGAATGCCTGAGCAGCAGAGCGAAGGAGCAGCACCCGACTTAAGAGGAGGAAAGAGACGCACAGGCTGACCCCTCAGAGGAAAAGCTCTCACAAATGACTCCAGGGTTTAATGGGGGGAAGATTTCCTAGAATTTCTATGCAGTAGTGGTGATGGATCCACAAACTATTAAGAAGGGGGTTGCAGATGTATTTCGTTTTGCCTGTGAGGCTGCAGGATTGGGAGAGGCTACCTCCAAAATAACCCCTTTTGCTCGATTCCTGGTGCAGGAAGCAGCGCAGGCGCTTCCTTCTTGTTACCTTGATCATCTTTGCAATCTGCACTAGTGTCTAGGAAAAAAGACTTCTAGTAGTTATGGCTCCCAAGTGTCTCTGACCCCGGCTTGTCCTGGGGCACATAGAGGTCACAAACCAGCACTGCTGACACAATCAGTACCGACACGGCCTATTTTGTTCTGGTTCAGTGTCAACGTGCTCAGCTTGGTGCCACCCGAGCTCTTCAGAAGAGGAACGCGATCCAGGTAGGGGCCATCCAGTGCGGAGCAGGTTATGCTAGCATGGGGCAGTTGGGTTGGGAAATCACAGAATCATAGAATGGTCTGGGTTGGAAGGGACCCCAAGGATCATACAGTGCCTTCCTTTCCTTGAAAGAGCAAGCCAGTGACTGGAAGGCCAAGGCCCCTCTCTCGAGGGAAAGGCATGCTTGAAAAGCTTCCTCTTGGGATATAGACACTTTCCCCAGAGGAAGCTGATTGGAGACTGACTGACTGAGCCCTTGGGAGATGCTTGGAGCTCTGCCAAGGGAATTTTAACCTATGGGGTATGGATACAGGTGGTTGTGATGAGTGAGTGATGCTCAGAACAATATTCCCACCCTTGTTGACATGGTGTCTCTTTGGTCCCCAAGCAGGGCCGCAGCAGGAGCATAGGCTGTGTCTGCCAGGGGGGGAGCACGGTGGGCTGGGGGCACCTCGGGCCAGGCAGATGGGACACAGCTTTGAACAGGCCTGCCTAGGATGCTTCCTCATAGCAACCTGGGCCAAAACAAAAAGAACAAACCTATTTTAAGCTGAAGCAGCCATGTTTTGTTCGCATGTCAATTAAAACACTGTGAAAAGGAAACAGCTGCATCAAAGAGAAGGGACACTGCACTGAAGGCTTCCTCCCTGCTCTCTGTAGCTTTAAAGGACTGATCCTTACATGATGTCACACACCTCTGGGTGATGAGGTTGTGGGAAATTGCACAGTCCTTTCTGTTTCCAGACTCTGAAAATATTTTGCTGAGCTATTTTCACAGCTTTTGGAATATGACATTTAAATTCAAGAAACTCTCAGCTTTTTATGGACACCAACCACGTCCTACAACCCCTGCCTGCTGCACAAAGAGACTGTGAGAGAAGATAAATGGCTTTGCATGCTGGCTACCTTTGGGAGGTCAGGGTTAACCCACAGGGCCCAAAACAACTGAAGATTGCAGCCTCCTGAGGCCAGGCTGGAGCAGGGAAAGGACAAGGAGCCCAGTGATAACACCAGCCAAGAGACAGGAGTATTTCAAACCTGCTCAGACTTGTCTGTGTTCTGATAAAGCAATAAAACAAAATACTTTCAAAGGAGAAAGGAGAGAAGAATTTGGTTTTCCACATGATGCTGGTGACTGTGCTGGGGTTACTGGGACAATTTCCCTGAGGCTGTGACAGGTGTGAACTCAGCCAACATTGTGTATGCAGTGAAGTTTTGCTGCCTCACCTGAGTAAAGTGCAGCCCAAGAGCCCTTCATGGTAACTCACTCCAGCGCTCAACCCCGAGTATTGCTGGAGCTGCAGAAATCACAGAGTCAGAGAATGGTCAGGGCTGGGAGGGACCTTAAAGATCACCAAGTTCCACCCCTCCATGCCATGGGCAGAGACACCTCTCACTAGCCCAGGCTGCTCAAGGCCACATCCAACCTGGCCCTGAACTCTGCCAGGGAGGGGGCAGCCACAGCTTCTCTGGGCACCCTCACAGGGAAGCATTTCTTCCTAATATCCAATTTAAATCTACCCCCTTCCAATTTAAAACCATTCCCCCTCATCCTACCACTCCATGCCCTTCTAAAAAGTCCCTCCCCAGCTTTCCTGTAGCCGCTTTAGGTACTGGCAGGCTGCTAGAAGGTTTCCCTGGTGTCTTCTCCAGGCTGAACAACCCCAACTCTCAGTCGGTCTTCACAGCAGAGGTGCTCCAGCTCTATGGACTCACACCAACAGCTCCATGCCTTTCCTGTACTGGGGACCCCAGAGCTGGATGCAGTACTGCAGATGGGGTCTCACCAGAGCTGAGCAGAGGGGCAGAATCCCCTCCCTCGACCTGCCGGTCACGTTGCTTTTGATGCCTGTACCATTGTGCTTGGGATGCCCTGACCCACGTGCAGGACCTCGCACTTGGCAACTCCAGGAGCTGGAACTTTAATTGAAAGCAGAAGTGTCACCCAAGGCCCAGGCTGCAGAGATGCCAGCCCTTGCCATCTCTGCATCTACTCTGTGTCGCAGGCCAACAGGAAAGCTCTGAAAACCTGACCCGTATGCTGAGCTGTTGTTGCTGGGTGGTGAGCTCTTCATAGCACAGAGAGCCAGATTCATGATGTGAGTTCTTCCAAAAAATCCCGATGTGTCCTGGGTATGAAATGCCTAATCAAATCATGTTTACTGCTCGGCACTAGGCTGCTAATTTGCTTTGATTTAGAATTTAAAAAGATAATTGTGGATGTGTGTGTGTGCGTAGGTTGCTGTGAAAAGGCTTTCCTCTCCGTTTAACAAGCAGCCCATTAACACAGACAGCGTTCATTTGACTTCCTTTTTTCAATGCAATTGATTTTAGTCCCTTTGTTAGGGGAGGAGATTGAGAGAGGGAACAGCGTGTGCTGTCTCCCACTCTGCAGGGTGGAAGACAGGGAGCTGAGGAGCAGCCTCCCCTCATGGAATCCCTGGGATTGCCCTCGCCCTGGAAACACCCTCCAGAAAAAGCAGGGATAGAATCACAGAATCACAAAGTTGAAAAAGACCTTTGAGATCATTGAGTCCAACCATACCCGTCCTCTACTAAACCATATCTCTAAGTACCTCATCTGCTAGTCTTTTAAATACATCCAGGGATGATGACTCAACCCCCTCCCTGGGCAGCCTGTTCTAATGCCCCATAACCCTTTCGGTGAAGAATTTTTTCCTAACATCTAAACTGACCCTGCCCTGGTGCAGCTTGAGGCCATTCCCCCTCATCCTATCGCCTGTTGTTTGGGTGAAGAGATCAACACCCATCTCTTTACACCCTCCTTTCAGGTAGGCAGTGATGAGATCTCCCCTCAGCCTTCTCTTCTTCAGGCTAAACACCCCCAGCTCCCTCAGCTGCTCCTCATATGATTTGCCCTCCAGCCCCTTCTCCAGCCTGGTTGCCCTTCTCTGGACTCACTTGAGGACCTCAATGTCCTTCTTATGGTGAAGAGCCCAGAACTGGACACAGCACTTGGGGTGCAGCCTCACTAATGCCAAGTACAGGGGCACAATCACCTCCCTAGACCTAATGGCCACACTGTTTTTGATAGAAGCCAGGATGCCATTGGCTTTCCTGGCCGCCTGGGCACACTGCTGACTCATACTCAGCCTGCAGTCAACCCCAGGTCCTTCTCTGCCTGACAGCTCTTCAGCCAGTCTCCCCCCAAGCCTGTAGCACTCCATGGGGTTGTTATGTCCCATGTGCAGGACTCTGCACTTCACCTTGTTGAACCTCACCCCACCTGCCTCAGCCCATCCATTCAGCTAGTCCAGATCCCTCTGAAGAGCCTCCCTACCCTCAGGCAGATCAACACTTCCTCCCAGTTTAGTGTTGTCCCTTACTGCTCCCTTAGTGTGCCCTTACTGAGGGAACATTCAATCCCTCCATCCAGGCCATTGATAAAGATACTGAACAGGATTGGGTCCAGGACTAAGCTCTGGGGAACACCACTTGTGACCAGCCTCCAGCTGGATTTAGCTCCATTAACCACCACTCTTTGGGCCCAGCCAGTGTTTTACCCAGCAGAGGCTGCGCCTGACCAGGCCAGTGGTAGCCAGTTTCTCAAGCAGAATGCTGTGAGAAAGTGTGTCAGCTCTGCTATTCATAGCTTTAGCTGCACTTTATCACCCCACTTAAGCACCTTTTCTCCTGTTTTAGCATTAATAAAGGTGGAATGGGCTGAAGGTTGCAGGTAAATGTGGTCTCAGCCTATCACAGAAAGTAATTTGTATTTACCAGATCACTTTTCTCTAGGCTTTAGTCCTACCTTCAGATAGTCCCAGGGACAAATCCCTGCTCCTACCAGCTTGCACCCTGATGGTGTTTGTTGCTGACCCTTTGCAACCCCTCACATAATTCAGAGCTGCCCAGGCTGAGCTACTGCTGCACTCCTGGAGAACAGCTCGTCTGCTGAGTTTTACTGTTTGTTTTACTCAAGGATGCCTCCGAAGATCACCTTGCTTCGACCTGCATCCAGCCGAGGCTCCCTCCCAGGCGCTGGCACCTACCTGGTAGACACCTGTGGTTTCTGAGTCCAATTAACCAGATGGGCTTTTAAAAGTGAGGGAGTCAAGATAACATGAGATCATGTGTCTGGTGTGGGGGGACTTCACACTAGACTGGTTATCTTGACCCTCAGTGTCCATGTTTGCAAGAAAACAGTAACTGTAGACATGAAAATGCAAGAAAAATGACGACTCGGTGGTTGATCTTGGCAGCTCCTCCTTTCCCACCCATAAATCAACACCAGAGACCATGTCACAGGCTGCTGCAGCGGTGCTGGGCTGGGACTGCACTCTCTCTGTCATTACAGCAACCCAGAGAGGAGCTCATTCGATGCTGCTTCCATGTGCGCCGAGAGCACAGGAGATAATTGTGAAGGACAAGGACACCCCTGGAGTGTGCTGTAACCTTTCTCTCCCCTCTCCTCCTCCTGCCAACACGAACCTGAGTTGCCTGCACAGGCAACACCACTGGTGCCATCTTCCTGCCTGGGCTTAATCACAGGCAGAAGCATGCGCTGAAATTCACAGAATCACAGAATCTCTAGGTTGTAGCTCCTGCATTTCCCTGCAGGTGATATCTTGTCCAAGCTGGCTTTATGCTACCATTTTAAAGAGAAGTAGCGTTACCTGAGGAGATGCCTCGTGCTGGGTAGTTTGGCTGCTCTTGCCCCAGGAGCTGCCGAGAGCAGCCTGGGCACTGTGAAGCCACTTGAGGCCACAGCATGGTCAGGGCAAGATGCTGCCAACTCTAGGGACATCTCCTGAGACCCGGATCACAGGGGATCAGCATCCAGGGTGGGCTTTGCAGGTGGAAAGCCAGATGTGGGTGGCTGTGTAGATTTTGGGGGTCTGAAGTTCTTCCTTTATCTGCTTTTCTGTTTGGCTGGTAACAGCAGGAAACATGAAATGCACCTTTTACAGTGTCGCCCTGCTGCAGGTGACAGCACTGAGCTCAGCCCTGAGTTAGACAGAAGTTTCATTTACAGAGAACATTACTTCATTTACAGAGAACATGCATCCAAAGGGACAAGCCACACATCTCCTGGTAGTTGGGTCAGCAGCAACGCAAAACTTGTTCACCATCAGCAGGGGTTAGGTCAGGAGCTGAGAAACTCCTCTGCCATATATTCAATCCCTGAGATACAAGAAGATTACCCCCTCGAAGCTCTCTTGCTCACGTTCACCAGCACAACAGCATTTCTAAGCACTCACAAGAGGTGGTTGCTTTCCTCTGCGAGTATGTTTCGCACAGGAGAGGCAGCACATGAAGCAGATTTCTCGTGCGACAAGAGGATGTCTTGCACACATTCCTTTAGAGACCTATTTCTGCACCTCTGGGGGTTTGGAGTACTATACCAAATAAAACACCTTAATTAAAATAAATAACATTCCCAATTATGTCTCGGCACATAGCATGTCCCCTACAATTTCCGAGTACACTGCAGCTATGATGAAGACCTGCTCGTGTGTGGTTTTACTTGTACAAATACAGTGCTGCACTGCTGAACAGGTTGCTCTTAGTCTTTTATGGAGATGCTGCAGGTCACATTAAGGGTTCCTTAAGCTATGTGTTTAAAACTTGTAAGGGTTCTGCTTCCATAAAGCAGTTTTGTAACTGTAAGGATGCTGAGAGCCCCAAGGACAGAATGAATCTCCTAACCAAATACAACCATGAAATGAAAATGGGAAAAAGGAAAAAGGAGACAGTCCCCCTCCGCCCCGCCCCATACCCCAGTGACAAAGGGGGAACCTTCTACCGGGCCAGAAAGGCATCCGCGGGGCCGGGAGCGCCCCGGAGCCCAACGCTGCCCGGCAGCCGCTCTGCGCGGCCTCTGCCGCCACCTGCCGCCGCTTGCCGACCCGGCTCCGCTGCGGGACGAGATAGGCCGCGCTGCGGGACGAGATAGGCCCCGCTGCGGGACGGGCTCGGCCCCGCTGCGGGACGGGCTCGGCCGCACTCAGGGACGGGCTCGGTTCCCGCTCCGGGGGTTCCCTAAGGGGTAAAGCGGGAAAACTGGTGTTACCCAACTCTTCCCCCCTCCAAACGCCAGTTCCCCGGGCTATTTCCAGCTCAGCCCTTTCCGAGAGAAGGCCGAGGAGCGGTGCTGCCAGCGGCCTGTGGAAGGCCAGCTCTGCCTGGCCACCCTGCGAGGTGGTGGGCTTGGACTGCCCAAGCCGTTTCTCCGTCAGGAAATAAAAAAGCCCAGGCCATTTCTGAAGCTGGAAAAAACCACAAACAAACAAAATCCCCAACTCTTTCTCATGCTTCCACCAAGTGCTGCTTCCAGTTACAACCTTGCCAGGGCAGCATGCCAAGAAGGAGCTGTGTTTTGGAAAAGGGTCCCCACTGAAGTGCAGACCCAACAGCTGAGCAGGCTGAACTGCCTTCCAAGGGCTGCTGGCACAGCCTCTGCCTTTGACAGCGCGAGTGTGGAGTGGGAACCCAGGGATCAGATCCTGTCCCTGTCCCTCTCCCAGCTGCACAGCCCCTGCTCACGCCTCAGCAGGGACTTCTCACCCACTTGTGTATCTCCATGAGTTTTCCCCGCAGCCACAAAGGACTCCCCATGCTTCCCGTGGAGGACTGGTGTGAGACTCCCCTCATTAATGTGTGTGAGGCTCCTTGAGGAAAGTGCCTTATATTATAATCACAGAGAACAGAGAGAGATGATGGCCAAGTCACTTCTGCTGTCCTCACACAGTTCCCCACCAACAGCACTGCAGCATCCTGAGGTTAGAAACCTCTTTCAAAGCACTGACACCAACCTACACACCAGGATGCTGGTCACCGCATGAGCTGTCAGTGAATTTGAACCTTTTATGTTAAGCCTCAGCTCTACCCAGCTCTGACCATAAGCTAGCAGCCTTTGCATCTGTGCAAGGCCTGGGACATGGGGAGGAGGAGTTTATGAACCAAATCTACAATGTCCATCCTACACCAACATGAATTTGTGTCTGTGGTTGGTCTGTTTGTCAGACTTCTCCCTGTTTAAAACTATAGAGTGATGGTACTTAGTAAGGTGAAAACTAATCTCACCTCTCTGCTCACTCCATGAGGAAGAAATGCTTTCTAGAGCAGCAGAGCAAACACCACCTACTTTCTGGGGACTTCCTCACGTGTAACCTCACAGATAGTCAGTGAAAGTTTGGCCTTTTGGTGAAAACATTTAAGGCTATCAGTAGATCCAAGCACTTGCTCCTACACGCCTCACAACGTGGTATCTTTGGGACCTTTATCTCCACTAAAGCTGACCGTCAGCACTGGGAGACATGAGAAAATCAACACCTGCACCTGCAAAGAACAAAGCCTTGTTTAGCTAAAATTGTGAATAATCCCATATCCTGGTTTCCCTCTCTTTCTCATGTCATTTCTTCCGGTTCTTCTTTTTTTTATTTTTAGTGGAATAGACAATTTTTCTTACTCTGTGGCTTCTTTAACCCGTTTGGTTGATTGTTAGTGTGGTGGGGGGAGTTTAGGGCAGCCAGTGAGTTGTAAATACTCTGGTTTTACCCTGGGCTTAAAGACTTTTTCTGATCTAGGTTGTGGTTGGGGTTTTTTTTCCCACAAACTTTTAACAAAAAACAAGGGAACTTTGAAAATTAAGGGCCAGGCTTGGTAGGGAGGTGCATCCGCAGAAGGGGAAGGCTATGGATGGCTCCCTGAGCACTTCCATGGAAGGTGGAGAACTTTCTGCTCAAATCCCTCCCTGTCTGACCTGAAGCAAGACAGGGTTTGCAATTTGCCTGCATCAAGATGGACCAGGAGCACATGCTTCTCGAGTCCAGTGGTGAAGACATTTAGGCATATCCAACCAGTAAGATAGAAATTCCTGCTTTGCCTTTGCCAGCTCTCCTGAGCATCCTCCCTTATCTACCCAGAGCATTTGTGGGTGTTGCAGTGGAAACGAAGCCTGGAGCTTGGCTGCCAGCATCCTTTGACCCCAGCAGCAGGGTGAAGGTCTCAGCCTGGAGCCTTCCCCGTGTCACACGGCTGGTGTTCCACAGCCTGGTCTCACAGGAGTCCTGTGCAGGAGGAGGACACTTTGCTGCAGGCTTCCACTAGATGGAGTGGTGTCTGAACCTCAGCTCGGATGTGGTCGTAAAGCAGCTCGAAGGGAAGCAGACACTGAACGTGGGAGGATTTTCTTTTCCTGAGACTTCTTTATAAAGGGAACGTTTCCCAGCTACGTGAAGAAGAGCTCTCCTTCTCTGCAGGGGAACACAGCTTTCCTCCTACAGCCTGGAATGAAGGGATCTCCTGGAAGTCCCAGCTGAGGGAGGAGCACCCACAAGCACTGATGGCCCTGTGTCACAGGATGGTGTCACCCTCCTACCGTGTCCCTGGGCCTACTCACTCTCCTCTGAGATCCCCCTCTCTTTACCCCCTCTACAGCAAGTACCCCCATTCTGGCATGCCACTCTTGTGACCATCCTCACAGCCCTGGGCCTGCCTAGGCTTTTGGCACCTACATGTTCATGAAAGCATCTTGCCACCAGCTGGAACCTCTGAGTTCACCCAAGTTGCAGCATGAACAGATGTCACCCAGTTGCACCCCCTCCTGCAGAGGCAGCCAGGGCAAGAGGGGCCCAGGCAGGGAGGCCTAGACTTCAGGTGTCCAAATGCTGCTTCTCATTGGGTCTGTATGGTGCTGGAGAGGGTGACAGCACCCACATATCCCTCCAGCATGGTGCCTGGTCACAACTAAGGCATCTACCTGGATGAGGGAGACCAGACATGCTTCCAGGGCTGGTGCTTGGGGGACTGCCTGCCTGGATCACACACATCCTCTGTCATGGCTTCAGCGCACCAAATGCACACAGGCATTCACCAGAGCACAATGACCTCACGTGGCTCTGGCCTGCACCACCCTATGCTGTGGGTCAGGGTGCCAGACTGGGTCCCTACTGGGGTCCATCTCCCTCATTGTCCCTTCTGGGGTGGCCAGTGCCAACAAAGGTGGAAGAGAGTGCCAGAAAAACTGCCTTTTGCTGGCAGACCCTGCCTCCATGTCTCTCAACCTTGCTCTTAGCCGCATGTCAGCTTGTGCTCTGAAGTCCTGACATGTCCATGCGTAGAGGCATCCTGGTGTTGATGATCCTGCCCAGGGGTGTGCATCTCAGGGGCCTGTTGCAGAGATGCAGACACAAGGCTGCTGAATCCCAGACCTGGTTCCCCGCCGTCAGGAGGACATGTGGTGGGGTGGGGTGAGGGTGTGGGTGGAGACACTTTCATTAGACAGTAGACCTCCTTTTCGTAGAGATGTGCTGTGAGAGGAGTGACAGATGGATGGCTGAAGATGAAAAAGAAATTAATTGATGTGAATTTGAGAGGCATATCCAGCTGCAGACTGACAGTGAACCTGCACTGGCTTCACTGCCAGGTTTCACTGGGCAACACTCCCTCTGTCACTCCTGAGGCACCACAGTCCTGAAGAACGTTGTGTTTCGTACGGCTAAAGGCTGCGTGTGTCCGACGTCGCAGACATCTCTCCCCTTCCTGCAAATGGCAAAAGCGGTCAAAAGAGAAATCCATCTGCACAATGAAAGGGGTGAAAGCTGCAGGTGGCCTTAGCCCACACACTGAACAAGGAATAACAAAAGCCTGGGCAGCTCGAGGCAACATATTTCAGAGCTGACAAGCTGGAAGACTTGGCTTCCTTCAAACATACCTGGTGTCCCCGGTGAGTAATGATAATAGGATCCAAGCAGGGAATCAGACATCAGGACAGGCTGAAGGTTACAGCACACTATTCAGATGAGCCGGGGCCCCGGAGAGGCAGGAGCTTGCTAAAGCTGCACAACTTTTATCAAGTATGTTTGAAGCACTTTGACTGACCTTGAGGAGTTGGATTGAAGAGACATTGGATCTGTGGGACGTGGAGAGTGTTCCTCTTGCTGTGCTATGCTTCAGTGAATTGTTGGAGAGGAGCTTTGACTTGTGAGCCTCGCAGTGTGATGTTGCAGCTCTTATCCCAAAGACCTGGGGTTTATGGGTGAGGGTTGTTTTCCCTACCAGGAAAATGCAGTAAATTCAGGGTGAATGTTCAGCAATGGTTGGGTAACATGGAAGGGACCACCATGGGGTTAGTGAAAGGTGTTTTTAGGAACTTTACCTACAGAGATGTAAGACCATGCCAGGGAAACTGGGATGACCCTTCCTGTGGATCATCACAGGGTCTGTTCAGGTGTCTGTTCTGGAGGTACACCTGCCAAACCCTGATGTAATAATCCCTCCCTGCAAAGTATCTGCCCTTTCAGGGGTGGAGTGTGGTAGGATCAGGATTTACAGACTACCTGAGATTTTTCATTGTGTTGCACACCTAGCTGAACTTCTCTAGAAGTTTATCTGGAACCTCAATATTGAGAGGGCCAAAAATGCATGATGGAGAACTTTTCAGTCAAGTTTTCTTGCTGTTTGCAATTTAGCTGCACAGCACAGAAAAAAAATCCCCCCCAAATACAATAAATTTATGTACTTTAAAGCTTTTAAGTATTGATTAGGAATTGCATCATTTGATAAGGGAATGTGTATATTAAAACACAGAAAAAATAATCTAATCCCATCTGTGTCTTAAATCTGGAGTGAGGTTTACTTTGAAGTGAAGCATTTGCTGTGATTCAGCACTTACCTACAGCTGAACTTCAGCATCGTGACAGCATCGTGCTCCCAAAGGCTCCTTAAAACTAAACTGAAGCAAACCAGAGGGGAGAGTTTTCCATACCAGCAGCCATGAGCTCCTGCATGGGTACTTCTCTGCCATTAACATCTAATCCTTTTCTAAAAAGCAGTAATTGCCATAGGGGGAGTTGGTCTCTGAAGGCCTTGGGAAGGCCCATCTGCATGGTGTCACGCTGTGGTTGGCGTTATTTAGTTGTTATTTCCAGAAAGGGAAAAAAACAGATATGGGTTCACTCAGCACATTTGCTTTTAGCCTTATCAAAGAGAGATGGGAGAGCAGACCTGTTCTAGCAGGATGTAAAATGGAATGGACCACAGGATGGTTTCCCCAACTCCTTGGGATTGCTTCCCAGCATGGCTGGCTGCTGGCCACCTCCTCTTCCTGGTTCAAACTGCTAGGCGTTCTTTTGTGGGCTCTGCAGGTGATGCTCACCTCTGACATTGTGTTTCTAAGGAAAAAAAAACCCCACCAAGCACACTTATAACTGTTTAAAACCTGAAGTACATTAACTTCTTGGTCAGGCATTGAAACAGGCTGTCCAGAGAGGTGGGAAAGTCACCATCCCTGGAGGTGTTCAAAAACCACATAGATGTGGCACTCCAGGACATGGCTTAGTTGACATGGTGGTACTGGACAGTCAGTTGGACTTAGAGGTCTTTTCCAGCCTTAAAGATTCTGTGATTCTTGTCTGGAGTCCATCAGACTTGAAGGGTAAGGAAGGCACCTTGGGCATGTGTGTGTGTGCACAGAGAGGTGTACGGATCTGTTGTTCTACAGATATTAGCATGCAGCTGTGGAGAAACTGTATCTTAACACAGCTTAACTGTTCTCAGCAAAATTGCTAAATAATGAATCTCCAGCCACAAAATAGTCTTGCTCGGTTACCCGTGAACCAGAAGAAATTTGATTTGACTTCTGTGCTCCAGCTCTCATGAGCAGGGTTGTCAGATTAGAAGAACATTTTCCTTGGTTCACAGTCAGAGCATGCCTGACCTAGAGGTGCTGGAAATCCAGAGCTGAGCCTCAGCTTCCCCTGCAACTGACCCCTCACCTTGGCTAACCTCTGAAGCTCCTTGCACTTTGTGGTGGATATGGGGTAACATAAAGCTGGCTTGCCCTACCCCCATGGCAGTTTTCTTGCTGCTGACGAGAAGAGTTTTGGCTAATGTGAATGCAGTGAGATGCCAGTTGCAGCTCAGTTAATGTATGCTAAGTAAGCAATTTCATTAGCTAGTAGTCACTTTGCAGGATAATTTCATTAGTTAGATCTGCATCATTACTTCTCCTTTCATTTATATGGGAATTATAAAT
This sequence comes from Laterallus jamaicensis coturniculus, assembly GCA_022605575.1. Taxonomy (NCBI): domain Eukaryota; kingdom Metazoa; phylum Chordata; class Aves; order Gruiformes; family Rallidae; genus Laterallus; species Laterallus jamaicensis. The sequence goes on along the minus strand of JAKCOX010000032.1, from coordinate 3,775,094 downwards.
TTCACTTGGATGTATATTTTTTTCCTTCCTTTTCTATTTACAGTTTCTCCCCCCTGCTTCCTTTCTCTGTTGTCCCTCTCCTGCTTGCTAATGATATCTTAAAGTGAGTTTTGAATTGTTCTAAACCAGAATAGAATAGAGTAGAATAGAATAGAATGGAATGGAATCTTCTAGACTATATTTCATTTGCAAGGGACCTATAACCATCATCTAGTCCAACTGCCTGACCATTTCAGGGCTGACCAAAAGTTGAAGTACAATATAATATTAAGAGCATTGTCCAAATGACTCTTAGACACTGACAGGCTCAGGGCATCAACCACCCTGTATCTTTCCCTTCTGTATCTCTTCTCAAAGGTTCTGGCTTTTGGGTGTAGGTGCACAGAGCTGTGTATGTAACCATGCCAGTGCCTTGCTGTGCATAGAATCTGTGCCGAAGCGTATCCTCAGCCCGTGCCTGTCTGCCCTCCTGACAGCTTGGGGTGTGCCTGTGGTTGCATGGTTTGAGGGACAGACAGTTGAGATGTTCCTTGGGTGAGGCCTCATTTGCAGTAGTCCAGCCCCATTAAAACTTGCCTTTGCCATATGCCTCATGCTTCCCATTGCTGCTGGATGAAACTTCCCCACGCAGAGGATACCTGTGGACCATGCTCATGGACCACATCCGTCCATTTCACCCATCCATCCATCCATCCATCCATCCATCCATCCATCCATCCATCCATCCATCCATCCATCCATCCACCCCCCCACCCACCTGTCCTGGTTCTGGCCAGGCCAGAGTCACCCTCCCCAAGCAGCCAGCCCAGGTGAGCTGTCAGCCCAGGCTGTTTCCACATCACCTGACATCACTGCCCATAAAAGGGGTTGGTGGGGCTGTGGTAGTGGCTGGGTGTTTCTAAAGCAGTCTGAGTATGGTTGGTGTGCTGGGTTAGCCCTCTTGTTGTGCAGCACTCTGTAGTTGTCAGGTCAGTAAGGTACTCTGTGTTATCACTGGGTGTGAGTGAAATTTGCTGTGGGCTGTTACTGTTCCCCTTTCAATGATTTTGTCATTAAACTGTCCTTATCCCAACCCATGGAGGCTCTGGCTGTTTCTCCTCTAGGAATGAGTGAGTGGTGTGTGGTGCTCAGCCACTGCTTGGGGATGACCCACCATATCCATCCCTTCCCACCCACCACATTTCTTCATCCTTTTCTCTGCTCCCTATTGCCATGTCATAGCTCACTTATCCCTGCTAACTTGAACCCCTTTTTTCTTTGCCAACCAAGGGCTGCTGACCAGGGTGGTGGGATCTCATTTCTGGGCAAAGTGCTGCCTCACCTGAAGTCAAATTGGCTGAGACCTCCTATTCAGAAAGCAGAGACAAGTTGATCAGTGGTGTTTTACCTCTCTCTGAATCTCAGGGTCTGCTTTTTGGAGGCTTTTTTCAAAAGCTATTCATGCACTGCTAGTTTGAAATTGTATTTGCAATAACTTATTTCTGGAGCTTTCCTGTTGTGCTGGCTCTGCTGGCAATTAATTATTGAGGCAGCTTATTTACAGGCAGCGCTTACTTTCTTCTAGCACTTCCAATGAGATGTGAATAGCAACATTTTTCGTTGTTGGCACAGAGAGGTAGATATAGCCCATTTCAGAGCAGGGCTGTAATCTAAACAATAACTCTGAGAGAGATTCAACCTTGGTTTAGAAAGGAAAAAGGAAGAGTCAGAAATTCAGTCCTTGAAATCATGTGCATTGGGCCAGTAACCTTGGATTTGTTTGCTGCTGCTTTTCTAAAAGGTATTTTGGTTTTGTGTTTTTGCCTACACTTTATGTGATAGCAAAGGATGTTCTCAGCTGTTCCCATGCTTCAAGGTTGTAGTCTTTACACTTTTTGCATTGGAGCACTTTGCAACAGACTTAAAAATCCAGTAAATGTGACTCCCTCTTCTTCCCCCATCCCTTGTCCCTGGGGAGGACACATGTGCAGAGTTGTCTCTTGGTACTGATGGTTCAGTTACCCCCAATAAAGCTGCATTTTCCTACACAGCTCCATGTTGGGGATAGCATGCTGACTGTGTTGGAAGATGCCAGCTTTGTGTTTACACTGCTTTTCTGTTGGCAGCTGGAAAGAACAAAATAGATCACAGAATCACAGAATGTTTTAGATTGGAAGGGACCTTTAAAAGTCACCTAGTCCAACCCCCATGCAGTGAGCAGGGACATCTTCAGTAGATCAGGTCGCTCAGAGCCCCATCAAGCCTGACCTTGAATATCCCCAGGGATGAGACCTCCACTACATCTCTGGGCAGCCTGTTCCAGTGATCCACCACCCTCAACTTTTTCCTAATACCCAACCTAAATCTCCCCTTTTCGAGTTTAAAATCATTACCCCTTTTCCTACTGCTCCATGCCCTCAAGAGCAGTTCTTCCTCAGCTTTCTTATAGGCACCATTCAGGTACCAGCAGGGCATTATAAGGTCCCCTCAGAACCTTCTGTCCTCCAGGCTGAACAAACCCAACTGTCCCAGCCTGTCTTCACAGCAGAGGTGCTCCAGAACTTGGATCATTTTTGTGGCCTCCCCTGGACACACTCCAACAGGTCCATGTCCTTGTGTTGAGGGCTCCAAAGCTGGACACAGCACTGCAGGTGAGGTCTCAGCAGAGCAGCGGGGCAGAATCCCCTCTCTCAATCTGCTGGCCACACATCTTTTGGTGCTGCCCAGGATGTGGTTGGCCTTCTGGGCTGCAGATGCACATCAGTGGCTCATGTGCAGCTTTTCATCCACTACTACTCCCAAGTCCTTTTTCTCATGGCTGCTTTCCAACACATCATCTCCTAACCTGTATGGATAATGGGGGTTGTCCTGTCCCAGGTGCAGGCACCTGCACTTGGCTTTATTGAACCTCATGAGGTTCACCTGGTCCCACTTCTCCAGCCTGTCCAGGTCCCTCTGGATGCCATCCCATCCAGAGATGTGAAGAAGCAACCTGCCCTTTGGGGAGGGGTTTCCCTTTGCTCACATCTGCAGACACAGCAGAGTTTAACACCTGCAAAGCAGCAGGGGTGTCAGTGCCAGGCTGGAGATCTTTAAGTAAAGAAATAATCGGTGGGTTTGGTGGTTCCCTGTCCGAACAGACCTGACAAGGGCTGCATTCAGTTCCTCCTGAAGCTGCTGCATGTTGCCCCAGTGACGTGGGCTGCAGTCCAGGCTGCATGTGAGCATACTGGGGTTACCCAGCAGCTCTGAGGGCTCTATGGAGCTGTAGCACGAGGGAGATGCTGACACGTTACTGTAACTGATTCACGCCATCCATCAACGCCTGATTAAAACGAGGAGAAATGTTGTTTCTTCCTCTGCAGCAGAAGAGCTCTCTTAGGCAGAGAGTGCTGCTCTTAATTACCGCTCTGTAAACCCTCAGTGAGGCAGAGCATCAGCACTGTAGCTTAATTCCTCTCTGCTGTAATAACCTTCTCATTTCATAAGTGCACAAAGTGGGATGATACAGGTGGGTTTTGGTGTTGGGGTTTTTTTAGCCTTTCCTTTGTACCACAAGCATCCTCCACTCAGTAATGGAATCACAGAAGACATAGGCAAAAAGAGGGCTATTCCTGCAGAGATTAGAGGCAGAGCAGCGCCACAGCCTTTGCAGGGAGGGGGAGTTCAGGCTGGGATCACAGATCCAGCTTTCCCAGCCCTCTTGATTCTACTGTCAGCTCACCTGAGCTCCCTTGCTCAAATTCCAGGTGGAACTCTGGCTTGGCTGACAGAAGTAACAAAACTCCCATTTGCTGCTTCAGTGAGGTTGAAATGTCATCATTTGGGGTTTTAAAATTCCATTCCAAGTCTAATTTGAATAGATAAAGTAACTTTTTACAGTGTTTGTGGCACAGGTACCTCAACCACTGAAAGAAGTGTGTTAATGGGCACCTGAGAAAGGATAAGACCATCACAGAATCTGATGGTGGCAAGGAATCCCATGGGAAACCATGACATGGCTGGCACTTGTGTGTAGTGGTAATAGTACAGGGGCATATATCGAATGGGGGGTGTCTAATGCCACGTGGTGAGCTTTGACCAGGATTTGAATTGTGTTCTGGGGAGGAAGGGATAGGCAGATTCACTCAGGAGGTGTGATGCCCCTGAAATGCTGCAAACACTCACCGAAAGGTACAGTGGAGTCTTTGAAAATCGAAGTGAAATGTGAGTTTCAGCTCAGTGCAAGAGGAAGGAGGTAAAATGCAAACAAAGTTAGTCACAGGAGGGGCTGGGGAGCAGGCATGGGGGGGCGGGAGGGGAGGAGAAGAGCCACCCTGCATGTCCCCTTTGCTCTGCTGCAAGCATGAAAAGTGGGAAGTGGATCTTCATAGTGGTTTTCTGGATGCCTGCTGGGTTAAGAGGGGATTATTTCAGCTGAGCCTGGAGGTTGATGTGGCAACAGGACATATGAGCACTGAGGCATCTTGCACTGCAGTCCCATCAGCCGGCAAGTGCTGCTGACACAAAGGCTGCGTCCAGTCCCTTCCCAAGCATCAGGGATTCTTCCAGGGCAGAACTCAGCAGAGCCTGTGAAAACCAGAAAAGCCACTTAAAAGCTGTTTTATTCTCCTTCCATCGAGAGTGGTATGAAGAGCTGGGAAAGGCTGGGTCAACGAGGCAACAGGGCAGAGGTGAGTGAGGGATGCGGAGGCAGGGGCAGGTGGAGGTGAGGCAGCCTTCAGAGGCACTAGTGAGGATGTGGTGCAGGGTGAGAAGGCTGGGAAGGTGCCCCAGTCTTCTGCACTGGGTGATAGGAGGTTGGAGAAAGAGAAATGCTGAAAAAAGCCTTAGGCATCAGTTTCAGCCGTTTGAGATTTCATATACTGTTGCTACAAGAGGAAAAGAACATTGTCCTGTGCCTATGTGGTTTTACCTGATGGGTTCTGACATGGAGAATCAGTACTGCTTTCCACATCTGTGGGCAGCAGTGCCTGGACAAGCCAGAAAGTGGTCAAGTACATCCAAAAAGCTGGGAGGAGAGCTATAAGCTGCACCCAGTTACCTGAATCACAGCCCCAAAAAACAACCCTTAGCTCCACATCTCTGGATGTGATTTTTCCAGATAGCAAGTCTGACAAATCAAGCCCCCAACCAGAGTGCTGGGGCAGTCTTTGAACATGTCTCAGTCTGGAGAGACACTGCCCCTTCTCTGTACTTCTACCCAATCTGGTCCTTGGGATAAGAAGTGGGATGGCTCCTGGCAGGCTGACTGGCAGGGCAGTTGAAGAGCTGGCTGTGTGGTGTTTGCTGTGTTCAGCTTTAAGGAGTTCTTTAGACCTGCAAATGGACCTTCTCTTGGTTGGTGTATCTAAAACTTTGGCTTCTTTATAAGGGAAGGAGTACTTATGTCTTCTGGTTTCCAGGAGGACCTCTCTGCAGTCCCACCAGCACACCATTGTACCCAGCTATAGCCACATCCACCCATGCATGGTATAGTCAAAGCTGGGGACCACCAGTGCAGAGCTCTGCCCCAGGGACACCACAGCTGTGAAGCCACATCTGCAGCACCAGTGCTGGTGGTCAGCTTGGGAAATGCTGCTTGCACTGCATGTCTGTGCTATGAGGAAATGCAAGGCATGGACAGTCAGTATGTCTGTGTGAAGCTGGAAGAAGGGTGGAGACAGCTGACCAGGTGCATCTCCATATGCCTCTCAGTCCAGCTCAGGAACATGCTTTTGAAACCATAATCCCAGTTGTCTTCTCTTCCCACACTGGTTCTCATCAGGGAGGGGTCCTGGGGCACATCTGAAACACGTCCAATGCCCCTTGCAAATAGAGATGTAAACATTAAAACTTGTCAGTGTTACAGAGAGAAGACCAGGCTGATGCAGCAAGTTAAACATGAGCCAGCACCCTGCCCAAGCAGCCAGGAGGGCCAACCATACCCTGGGGTTCATCAAGCACAGCATGGCCAGCTGGGCCAGGGAGGGGATTGTCCTGTTCTGCCCTGCACTGGTATGGCCTCACCTCGAGCACTGGGTGCAGTTTTGGGTGCCACAGTACAAGAGGGACACACAAATATTGGAGATGTCCAGAGAAGGGCAAAGGGGATGGTGAAGGGTCTGAAGGGGAAGTGTTATGAGGAGAGGCTGAAGTCCCTGGGTTTGTTCAGCCTGAAGGAGGCTGAGAGGAGACCTCATCATTGCCTGTGGCTTCCTAACAAAGGGGAGCAAAGGGACAGGCACTGATCTCCTCTCTTTGGTGACCAGGGATAGGACCCGAAGGAACAGCATGAAGCTGCTGCAGGGGAGGTTGAGACTGGATGTCAGGAAGAGGTTCTGTACTGAGAGGGAGGGTCAGGCACTGGAACAGGCTCGCCAGGGAAGGTGTCACACACCGAACTTGGCTGAGCTCAAGAAGCATCTGGGTGATGCCCTCAGTCCCATGCCATGACTTGGCTGGCCCTGTGTGGAGCCAGGAGTTGGACTCGATGATCCTTATGGGTTCCTTCCAGCTCAGGACATTCTAGGGTTATAAATCCTTCCTTGATGTGGCAGACTGAGGTTTGTTCCAAGCCAAGGTTCACCTTGAAGCTCTTGTGTGAATGAGCAGATTAACAGCCTGGAAAAACCAAAGGCGAGAAATGACTCTGTGATCAGTTTTACCCAATGCTGATAAGAGCACATCTCAGTCAGCCACGTCTGAGACAGGAGAGGCTCAAAAGCCCCAGGCAGACAAAGCAAATTTTATCCCCCCCTAAAAGAGGAGCTGTTGCAGCCTGATAGGGAACACAGCTCCCCGGGGGAGATGCCTGGAGGCAAGACCACGCTCTGAATGGTGGCTCTGGCTTACCACTGTATCAAAATGTTAATGTTGCAAAACGGCACTGAATGGCCCCAAAGCCCAAATAATGTGTAATTGGTTTTCTCTGTGGGTTTTTGATTGATGATTTTGATGAGCTGAATCAACCAGCTAGGAAATCCTACCTTAAATTCACTGGGGCAACTCTACATTTTTGGATGTCCTGCCCAAGAAAACTTACAGCCCACGGCTCAGTGTCCCATCTGCTTCTCTCCTCCCCAGCTGTGTGCTCCCATGTCACTACCATTTGAAAAACTTCTAGAGAAAAAAACAAAACCAAACTTGAAAGAATTTTCCTGTTTTCTCTTCTTCTTCGCCCTCATTTCTAGGCATGGTGTCTCTTTAACATTTAATTGTCCTAATTGCCTAATTATCTGTCTCACAAAATCGTGATTCATAGCTGTAAAATATTCTTTAGATTCTGGATGAATATCTCATTCATCTGCTCTCATGGAAGCCAAGATGAAGTGGTTTTGCGTGTAAGGAAGGATGGCCTGAAGGCAGAGCACCAGCTCCTACTTCAAACTGAGCTGGATCTGCTGTGACTTCTGTTCCTGTGGAGATGTCCCCAAGACCTCACAGGCCACATCTCTTGTTCCATCTTTGCAGGCTGGCAGAGGTGTTAAAAGGGGAGGAAGTTTGGGTGCAACAAGCAGGAGTCAACTTCAGCACCCCTTTGGCTCCTGGCAGAGCTAGATTTCCCAGTGCAACATTTTGGGGATCTGTTGTCTGTAGGAACGAAAGCACAAGCTGCTCAGGAGCAGAAAGGTCCCAGCAGGAGTAATTCCAGCAGTGAAAGAACATGAGGGCAGGAAGAGTTAAGGTCTGTCATTCCTTTGTCTTAATAAACTTGATATCCAGCTGAATGCCCACTGTTCCTCTTCAGCAGCTCCTGAGGGCTCCATTAGCCATTTGAGGGACTTCGTATTCCTATGAATCATTAACTTCTGGAGCATGGCAAGGTTAGTGTGTATCTTAGCCTAGTGCTTTCCCAAAACCAGGAATGGTGTCCCGTCATGTAAACCCCAGCCAACAACCAAACCCCAAGCAGCTGCTCGCTCAATCCCCTCTCCCTGATGGGAAGGGAGAGAGAATTGTAAAAGTTAAAGTGAGAAAACTCCTGGGTTGAGACACAGACAGTTTCACAGGTAAAGCCAAAGCCACACACAAGCAGAATTTATTCTCCACTTCCCATGGCAGACAGGTGCTCAGATATCCCCAGGACAGCAGGGCTCCATCATGTATAACGGTGACTTGGGGAGACAAACCCCATCACTATGAAGGTCCCCTTTCCTTCTGCTTCCCCTTTCCTTCTGCTTCCCCAGCTTTATATGCTGAGCACAATGTCACACAGTACAGGATATCCCTTTGGTCACTGGGGTCAGCTGTCCCTGCTGTGTCCCCTCCCAGCTCCTTGTGCACCCCCAGCCTCCTCGCTGGTGGGGTGGGGTTTGGAGCAGAAGAGGCCTTGGCTCTGTGTGAGCACTGCTGATCAGTGACAAAAACATCTCTGTGCTATCAGCACTGTTAACCACAGCCCCCTGCCAGCTGCTGCAAAGAAAATTAACTCTGTCCCAGACAAACCAGCACATGCCCAAACCTGAAGTATTTTTTGCCAGCAATCCCATCTGTGTTGGGAACTGGGATGTTAACAGCACAAACGGCAGCAGCCCCCTGGGACTGGAAGTGCTGACTGCAGCTCATCCCAGCAGCAGGGACACCTCCCCAGCAAACCCAGACCAACCCAACTGTTAAACAACTGTGATATAGCAGTCATGGGGGCACTGACCTGCCTCCATTCACTGGCAGGTCAGTGCAAATCCTCCTCCCAGATGCACATACCATCCTAGAAGGAAATTCCAGTTCCCAAAATACTTGTCAAACACTTATACCTAGCCAGAAAAACCCCAAACCCACATTAAAGTGCTTTCAGAGCTTGGAAATGCTTTGTTAGCCTACTAGGAGTAAAATATTATCTAGCTGCAGTTGGTGCCTGAGTAGCACTTACATCTCAATTAGCCCCACGTTGCGTCGCTGTGTGTGAGGGATTATGAGCTAGCGCATTCTTCATGTCAGCACAAGTTTAAAAGCAACATTTATCTCTCATCAAGTGACATGGTCCAGTGCTGGACCTAATAGGGCTGCAGAGATGGTTGGACTCAATGATCTGGAAGGTCTTTTCCAACCAAAACCGTTCTATGAGTCTTTAAGTTAATTCTTTGGTCAACTCAGCAGCAAATGTGATGCTTGCTGCCCTTGTGCCGGAGACTCCACTAATGAGGCTGGCTGATTTATTCATTAAGGGCAGGGAAATCTGGAGCTTTATTCAAGAGGACCTGGTGGGAAATTTGCATGAAAATTTCATGCTGTTCACTTGCAGGAGCCCTGCCTGGCAGCGGGTGCCCTTCCCTGCTGGCTGCCCTTTCCCTTACTGCCAGAAGCAGCCCCACTTGAGCAAACCCTTTGATAGAAACACAGCACGCAGAGGGCTTGGGTTTTGTTTGTTTTGTTTGGTTGTGGGATTTTCTTTTGTTTTGCAGAAGTCATAGGGCTAGGAAGGTGTCATCTATTTAACAAAAGAGCTGGACTTTGGAGACCTAGGAGAACTGTTTGACAGCTCTGGCCATGTTGAACACCAGAAGTTTGCTTTGCTCCCACTAAAGATCAAAAAAACCACCTCCTACAGACTTTGGAGATGCAGGAAAGTTTTGGAGTGAAGGAGTGAACCAGACTGAGCTAGCAGGTCTCTAGTGAATGGACATGAAAATAAAGCTGAGTTTAATTTACATAGTTTGTCTTCAGAGTCTCAAATAGGATCTGCTGAGGATCTGGTCACACTTGAGTGATCTAACTTTGTCCTGCCTGCTTGACTAAAGGTGTTGCAGGCATTGGCCAGGCTAAATCTTTTTCCTGGGGTACATTAACATCTATCCCAGATAATATTATTTGTTTTGTTTCATGAGTGATGTAGGGTCTGCAAATCCAGGCATGAATCCAGGCTCTATGCTGCTCTGAGCTGGGCTGAGCCTGCGATGGCTGCCAGGACCACCCTGTCCCCCACACCCTGTCTGTCCTGGAAAGGAAAGTGAGATGTATATTCTGATTAGGCACTCAGAGTCACAGAATCACAAGGTTGGAAAAGACCTTTAAGATCACTGAGTCCAACCCTTCCTGTCCTATATTAAACCATCTCTAAGTACCTCATCTACCCACCTTTTAAATACATCCAGGGATATCCTTCAGGAGCTGCCTATTGTGCAACTCACAGAATCACAGAATCAAAAGGTTGGAAAAGACCTCTGAAGATCAAGTTTATCCTAAGATAAACCATATCCCTCAGTACCTCATCTACCCTTTTTTTAAACACACCCAGGGATGGTGACTCAACCCCCTCCCTGGGCAGCCTGTTCCAGGCCCTGACAACTCTTTCAGTGAAGAATTTTTTTCCCAACATCTAATCTGACCCTGCCCTGGCACAGCTTTGTGCAGTTTCCCCTTGTCCTATCACCTGTCACTTGTCTGAAGTGACACTCAATCTCTACTGGTCATGGAGAAGCCCAGGGGACAGTTGCACTGAGATATCTATCCACAGGCATGCTTGTAGGTGACTCAAAACCTACATCAGGATTTCCTGGGGGTGAGCAGCCACAGGACTCTTCTCTGGACCCTCTGGAGAGAGGACTTTGCCTCCCCTTTCGCCCTCAGTGATGTCTCCTGTGAAGCTGGACCCCTCTGTGTTTCTCCTGGGGGTCAGGCAAATGGTGACACTGCTGTGGTGGTGTCCCTGGAAGGTGGCAGGACTGCCTCAGTGCACAAGGACACGTTGGGCACACTGGCTCAGGCTGTGTTTCTGCACTGAGACTATCTTTGGGATTACTTTTGCAGGGAAGAAGTGATAATGAGGAGGGAAAGGGTTTTTTTACATCATTAGAGTTGGCAATGGCCACAAACCCCGTGGGTGTCACTCTCCAGGAGACTGCCTCTTCTCTCGGCTGCACCACCAGCAGGGCAGTGAGTTGTGGGTGCTTCCTACAAGTGTTCCTGCCACGAAGTGCAGCCTGGCCTGAGGGACCTGCTCTCCCATGCTTCCAGGACAGCCCTGGAAATTTCCTTCAGCTGCAGCAGATGTTCCTCTGCAGCATGGACAAAATTTTCCAGCAACAGGATGCAGTTGGCCTTCGGGACTGCAGATACACATTGGTGGCTCATGTCCAGCTTCTCATCCACGAGTACTCCCAAGTCCTTTTTCTCATGGCTGCTTTCCAACACATCATCTCCTAACCTGTATGGATAATGGGGGTTGTCTTGTCCCAGGTGCAGGCACCTACACTTGGCTTTATTGAACCTCATGGAACTCACCTGGGCTGACTTCTTCAGGCTGTCCAGGTCCCTTTGGATGGCATCCTGTCCCTCTGGTACATTAACTTCATCACCCAGCTTGGTGTCATCTGCAAACTCAAGACATTACTCCCCTGCTTTTGTTTCCAAAGCTCCCTTTTCACCTCTCAAACACTATGTCCCTCTGCACATGCTCCATGCTTCCTCCTGCCCATGCTCTCATGAGGCAGAGCCAGGTCAGGTTAGAGCCAGGTCTCCAGGGTTCACATGCTGCATCTCACACTGAAGGAAAGTCCCCACAGAGCCCAGTGAGTGAGATCTACTTTCCTTCCCCCTTTGTTTTGTCATCAGGCTTCTCCATGTGGCTTCATTGCTGTCTCGTATAGTTCAGCTCAGCCTGTCCTCTCCACAGGGAATCTCATCATCATCTCCTGCTGGATGCTTTTTTTCCTGAAGCTTGCAGATACCTAATTATCCTTGAGATTGTCCTTTTCCACTAGCAAATGACCACTGGGTATTTACCTTATTATGGGGAAGCACTGGCAAGATGCCATGTGCTCCTTCAAGCATCTTATTTTCCTGTTCTCAGCTCTTTGCTGGAGGATGGCACAGGAGAGAAGGTAGAATTAAACTGGGGTTTTTTTATTTGTTTGTTTTTCAAATGGGATATGTATTGGCCCATAAAACACAACTATCAAACTAGCACACTGTCATGGTGACTGAAGCAATCCAACGTGGAAACCTAGCTTTTTACAGAGGGGATGTGGCTTGTGAACCCCAGTGAGGGGGAGATGTAGTGTGAGCACAGACAGGGTTGGTGTGTGGGATCTGTGTGTTACCCACTGTCCGGTAAGCATAACCCTGACCTCAACCCACTGAGCAGTTGGCCACAGTCTCTGGTCTTGTCTTCAGCACACAGATGCCATTGGGAGAGGTAGGTGTCTTCTGGAGAAAAAGCCCAGGATGCCTTCAGATGGCAGTTCCTTGCTGGAGACAAAACTTGTCATGCTGGGCTTCATTGATTAAGCAAGGCTAGCTTGTGTCCTGCAGGGACAGCAGCTTTGGGAGTGAAAACCTTTGGGATTGCTGATTTCATGATCATTTCAGCAGCCCTTCAGAGGGAAATGCTGAAGCAGACACCCCTCCAAGAGCTGTAAGGCACCTCACATAGCCCTCTGAGCACTGGCATTGAGCTGCCTGCATCCCTCCCTGTACAAGGCCCAAGACTTTAGGGTATTTTGGGGGGGGGGAGAGGCAATTTTTCTTTTGCTTGTTGGTGATCCCATGGTGATCCCATGGTGATCTCCATGCCAGTGTCCCTGGAGGCCTGGCAGGAAACTGCGCTGATGAAACTCCTGAGTAATTGATACCTTCTAAAATTGCACCTTCGAAGCAGTTGACTGGCTCCTGCGACGAGGTCCTGAATAATTGAAGCAATATTTGTGGGTTTTGTACTGAAGTACTAACAGCTGTGGTATGTTTTGATATTTATGAAGCCCAATAAATTATGGATTAGTCAGTGCAGTGAGCCCAGCGTGATGCTTATTACTGCTGGAGTGCCGGAGCTGATGGTGTGCTATTCATCCTGTTTTACTTCCATTGTGTGGCTGAGTATGACTGGTGTCTATTACTGGACTTAATAGACCTTGCTCACAGGTTTAAGTTCCAGTCCCTGAGAGCCACCAGAGTGTTTTAATCTGTTCTTTGCACCACAGATTTTAGAAAGACACACTGGGTCTGTATTTCAGGGTCACAGGGCATCACATCAGCTCACAGATGAGGAGGTGATTGTTTCTGCACTGCTGGAGATGGGCGCTGGCAGAATTAGCAGCCAGCCTCAGCATTAAACTGGGAATGATACAAAACCCAATCTTCCTTGCAAGCCAGTCTGTGGGTAAATATCGTACGTCTCATCCCTTGCAGACCTGTCTTCATAACTGAGCCAGCACTCGGGAGATTAAACTCTTTGCTCTGCTTTCTGTTAGTCAGCCAAATTTTGTTTCATGGGTGAAAATAGTTTCACTTTGCAGATGATCCAAACACATTCCAAATCCCCCCCCCCCATCAGCACACACTGCCCACTGGGAAGGGCTGGGAAGGGAGGAAATAACCGTTGGGAGCAGCAGAGGGCATCCTACCTCTCTAAAGCTGTCCTGGTGCTGTGAGGTATAATAAATATATAATAGCAAGTGGCTGTGCTCTGCTTGTAGCTGTGGGAAGCAGTTTGGTAGAAAATTGAGGGGTTTCTTCATTTCTTAAAAGTAATTTCTTTACACATCCAATTGTTTCTTTGTTCGCTTCCCCTGGCTGAAACATGATGTCTACAGCTGATATGCTGCACCCAGATCTTCCTGGTCAATGCAGTCCATGCAGCTCATGGGCTCCCAAGGGGGCTGGATAAAAAAAGATCTTACCAAGAACACCTAGATCAGGTGTCTCAGCTGTGGGGGTGTTCGATACAAACACCTACATTTCACCCCATGAAACCAGCTGACACTTGTCCAGAAATATCATAAGTGTTCCTTAAAAGTACCATAACTCTTCCTTAAAAGCATCTTGGAACATAGTTCCCAGGACAGGAACCCAAAGTTCCTGCGGGCAAAGGAATCACAGAATCCCAGTTGGAGGGGTTGGAAGGGACCTCAAGAGATCATTGGGTCCAACGCCTAGTGGAACGCTTCTGACAGGGATTTCTTCCTCTTCTTTGCTGTTTTCTGAAGGTGCTGAAAGAGAGGATGAAAGATATTTTGTCTCTGAAACCCTGTCACAGGAAAGGGCTTTTCCAACTGTTACTAGTTGAGCCAGAGTAAGCGGACTTTTTTCAGGGGGGGTTTTGGGCTGCATTGCTGGCTGCTGTTGCTGGGTTGCATGATAAATTGTTTGTAGTTTGCCACTAGAGGCAAGCGAGAAAAGTTCTTCCTATCCCAATTTCCTCATAAATTGTGTAATTATAAGAATCATCACAGTGGGCGAGGGGATGGGGGGGAAGTCTACTGGATCGCAGATAAATCATACATCATTAATGAGGTTTCTCCTTGGGTCACCTGCCAAAGAGACCAGCTCTACACCAGGTACATCCACGCTGGGGAAGGACACAGAACTCCTTGAAAGAGTCCCACACAGCGCCACCAAGATGATGAAGGGAGTGGAACATCTTCCTTATGAGGAAAGGCTGAGGGAGCTGGGCCTCTTTGGCTTGGAGGAGACTGAGGGGTGACTGTTTATAAATATGTACAGGGTGAGAGTCAAGAGGACGAAGCTAGGCCCTTCTCAGTGATGGCAGTGATAGGACAAGGGGCAACAGGTGCAAGCTGGAGCATAAGGAGTTCCATGTGAATGTAAGGAGGAACTTTTTCACTGTGAGGGTGACGGAGCACTGGGACAGGCTGCCCAGAGAGGCTGTGGAATCTCCTTCTCTGGAGACATTCAAACCCACATGGATGCGTTCCTGTGTGATTTAGTCTGGGTGATCCTGCTCTGGCAGGGGGGTTGGACTAGATGATCTTTCGAGGTCCCTTCCAACCTCTAACATTCTGTGATTCTGTAATTTGAATTTAGTATTTTCATTAAAAATATGCCTCTTCCAGAAGAACTGCAGCCCACCATGCAGAATTGATAAGGATGAAAACTGAAAGCTGGGACGTTCAGTCCTTTCCTCTACAATACCATCACCCCAGCTGACAAATTCCTTGTTGCTGGCTCCAGCACTGACAGCCCAGAAGCAGTGTTGCCCCATTCCTGTTGCACCATCCTCTCTGTATTGTTGGGTGCAATTCTTTGCATGCCTGGCACGTGGTTACCGCTTGCATTGCTGGTGCCGATTTCCCCATGGACATGAGATAAAGTATCAAAGGTGAATCGCAGCCTTTGGGTGAGGAGGTGCCCCTCCCTGTTCCTATCCCCGCACTCTCAGCATCACCATGGGTGCAGTACTTCTGTCTCATGGCAGCTCCAGCATGCAAGCTGAGAGGAGCTCAGAGCCTCTGTCTTGGGGGAGCAGCTGGGAGCCAGATCTCAGCTGTTTTCAGCTCACTTTGATTTCTAGACTCCTAAGGATTGCCCACTGAGGGTTGCTAGATAGTAAATTTAAGTTTAGTAGTGAGGGACAGGACATGTTTTTCTTACCTTCCTTTCATGGAGTGAAAATTTGGTGGGTCTCTGTGAGTTCATGGGCTAACCACATCAGGGGAGGGACTGCATCTCAGGAGGGGCTATCTCACCTCCAGGCTATCTCACCTCCAGGCTCTCCTTTGTCTCTTCCCCTTTCTCTGCAGCACTTTTTGAAAAGGTGACAAATTTCTGGGGGCATCATCAATGTGATGGCTGCATTAGTGTGGTGAAGAAGGAACCAAGTATGGGTAAACCAAATTTCCTGATTGCTGTGCATCCAAATGAGAATTTATATGGAACACAAGGGCTGCCCCGTGGTGCTCCCGAGTCTCCACGCTCTTGGCTCGTGGTGTCTCAGAGCACAACACGGAGCAGAGGATTTGCCTTATTCATGTTTCTTCTTCAGGTTTGATTTTCCAGGTTCTCCCAGACAAGGCAGTGGTGAGCAGGTACTTGGGGGCTTATGCAGGGGCTTGTGCAGGCTGGCCACTACAAGTTATGTGTTGGTAAAGATTACTGGAAACACTCAAAATAAAGGTCATGTCAGGGCATCCATGTCAGCCGTTGCAAAGACAGCTTATGGTCTGGATGCCTTTTCCAGGAAGGATGAGACATTTGCATCAGCTCACTGAAAGTGTTGTTTGTTGCTTTAAAATGACCCAAAGTGTACATTTATAATGAAGGAAGGAAAAAAAACCAACTGGGGGAAACCTTGGAATTCTGCAGGTATACTGAGGCATGCTTTATTTTTGTGTTTTCCTGGGGTTTCATTACACCTGTATTTGGTTTTTGCTACTCTTTCCATCATGGAAATGGATGTTTTGATTAAAGCTGTTATCCCAGTGAGGGGACAGAATGTGCCTTCATTTAATAAGAGACTTTTAATAAATGTCTTGAAGAAAAAAATAAAACAGGAAAAAAGGGAAAAATCCATTTTACAAAGGATTTCTGAATCTTCCCCTTCCCAGCTGCTGGCAACACAACTGCTGCAGCAGAAATTGTTGCGTACGAAGGACAATGATTATTGTATCCAAATAAAAGGACCCAAAACCACACTGGGTGGGTGGTGCTGTATTTGGCTGTGGGATTGGGAGAAGATGGTTCCCCCATCCTGGGGCAGGTCCAAGGCTGGTGGGATGGGGGGTTGGAGACCTGTCCCTAACTGCCCCCTTACCAGTATTGAGAGTGGCAGTAGGGTGGTTTCTCCTCTCCCACCAGTTCTTGTTCCCAGAGGTCCCACCACTATCCCTCTGTCCCCTTCAGTGATGGTCAGCCAGGGTGATCCCAGTTGACGGAACTCAAATAAAGGGTGTCCTCTGCCCTTCATTTCTGGAGCCATGAAGCAGTGTTTTCAGGTCGTTACAGTCACAAAATAAAGCTGTAGCCAGCACTTGGCTTTTAAGGTTTGTTTTGGAAGTGAAAAGTCTAGTTCTTGTATAAACACCTGAGTCCCACACTCAGATGTTTTAAGAAAGAGTACAATGGCACACCCCTGTGACACTGAGATGTTGACAGCTGCTCCCAGAGAGCAGAGTCATTTACCCTTGTAGGGTACATTCTTCCCATGTAGATCAGACGTGGCCTCCTGTCCCCTTGGCTCTGGGGCTGAAATACATGGAGGATGCCAAAAAGAAGGGAAGACCAAAGTCTTGTTTCCATGTACATGTTTGCTCAGTGGCTTGTGTCACCATGGAGGTGAGCTCCTGGCACTGGCCATAGGCGTTGCTCAGGGCTACATAAAACTGATGGATTCCTGCAGCAGCAGAAGCACAAGTTCCATGGGTTTTAGTGTCCCATCTGTCTGCAGCAGTTGCAGTGGGCAGTGGGAGGGTAATGTAGTACACTTCACAACTTGAAACTCCACAATTGGACACATTGGGTGGCTACAGGCCTGTCCATGCTCATCCTGTCCTTTGTCAAAACCGAAATATTACAAGATAGTCTCCTATTTTTCGCAAACACCCACTCCCTTCCCTCTGTGAGCTGCCTGGTTCTGGACCCACCACAGGTTTGGGAAGGCTGAAGCTGCAAGGTGGATGGGGGGCTGGCTGTATGCTGGGAGTCGGGAGATCCAGATCTGCATGTGTCTTTGTAGCAGGCAGCCTGGTGCAATAGGGGGAACAAATAATTAATTGTTGGGGGTCTTCTCTTCCTTATTACTTCCCAGCAAAGGAATAAGCACTAAGCAAAGGACACTGACCAGGCGTGAAGCACCTATTAAAGAGTTCTGTTATGAGCATTATGATCTCACCATACAGCTTTTGTCTCTGTCTCTTCCTAGT
This sequence comes from Laterallus jamaicensis coturniculus, assembly GCA_022605575.1. NCBI lineage: Eukaryota > Metazoa > Chordata > Aves > Gruiformes > Rallidae > Laterallus > Laterallus jamaicensis. The sequence goes on along the minus strand of JAKCOX010000032.1, from coordinate 3,757,542 downwards.
TTCTGAGTGGTTGCTGGGTTTGCTTTCAGGCTGTAGCCATGCTGCATGAGAAAAGACAGAAAGGTGAAGTGGGAAGAGGAGACAGGTCTTAGTCAGGGCTCTTAGCTCTGCTCTGAGCCTCCAACCCAGAGCTCAAGTTGGGAGAGGAAAAAAGAAATAAGCAAAATGCTGGCTCAGTAAGAGGGACCGATGAAGGAATTGGCAACTGTTTGAGCATTTCCTGCTCCCTTTTCCATTTTTCCCTTTTCCTCTCCTTTTGCAAGGGAAAAGCAGATTAGAAGTCCAGGGAAGAATGAGCACTGAGGGGACCCAGCATTTACCCAGGGCAAGGAAGAAAGTGTCCTCACCCCAGCCCTTGCCAAGGCATGCCTGGCAGCTTCTCTGCAGCCCCAGGAAGGGCCGTAGGGCAGATGTGTCCTATGACCTGATGTACAAAACATCCTGTGCCTTACCACTGCCAACAGAGTGTGCTTTGGAGAGACAACATAACCACCAGAGCAAAAGCAATAGCACCTCTCCACAAGCCAACATGGCTCCATGGGTACCAGCACCAGCCTCGTTCTCTAGCCTCCCCTACTAAAGACCCATTTCTCCCTGTTGCTAACAGCACTCTCCACTGGTCTTCCCATGGGAAAAGTGTGAACATCTCACATATCCTTTCTCTTTTACTCATTTTTTTTTCCTTTCTATCCTTCAGAGAAGCAGCATTTATTTGGCCTGAGCTCTCAGGCAGAGCTTGGATAGGTTTATATGCTCTGTGCCTGAACCCACAGGCAATTACAGACGTGGCTGGCTGCCTGGCTTTGTTAATTAGCTACCAGCAATGCCTCATTTTTCCCTATGTGGTTTCCCCCTGAATTAGTAGGGCATTGCTCATTATTTCTCTTCCACTTTGGGATGTCATGGTTGAATGTTATGGCATCCAGAAATGCTGGTTAGCTGAGGCTATGAGCTTTATTTGCTTGGACAATAAAAAAAATGTTAGGTAATTAAACAAAATATCAGAAAAGCTATTTTGTACTATTGCAATCTGCCTACCCTGGACCACTGCAAAAGCTTCTTGTTTCTTGATTTGCTGGCAACAACGATGAGAGCAAGAATCCACAAGAGCTTCTCGGTTTTGCTGTGAAATACTACATTTCTCTTCCCGTGAATTCAGTTCAGTAAAGTTGGTATGAGCTGGTGGGACATCACACTGGACACTGAAGAGGTGCAGCAAGTCAGCAAGGTGCCACTGGAAAGAACCTCCAAGGGCTGCTTAGCATCACGGCCTTGCTACGTGATTTCGACTTTCAGGGTTAAAAGGCCTTTTGTGTCTGCATTAGGCCTCGAGATGCAGATGTTAGTGCAGATTTAAGCCTCTCCTGAAGGTATTGATTGTGATGAAGAGGACAGTGTATTGTAGGGTACAGTTGTAGACTTCTAATTTGAGCGAAAGTCTCCATTTTCCCAGGAACTCTATCAAATCAAAGGATTTCCTTTCCAGGTGTACAGCAGGTGACGGATCATCCAGCTGATCTTGCAGGCCACAAAGTGCTGTTGTTACAGGGGACAGCTAGGGATGACCCCAGCCTGTCCCCCAGATGTTTCAGTCTGGGATAATCACTCTGGTCCCTGCAGCTGGTGGAGCAAAACTGGGTCATGGAAAAGCTGCCACTCACTCGAGGGAGGTGTCTGAGCACGGCCTGGCAGGTACATTGGTCCCCTTGGCTTGAAGGGAAACAAATACCTGAATTTGTGTGGGATGACTCCCTCCTCTTGCTTGCCCCTTTACGGATCATCTGTAGAACCAGCTGCTGTGACAGACAGTAAGTGCTTTGCTTCCACATTTGGGAAATGGGACAATGGATGAAATGGCTAAAATCTCTTTGGTCAAGGTGTTGTGCTTGGCCAATGCCCTCAGGATGCCTGTGTGCCAGGTTAGCGGGCAGAAAGGTGCTTTTTTACCAAAGACTAGAGGTTAAGAAGGATCTTCTCATCATCTGCTACTTTGGGACTGAACCTGCTTTGTGCTACTTCATGTTTTCCTCAACAGCAGTCACCATCTTCCATGGTGACACAACTTCCCAAGTTCACAAGCAGGCCAAATGATGATGTATATTTATTTATAAAGATTTGTCTTCATTTTTTTCTGACCTACACCCTGGAGTTTGGGCTTGGTTCAACCAGGAATAGCATTTCAAGCAACTCAATGGTTATTCAAGTACATAACACTAAATAAGAGCAATAGCACCCAAGGTGGTAAAATAATGTTTTATTCCATGAATGAACAAACACTACCATGCCACATCCTAAAGTTCTTTCTACAAAAGATTGTGGACAGAGCAGATTTTTTACATTTCTCAGGTCAAGTTCATTTCAGGCTTTTGAGCCTGGTCGGTGTAGCAAAATCTGGACACGCAGCATTCTTACTGTCTATTTGGCATTTTGACGGATAAAGCAGATTTATACCGTAGTTCTTGTTCACACAATGTTGATGCACTGTAAATTAAAGAAGATAATCAAAACCAAACTAGGTCATTTCTGTGGTTTATCAATATATTTTTCATGATGGTCAAAGTACAACCAACATTCAAAGCTTAAAATAACGGGAATAAAAAAGACACACTAAAGAACACGATGGGAACATCATGACTGCTGTCAGGGTGTGAGTTTACCCACAGTACTATGCAAAAAGTAGAAACCGGCATTGACATTCAAGCTGTCAAAACAAGAAAAGAAATTACATTAATTGTTATATTTCCAAGCTAGTACTTCTAAAGAGTCCTGACCAGCAAAGAAGTGTTATCGCATGCATGCTGAACACAAGACTAATATTGGATCGGGGAGACCTGACGAATAACTGACTTACATTCCTTTATATACAACAAAATGAAATATACAGTATTAATACTGGCTGTACATTTGGTCAGAGTATTTTACAAGGAGTGACACTAGTCAAAATTGTCATGAGACGGTAAGTGGACGTGAACTGCAGTTGGACTTCTTTCTGAGAGTTGTATGTTTGCACAAGAAACTTTAAAAGTTGCTTTGCACTGCTATAATGAAGTGTTAGATATTTTAAAGCAAAAATGCTCTTTTTTTTTTGTCTTTTTAATTTTTTTTTCTTTTATGCGAGTGTGAGCAGAAGAGATAATTAAACATGTTTGGAATGTGCCAATCATTGACCTGGAATAAAAATAAGCCGCAGCCAGCATGTGCAATAAATCTCTGTGCATCAGTTCTGTTTAAATGGCTTTGTGAGATGATCTGTGAAGTATCTGATACAAACTCCTGCTACCATAGCCTCATCTCGCCTTTTCCCAACAGGCTGCCAACCAACTGTTCCAACACTAAAAGAAGAAAAAAATAATAGTTGTGACCATCGCATATTTTTCTATTGTATAATTAAAAAGTGCTTCAATGTTAAGCTGGTTTAGCTTACTTATGTGCATGTATTTCAAGGCTGCCAAAGAAAATACTTAGTCTTGCAGGCAAAGCCTATGCTGGGAACATGAGAGTGAGATTTCCTTTGCTCTAGTCTAATAGATTTTATAGTATCTGGGTGCCTCAACCCCCCACTGCCTCTTTAGGCCCCCAAGGCCTAAAGTGAGTTGGTTAATCCAGTATATGTTTTTTTTCCCCATCCTGAACAAGCTGAGAAACTAGCAAGGTAAGCATGAGAGCCCATGGAAACAGAAGTAAAAGCTACACAAAATTAAGAAATAATTGCAGGCAGGTAAAGATTGGTGTAACTATAGTTCATACAACTGAATTTGTGTGTCCTGTAGCAATGAGAAACCTTCTGAAAGTGGGGAAGAGCAGGCAAGTATGTGCGAATCAGTATCCTTTAAAATAATTGTGCTATAATCTTTTCCATGTATTAGGTTAGAATTCTCTGACAAGAGTGGGTGATGCTAAGTATAGTAACCTTAATGTGGATGACGGATTTCACTGCTACTGCTTGATTGCTTGAATGCAAAGAGACATTAAATCTTCCAGTCCTCAAGGCGGTTTCTTGGGGCGTTCCTTCAAGTTCAAGGTCTCGCCACTTTCAAGCTAGAAGTCACTTTGTGGCAAACAAAAAAAAAAGGAAAGGAAAAAAAAAAGGGGGAAGAAAAAGAAGAGAAAGGAAAAGAAGATGTTGGTTGTAATGGATAAATTTCAGACAGCAGTTTCTGCTGAGTTCACCATGCTTAATGTTCTTCCATTTAGGAAGGAGTTGCTGCCAAGTAAAGCAGATGAGCTGCTTTCAGTTTTCTTTAAATACATGCTAACAACGTAACATCTCTTTCTTCAGGAAAATGATCCAGTTGCATATTGTTAGAGAGATCTGCCTTGTGCTTAGCACGGACAACTAGGGTTAATCATCATCCTCCTCCTCTTTCAGTGGGGCTATTGGGAGTTTGTCCTGAACTTGGAAACACGCTACAAAGAAGTTGACGATGGAGTTGTACAAATGCTGCTCCAATGCTGCATTGCTAAAGTAATGGCTTTCATCAGGGTAAATCTGCAAAGATAGAAGAAAACACACACTGTTAGGAGCTTAAAATCTCAGCAATGGCCACCTGTATCTGCAAGTCAAGCTGGCCTGCAAATTTGTCGTTCCTCTTTGGCCCTGCACACTTTCCCGTGGATGCACATGAGGTCCAGGGTAATTCAGGCACCACAGAACTCTGAGCATGGACTTGCATCTTCCTTTAAGAGCAACATTTTTGGGGAAGGGTCTTCCATTTCATTCCATTCTGAACGAGTTCAGGCTGAAGAGAACCACACCGCCCTTTAAAACGGTGCTTGTTCTTTCTGAAAACTCAACCCTCCCAGAGCAAGCCCATGGAGAGAGATGGTGTTAGGCTTTACTGACCAAAGCAAGGGCTTTAAAGAAAAAATGTCATTAAGGAAAAAATTGAAATAAGGCTTTCTGGAGAACTAATTAAATAGAAAAAAATGTAGAAAGCTAGAAATGAAATAATTTAAACCCAGTACTCCATGTAAATGGTACAGGTAACTTCTGCACATGTTGAAGGGCTGCAAGCGGGCTGTAATGGGTTGTCTAGACTGGGATATTGAAGGAGGAAAAACCCAGTTGTTGCGGCTGGATGCTTCAGGCTGGGCTGGGGCCTATCACTGCTGCTCTGTGTACCTCAATTCAAGCTGTAGATCCCTCAGCCCTCCACTTACTCCTCAACTAACCTTTGACATGCATCAATCCCTTTGATGCTTATGTGTTGGGAAGTGTACAGGGGCACTGCAGCAGTAGCAGCGCTGACCAAATGCATTGCCCGTCTGAGTGCTTAGCAGCCAGGTCTCTGCTCCATCCTGCCTTTGGATCAAGGAGTGAGCGTACCTACCGCATGAAGCTCTGCACAAGTGCAGCCAGAGGGAGCTGGTATTCAGTAAATCAAGTGTTAGCAGGACTTGGGCACGGCAATGCAACCATCTATACTGAGAGTTGTAGTGTGTTTCCTGGCATGGATTGAGCCTGGGCTGCCTGCACTCTCCTGGCTGTGGTTTAGGGTGTAGCAGAGGGTATGGACCATCCCCATGGCTGGTGGATGGGCTCATTTTGGAAGCTTTAGTGGTCTGGGCACGAGCCATTCAGCAAAGCAGGGATGTAATTTGATGGAAAGAGGGGCTTTCTTGACCACAGTATGTCATTCGCATACAGATGTCAGATTTAAGTGACGTTTCTCACAACTTTTCTGATTTAATTTAGATTTCCATTTCCCTGTAATTCAATGTGAATTTGGCCTGCTGCTCCCAAAGAAAACCAAGAGCCATTGATTCCTTACATATATGTCTCTTGAATCTTAATTAAACATAATTTACAGATTCACAGAATCACACGATTTTAAGGGTTGGAAGGGACCTCCAGAGATCATCAAGTCCAACCCTGCTGCCAAAGCAGGCTCCCTAGGAAAATTTAATACCCGTTCTCTACAACTCTCCAAACCAGAACAGTGGTATCAAGTAAGCACGGGAGTATGTAGGAACACACTATATGATGCTGCTATTTCGACTGCCAGGCTGCATTTGCGAGTGGCTTTTCAAAGCTGCCTTCACAACGGCAGTTGGAGTTAAAACTGGGAAATAGCTGTTCAAATATGAAAAAAAAGGAATCACATACTGTACCTGCAAGCTGTAATTAGCCTTTGCCCTAATTAGGTGTGTGATAAGGTCCGCAGTATGCTGAAAATGGATTTTTTCTGTAAAAAAAGATTAGAATCATTAAAAAGGCAAATTTAATTAAGAAAAATCAAAGCTACCCCCAAGATATAATGAGCTCAAATGATGGGCTAACTTACCATCAGCAGTAGCATGAATGATCAAAAATGTCTGTTCCTTCAGTAATGAGACTCTGTGAGCTAATTTGGTGATCTGTGAAGGTAAAGGTTGCAGTAAGATTAAAAATCTTGCTAGAAATTAGTAATTTATATGGAGAAAATAGAAACACTTAATTCCACTTGATCCTTCATCACAAGTATAACAAGCAGACACCAGCACGGTATATTCTTTTGGCTGCTTGAATCAGTCTGGAGGTAAAATAGACCCCCACCCCATCCTTCCAGGCTCAGTATCAGCAGCAAGAAGAGGTCACAGACTCTCACCTGTTCTGATCATGTTCACCAAAAGCCTGAGCTGCAGAACACATGGAAAACGTCAAAGTGAATTTCCAGCAAATTCAAAACACTGATGAAAAGTGTGCCCAGGTGCCTATGCCTAAGAACTCTTCAGAGAGCTGGAGTGACTTTGGTATGGTTTGAAAGCCAACCTCAATGAGCTTTGACAGCTCATTGATCTGATACTAAATTCAAGTGTCCACTGTAAAGAATGCCTTTGCCCCCAACTATCTTTCAGATGCACAGGGGAAATACGAATCTGAGTGACTGAAAATGGTACTGGGTAAGAGAGATGAAAGGTTTCTCTGCTTTTTGCTGTTTTGTTCAAAAGAATAAAAGTCTCAAGGAGACTCCAAAGTACTCCAAAAATGTCTTGGAGCAGCAAAAAGAATGTACATCTCAAATCACAGATGTTACTGCTTTAAAGGGGGCAGGGAAGAACAGCTGTCTCAAATTCACGTTTCCATCACTGTTTAAATGCACGTGCTCTAGCTCTTACTCACTGATACAAGTTCCAACACCCTTGTATCAATTCTGTCTTTTACTTTATCTTTTACTTGTCTTTTACTTTTTCTTTGTTCCACTGTCCTATGTAGTTCCCACAGAAGCTAGACAAATACATCTCCAACAGCAACAGGACCTCTCCTGCCTGGCTATGAAGGTCAAATTAGCTGGCTAAAAACATCGGCGTATTTTATTAAGATATGGTCACTGACATTAAACATTACAAATTATGCACATCTCCATCTCCTTATTTAAAAGGTAAACTAATTCTGAACACTGCAAGTAGACCTGTATATTTCCTTGGTGCTAGGGGGCAAGATTTTGGAAATTTTGGTGGGTGCAGGCCTGTTCTGGCTTTCTTGCAGCTCCACTCTCTGTATGGACTAAGAAAACATTTGCAGGTTTTACATGGGTGCCTTCTAATGTCCGTTCTATTGCTAGACTTGATTAATGACTCCTCTCATCCTCAGATGCTGGCTGCGATGCCTAAGTCCTGTGAAGGTGTGTGCACACACCTGGCACTCAGTTCTCCCCCAGTACGGCTCCATCCTTTCTGCTCCCTCAGGTGCTGCCCACCACACGACAGTGCAGCGTTTTGAAGTCTATATCACGTCTTGAAGTACGTGACCTGCATGAAGTTCATGTCTGGTCCATGAGTTAGGAACATTTCTTCTCCCTAAGCAATTCATGATTCATCTGATGTGTAAGAGCCATGCATCAGCTGGGGTCTGTACCCAGCACAGTGCCATGCTCTGCAGAGAGAGCTCAGGTGCTGCTCCTCGCAGTTAATCCCAAGTCAATTGAACACACTACTCTTTGCTTAGGCCAGCTTTTCAGCGCCCAGAGAGTGTGAGGCAAAGCACAACTCTCATTCCTGAAATGTTTTCTCTTGATTTCACCTCTGTTGACCCTCCTTCAAACTTCTAAAAGGACAAAAGGAGTTTGCAACAATTTAGAGATCATAAGTGCAAAATCAAGAGACCACAAACTCAGTGTTTAGATAACCAGGAAAAGCTTCCACTGCAGGGTGCTACCTGCCTTCTCTGCAAGAAACGGGTTTCAAGCCTTTGCTGCCTTCATGTCTACTAGCTGAAGACAAAGCTTAGTAGGCTCAATTATGTTTTTTGTGTAACAAATCCTGTTTGTGTGATTATTCTTTATTAAATTTTTTCCTCCATGAACTGACTGATCCCATCACCAGCTAACAGTATCTTTGTTAGCTGGTGCCACGTCTCCATTTCCATGTCCTGCTCAACTTTGGGACAGAGTTCTGCCTGCCTGAAATGTAAAATCTGTGCTGTCATTGGAAAAGCCAAGAAAAGCTGAGCTTCACTTGACTTTGGGTCAAGAATTATACCTCAGAGAGAATCAAAGGCACAACTGTTGGGGTGAACTTTAAAGGAGGTTGTGACATCGTGTCCACTTGGGCACATCAGAGTCACTCAGCCTCTACGCTTTCCAATCTGTAAACCTGGAATAACTGTATTTACCCAATTTAGAGACACAGGCTCGAGGGCTAATCTATGAAAAGCATATCCATCATTAACATTAGGACAACAAAAGCAGTAAGCAGACTGAAGGACGCTTTGCTGCCTTTCAAATATAGAGTTTTACTAGTGAGTCTGTCTGGCGTATCCTTCTTCCCTCCCCAAAAGAGAACACACCGAGGCAGACTTAAAACCCTGTTCACATTTTATAATGGAGACACAGTGTCCACACAGTTACCTCGTATGCTCTGTTATCAATCCCATGCAAGCCCAGGTATCTTTCAGAAAAGGCTGAAGCTTGAAAAGAAAAAAAAAAAAGGAAAACATCTTTCAGTTCTAGGTGAGTAACTGATGCTTCTGAGTCAAAGTTTTCAAATGCTAAAAAAGACCTTTTCTAACATTGCCTTAGTTTGGATATATTTCTAAAAGTGTTCGAAAATGCACGGATACCTATGACACTCCAGCCTTTCATTATCGCCACGTACTTGAGGTTTCTAAGTAAGTCACAGAAGATCCTTTGTTGTTTTGGTTTTTTACCCTTAATGCAACAAAGATACAGGAGTAGAAGAGCACTATAATTTTGTGTCCCTTCCTCCTTTCATACAGGGCTATTTCCATCAGCCCACTGCAAGCTCCCATTGGCCTCAGGGACAACTCTACGGGACCCAAAGGCTGGCTTAACACCACCCACTTGCATGGCAGTCCCCTGGTTCCCCCTGGCACCAAGTGCAAACCCAACTGGTAACCTTGAGCGAAAGGACCATCATTGCAGTGGAGTGTTGCCCTCAGAGAGAGGATGTGGTAGGCAGGCTGGAGCAGAGCTCCCTGGGGTGGATGGTTCAGGCAAGAAAGAAGCTTGTTTCAGGCAGTGGTGCAGAATGGTGTCAGAGGCTCAAGGGGTTTAGAGCCGATTCTCCTTTATTTAAAAGGAATGAGTAATGAAAGTTGGTTTATTACTCTGACCACCATGGTGGGTCCCACTGGTGCCCACAAAATTGCTCCTGAGATGAGAGGAAAGAATTTATAAGAAGACAAAAAAAACCCCAGGCAAGATCTTGGGGAAGAGAGAGGAGATAATGGGGAAAGGATATGGCAGGAACCCTGGGGTCAGTGAGAGGGCCCGTGGGCTCCGGGATGGGGTTTACCATATAGTTTGAAGTCTGTCAGTGGGGAAAGAGCAGCTCCACAGGCAAACACCTGGTTCTCTTCACCAGCTGGAAGCATGTAAGTGCTCAGGTAGCCACCATAATCCTGGAAAACAAATGGGGCAGGGATGTCAGCGGTTCTGCCATAAGGTGCTGCTGCTTTCAGGTATGGTAACAGGGCAGCTGAGGCTTCACAGCAAACTCCCAGCCATCACAGAACCAAACCCCACAAACCGAGGGGCATCTCCCTGGCTTCAGCAGGTGCAGCTGAAGATGAGCTCTACACTCGTTGCTCCCTCCTGAAGGCAGAAGGGTTGTGTGGCCAGGACCATGCCTCTTTTCCTCCCACGTTACGGCCGTTACCCCTCCAAAAGCCTTTCGTTATTTAAAATGGACATCGCAATTTCCACGCCTGCTGTCAGCCTGTTAACAGTTCCCCGCAGAGATGCTGCTGTGTGTAGGGCTCTCTTCACCCACTCCAAACCTGTATCTCCCACAATAAACCATTTCCACTCACAGTCCCATTCTCATTTCAAACCATGTGTACTTGGCAATTGTCGTTTCCCAGCTGGACACACACTGTGGTGTGAATCAGCCTCAGAAATCAATATTGTTGTTGTACATTTGTAGGGCACGAGCTCGATCTACCTGCATTCCCATAGGCCTTAAGGGACAAGATAAAAATGAAATGGATGTTTGCGGGGGGAATAAATGAATTATCCAACAGTGTTTTTTTCAGACATCTAGTCACTTCCTGCACTTGGAAGTTCATTAAAAATATATATATAAATTGACAAATACATGGATAAAACGGAAAGTTTCATCTTTAAAATCTCTAAGCAAGAAGCAGCTTATCTCAAAAAAATATAATAATAAAAAAGTCACCACTGACATACTCAATAAATCAGTATTTAGCTGAGCTGCTTTGCCATGTCAGCCAACCAGAACAGCACGGAGGAACAACAGGAGAACATTACCTTCCCAAACACACCGACTCGCATTTTATCGATGTAATGCTCCTTCAGCATTGTCCTAGAACACGAGAGAGGAGAAGCAAAGGGTTAAAAACTCCTTCCCCTTAGATATAGCAAACATAGAGTGATTTTTATCAGCTCGAATTTGGGGTTGCCACAGAAAAATGATGTAGACAACTTAAATTCACGCTGCTTTCACATGAGTCTTTGTTGGATTTAGTCTTGTGAACCACTGTGTTGGATTTGAGCAAGTAATGGCAGTGAATAACCTGCACCACCTCCAAAAGCCATCATAAAGCTTGTGCTACTGCACCACATTGATAGTGTTTTTAGCGTGACTGTGCGCAGAATAAATCTAACAGTATGGCAGGACGTGGCATTTAGGGGTCTGTACGGGGTTTTTTTTGATCTATTTTTAAAAGTTAAAGGGCTTAAAGATGGATTTTTTTCCACCTACCAGGACAGCAGAAAATTAATGTAGGAGCTGATATTCCAGCTTACTTGTTTGTAGCTGTATGACTGTACAGAGCTAAAAATAAACACACTTTGAACACATGACAGAGATAAGTGTGCTCTAATTTAGTTCTGTTAAAGGCTGGTTTTTCTCCCTCTGCACTGGCTGGCATGGGAGCTCTCTCACATGCCATCCTTTGGTCGCAGCTGTATGACCAAGTTGTCCTTCCCTCCCAACTCCTTGTTTCACCCTACACACCAATAAAGCAACCAGGACGAATCGACAGTCTCGAGTTAATTATCATTAATGAATTAATTTCTTCAATAACAGTGTCATTCACCGGACAGCTTCCAACTGATCCTTCTCTTCCAAAACGCCCAGCCTCCTCTTAACCTCATGCAAGAGCTTAGTGCCTTGGAAGCCACTCCCGCGGCCGTCAAACTTCAGCACGATGGCATTGTGAGAGCTGACCATGACACTTTCCCATGTCACCTCAAACCGCTCTGTTACGATTTGGTTGCCCGGCGTCCCATCTCTGAAACAGAAATAGGCATCAAGCAAAGGCAATGGCACCAAGCACGGGTCAGAAGGGCAGTAAGCTGGCTGTGGCAATGGGGATCAGCAGCCCCCGTGTGTTGGAGGTCCCTTCCAACCCCTACAATTCTGTGATTCTGTAATTCTGCACCATAAGCCTGGGGCAGATTTCAAGAAGGGGTGACCAGTCCCCCTGCAATGATGATGTGAGGAAAGCTGGTTGAATGGGATGGGTTTTCAGGCTGGGGCAGAGGTGGCAGGTTTCTGCCTCCCTCCTTGAAGCTTAGCTTTGAACCAGCCTAGTAAGCACACCACTAACTGGGCAGGATTCCTCCTGTGAGTAAACCAGGGTAGCAATGCAGAGGTCAGCTGATTAATGCCTGCTCTAGTCCACAGCTATTTTCTACCTGTATTTTTCTGGTGGAGGGGTTTCTGTGAGAAGCCTGGCTTTGGGGAGTAATGGCACTGCCAAAATGTGTGCCAAAACATTGGATGAAGCTCGCAGACATCAATTCCCCTTTCCTTTTGCTGGCCAGCATTTGGGTTTCATTTACTACCCCCGTTCACCCCAGCTAGACCTTCGCTCTCCACGGGCTTCTCCAGAGTGGCTGTAGACGGAGTTGTCATTCACTTCTGCTACCACTGCTTAATGCAAGAACAATTTTAAGGTGATTAAAAATGTCCAGGTTGGCCCAAAATGGTGGGTTAGAGGAAGGGGTGGGCAGGAGCCCCCTTCACCCGTCAGCTTAGGGCCCAATCCTGCACAAGGGAACAGTCTCAAGAAATATTGACCTTGCTTCAGCCAGCCAGCTCAGGAAATTCAGGAGATGATGATGAGGAGGAGTAGTATTTTAGGTCTGGGATTGCTGTAGAGCCACTGGACCTTCCATTTACTTCATGTCTTTTGGGGGGTTCTTGGAGACATCAGGCGACTCACTGCAGGAATCTAATGTGTGTGTGGTTTCAGTCATCTGCATCTATTCAGGCGAGACCCAGGCACATTCAGCTTTGGAGGCAGCCTAATCAAGTGCTGTTAGCTTGATGAGTACCAATCTTCCTCAAGCACTTGTATAATGAAGTACATTTTCTCTGCAGTAATTCTGTGATGTAACGACATGCTTATTGCAGTGGTTTTGTCCTTCATGGAGGGATGTGCAGGATGGTGCTCAGGCATTCATCAGGCATTCATCGCTCCTCCTTGAGGTTTCTCTCCTGGGGTGTCTCCTGGTAGGGAGTGAGTGATGCAGTGGGACATGTCAAGGGCCAAGCAGGTTCTTGCAAGGTCAGGGACTTTCCTCCCCCAGTTTCTTTCCAAATCTCCAGGAAAAAAACTCAGCAATGTGTATTATTGTCACCAAATGTTGCATAAAGGAATACCCATCTGCCAGGCCTCCCAGGAGGAAACCCTACCAACCTAATATAAATGCTAACATTGTGGAGGTCTTCAGAGCTTTCTAGCTCTCCCTTCACTCAGGAAACGCCGGCATTTACACAGGAAGGACTGCTGCTGCACGAGGTGTCTAAAATTGAAGTCCTAGTACAGCTGACTGCATCCTGCTCTCAAATTACTTGTTAAGCGCATCTTTTCTTCCTCCCCATCTTGTTTCTGCCACCCCAAATTGCTGGATTGCTAGTGTTCATGGAACAACCTTACACAATCCTTTGGTTTACACCACAGGATTTCACTAGGGCACCCTCCTGCGAGCTGGAGCCTTTGGCTTAGACATGGGACAGAAGGGACCTATGTCTAGCCTTTCCCAACCCTGAGGTGGGACAGGCGGTAGAGACCAAGGTGCTGGACTTAGGTGCTAAAGCAGTCTGGTATTCATTGTATTAAACCTATCTTAAAAGGCTTTGGTCATGGCTTGAGTTTCCACGCTGCCCTAAAAATGTGAACAGAAAGAAAGGACGAACTAGAACTTACACGACCAGAAGCAAGGGGTAGTGTGCGGTGTCCGAGAAGGTTGCTGGCTTTAAGATCTGCATTGGCAATTCTAGGCAAAAAAACCCCAACAAATATTAACATGTCTTCAGCATGGGACTCTAATAGATTTTTTTTCTGGCTTTTTGGCCGCTTATGATCAGGAACAAAATGGCATTTCATCAGATGCACTGGTAAATAACACTTTAGGAACACAGATGTTGTCAGAGAAAAGCCCTGTATTATGATAGCTGAGGTGACAAGAAATGTAAATCGGGAGTACCGAGCGAGCTGTTCAGTCATGCATCACTTTTACAGCATTCAATTAACATCTGGCAATAGCTATAATTTTCCTTTGTGTCAGCTGGATGAGCGACGCGGCCAGAAATCAATATTCTGGGGCAGCAGAGGAGGGGGCAAATTGGCAACGAAAATGACAATTTAAAACCCAATTAAGTATGGTGGCTGGGGGAGACAGTAGGATTATTTTGCTACAATGGTGTGAAGGCAGAGAAACGTGTATTTTAATCCTAACTTCCAGAGGGCTTAATTTTGTGGTAAAACAGGGGGTAACCATGCTGAAGCCCAAGTCGTTAAACTGGTACCAAAACAATGTGAGTGAAGGACATGCTCCAAAGCTTCATTTAACTCTTGCTAAGGTTTCAACAGCCAAGGATGCTGCCATACAAATGCTTTCTGTGTTAACGACAGCACATTTATTTTACAATGTTAACTACAATCCAGATTAGAAAAGGCCCAGCAATTAAATCGGTATTAGGAGCGTTTTCAGTAGATTAATACACAGATTAACCATGCGGTTTAAGTGGTTTGCTTTGCAATCATCGTCTGACACTCAGCCTAATTAGTTATTCCATCTGAATGCTAATAGCTGCAAATTGGATCAATGGCCCAGGGACAGCCAAAAAGGCCATCGCTTGACTTTAAATGTAACTAAGCACTACATGCGGTGTTCCCAAGGCTGTTAAGCCCAAAGCCTTGAAAATACAGGCAGGGCACAGAAGAGCAGCCACATGGTTGCAGCCAGCTTGTGTTTATTACACACAGAGATATATGTTTTAGGTTAAATGACCAGAATCATGTTGCAGTGACATCAACATTTAGGAAATTTAGCATCAGAGTTATTCCCAGTAAACTGCCAGTGCCACTACAAATTGGCTCACAGTGGGGATAAATGTGATCTTCATGACAGGCTCCATCCCCGTCTTTTCCTGCCCATAATGCCTGGAAATGCAGGCCTGCTCTTGTTATTTTATGCACTGGTTTATGTTCCTAATGCCCGTGTGCAAGCAGAACCTTTCAGGGCCATTAACATCCTTTTCAGATGGCAACTGCCCCTTGGCCTTCGCTCCCCCTTCTGTAACGCTGGGTAACGGCTGCAATGAGCAACCTGCCATCCATCCCACCTCTCTGCGCTCATTTCACTGCATCTGAGCAGAGAGGGACAGTCCTTTCTGGCATGGGAAATATTACAAGTCAAACTCTGAACCCAGGTCCTTTGTGTTTTGGGTTGGTTTGTGTAAGGGATTTTTTTACGTAGCCACCACACACACAAACTGGGATTTTTCCCAGAGCCATTGTGCAGCTCTGAGCACACAGCTTTTCCAGGGAGAGGTAAGATATCTGCCTCCAGCCAGAGGGGCGCTTTTCGGGTAGTTTCAGATACAGAGAGTTTCAGGTAGGTACAGCTACAGAGACAGGCAGAAAATGTTTATGCTTTGCCTGTTTGCCACGAGGGTCTTCCCTGTCTCTGTCCTCTTTGGCATGTGGAGATGTGGGGAATGATCATACAAGGAGTAAGGAGAATGGGCCAGTTGCAGATGTAAACTGCTCCACATTTCTGACGCCTTTACTCCAGGTGAAATCCCTTTTGGCTTTTCTCAAAAGGTTGGGTTTTTTTCCCCCCAACCCTATCAAATGATGCAGCTCTGAAAGGAGGCCTCAACTACAGCCAGCAAGCACATACAAACCCACTTCAAACTCATCTCAAATAATACACTGGTCCAGGCAGTGCAACTGCCCTGAACAATGGGGGCACCGCACCGTGTCACACCCCTGAGTGGGGTTTTCTCTACACAGAAAATTTTAGCAGGAAAAAAACCACCCAATGCTATCATTTTGCCTTTCTTCAGCTGCACTGTCATCAAATCCTGTCTCCGTAATAACCTCCTTACGCAGCGCATCCTAAGAGAGTGCTTTGCAAACTGTGTGAGTTTATTGAGAGCCAGAGTAATTTTTCCTCCTGCCAGTCTAACCAAGATGACTGTATCATTTCACAGCAGTAGCAGTGAAGAGGGAAAAAAGAAATAAGAGAGAGGAAAGGTGCTACTTACTGTAATCGTCTATCTTGATTTCCATGTATTCTACCTTAGGCATTTGCCTGTCATTTACAGCCAGCTGCACGTTTTCATTTACCTCCAGCTCAAAAATTTCTGCAAGGAGAAGGACAAGATGGCAAAAACTTTTGGCATTGCTTGTGAAAAAGCATTATAACATTTTACATCTGCCTTAATATTTGTTTTCTTATGAAAGAATTTCCTTCCAGTTCTCATAGGCATCTAATCCAGTTAGGTCTCTGAAACCTCCCCCAGGTTCTGTGTTGGCAGGAATCTATATTCCTGAAATCAGACTTTCAGCTGATTTACAGCAAATGGGAAGGCGACCTTCTGTGCTGGTACAGTACTATGAATCCCAGTGACAATGTCTATCTATCTGTCACGCAAAGCTGGGTATCAAATGAAGAAGTCCTCAAGTCTGTGCCCAAGTTACACGTAACAAATGGGGAAAGGGGGAAATCTGTGGAGGGCTTCTGGACTGCTACACTAAAGAAATCCCCGAGAAGGAAAGTCATGGGGAGAGGAGGGAGCACCAAGATCATACAAACGTGCAATGTCAGGTTTTGGAGCAGACTTGGCTTTCAGAGTGTTTCCAGAATTGTTCATTTCACTAGTGTCTTTTATCCAAGGGCTCTCTGGGACTGTAATAGAGGATTCCTTCCTCCTTCCTGGGATTTAACCTTTCTACCCACATCCAGACCACCTCTTCTAGACAAAGCGGCCACCTCCAACATCACAAAGAGCAAGTCCTTCCCACCTGGTAAGGAAGGGGCTCATCTTTAGGAGACATTTCAGGTTGTGTGTGCTAGGTGGTGGGAAATGTCTCCTGGTGATGGCAAGGCACCCGAGCCCCATGGGGGAGAGGGATTCAAGGGTCAGGAGGATTCCACTGTGGTGATGGTGGTGAATCTTGGTGGGGGAAGACTGTTGCAGTACTCATCCCCATGGCATCAGCCTGGGTTTGAACCCGGAGCATTCCAGGGTTCTGCACCATGTAAACCCAAGGAACATTTGAGGTTTTGCACCACATCATGTTTCATTGGCTGTAACGCCCCTTTTAAGACACACTGATAAACAGAAGTGTGACCCAGCTCCTCAAATAATACTTACAGTACCAGATCATCACGTTCCCATCACCCTTCTCTGCTGAACAGCAGGCACAGCACGAAACCATGCCCTTCCCAGTTAATACACTTTGGAGATCTTTCAGCAATAGCATATTGGTTCAATGACTATTCACCCTGCTTCTGAAAAGCCTGGCTCACCTCGCTTGAAACCTCAGCCCCCACCATGTAAGTGCCAAAGCAATAGCCTATTACATATAGTTAAATATTAAGATTCTCATTTAATTATGGCACACACAAGTAGCTTTATCAGCAGAAAGGGGCTTGCCACGTAGGGGAATTTAGTGGAGCCGTTTTATTTGTTCATATAATTGCATTCACGGAAAGCTAGGAAGACTGTGGAGGAAATACAAAAGATTGGCATATCTCCTAAAGGACTTTCTTTTCTGCTTTAGGACCACAGGGAGCTTGAGTCTGCAGAGTACAAATGGTCATTGCTTAATTAAATGTAAGCACACTATAATATTCAGTGCAACTCACTATTATCTGATTATTGCAGAATACAGAGGCAAACTCCCTTTATAGAGTAATGGGCTCATATTAAATAAGGAAATTTGGTAACACACAACTGTCAATTGCCCTTTCATCAAAAGCAAAAGAATGAAGGAGAGAAGAAAAGGAACCAGGGGAAATGATAACCATATGCAGAAAATGGTGAAGTTCAGCAGGGGATGCATTCTGTGCATGACTAGATCAAATTCTCTATGAAAGAAATGCTACAAATATATACCTGTCAAAATAAAACTAGCCTCGGTGTGGTTTATGTAACTTTCTCAAGCCCTTCAATTGCTGTTTCTGTTTAGTAGCATCTCTCATTTAATTCACCTGCAAGTATTTTATCAGACTGCCCAGGAGGCTGTAACACAGTTCATTGGAGCGCTGTGCTCTACGTGCTTTTACAGCCAGGCAGCCATCTCTGTTCCTAGGGTCAAACTAAGGTACTGTGTTTAAGTGGGACAAAAAGAAAAACACTTCAGTGCTGTAGGTCAGAGCTAAGGAATTCTCCCGGCCCTGTGGCAGCATCCTCTGAGCAGTGCGGGCATTGCCTGGAGTTATGTTCAGCGAGGGCACTGCTGAGCCCAGGTTTCTGCAGGGAAGAAGAAGAGTGGATAGTCCCTTCACCCACACACTGACACAGGAGTTGTCACTGGTGCAGAAAGATGGAAAAGTGAGGAGCTTGCATTTTTTCCTTCAGTATTAAAAAGAACCCCACAATAATTGTATTTTTGTGGACCAGAATAGGTGTAAGTGCCAACTTCTGCTTAGTTATTTAGAAGTAGTTTCCAGAAATTATACACCAGTGGGGAAACTGAGGCACGATGAAAAGAAATACTTATCTCACTGTCACCCCATAAGCAAGGAGATGGCAGATGGTCTAAGTCATGATCCAGAGTCATTATCTTCCTTCACTTTGGCAGCACAGATCTCTACTGCTGCCCTTACAGGACAGTCATGCAGCAGTATATTGCTTCAACCTAACTTGTTTCAGGATGCTGCAAAACTGTCCCCATGTCTTTCTCTGCAAAGGAACATTTTAACTGGGGCAACTTAATTGTAAAGGATGGGAGGATAAATTAGAGTTAAATGCACAAATCATTTTGTTAACAGTATTGGACACTTGGCAGTAGATGGAACAATAGTGAGTATTTCTGGTTTACTGGCAGAGGATACAATATGCTACAAATCTGATTTTAAATTTGATTTTTAAACAATCAGTCAGAATTTGGGGTTGCACTCTACACATCCTGTTTGCAAGCAAAACTTTTCTAAGTGAAGTGAGAGCTTGAAATGCATGCTGCCAAGGGAAACTGAGAGAATGGGGAACAGAAAGTCTCACACACAGAAACTGTATAAAGCAAGGTGGATCCTATGCTTTTTTCTGATGTGTCCTGGTGCCACAGGAGCCTTTCCTTTGACACCTACCACCTTCTGTGGGAAATTAAGGAGCTCAACGCTTCACAGAACACTTTAACTTGGGAGCTGGTTTGCTCTGCTCCTTTGCAGAACCCACAGCAGTGAGAAGCCATAAATCCACCTAAACAAACCCAACACCTGAGAATCGGATACTGGCCACATACAGGGCAGCTAGAATAAAGGTGTTGCTTATTATTGGTACTACAGCAATTCCTGAAGCCCTTAACTGCAGGTTCAGGCTGGGCTGAACACTACATTAAAATGAAAGAAAAGGGTCTCTCATCAAAAAGATGGGAACAGATAAACCTTGGTTTCTTACAAGTCTCAGTCCCACACCCTGCTGTGAAGTCTCTTGAGACCCATGAAAGAGAGAAAGGGGCACGGTGGTTTAAAACCCCTGCAAAGAAGGGGTACAGAGGGGCTGTCCGTCTGAGGCTCCCTGCCATGCTGAGTTAGGGTAAGAACTGGATCCCTCTTGATAATTTGTAATGCCACAGGCATGAAGGAGGAAACCCTGGAGCCTTGTGGTTCTACAGGGAGTCCCAACCAGTTTGGCAATGGCTACAGCCAGTACCAAAGATTCTGAGGGAACAACCTGTATTTGGAATAATTCCATCTTCCCACTGGTGCAGCTGTGACTCGCTGGCATTTCCAAAGCTGTGCTGAACAAGTGTGGGCTGCAATCCCTGGGAACCGATTTGGAACCCAGGCAGAGGTACAACTTGTGGGGATCGGTCCTCTGTGTCACCTCTTCCAACCTGGTAATCCCAATCAGAGTAATTTTGGGGTTTTTTAATTGTAGATTAAGCTAAATATTTGTTATTTTTGAGGAATATTCGGGAAAGACTAACAAAAAGAGAGAGAGATATCTGGATTCTGCATTTTTTTTGAGAAAGTTGGTAACAAATGTCATGTCCAGACCACTGTCTTCCTAGCCCATGACTTGCATCTAGGTAGTGTCTGGGGTCCTTGCTAGCGTTAGATTACTAAAGAGCAGCTACAACTCAGTGTCCTGCCTGGCTACTTTGCTGTGAAGAATTGCAAGGCTCAAGCCCGTTCTTACTCTGTGCGTTGCTTGTGTTGTGAACAGTCACCATCGGGACTCGGGGACCTTGGGAAAGGAAAAAGAAAGAAGAAAAGAACTCGGTTAAATATCTATCGATGCACACACAGACACAAGTGAACCTGGGTTTGAATTCCACGGAGCTGAAGACTCCTGAGACTCGCTTTCCATGCAAGAGTAATCTAAAAAGCAAATCACCCTGGTATTAGAAAGACTCTATGAATAAATGACAGTACTGTATACTCAAAGATATGTGAGGTTTCAAAGCCCTTTCCCAACGGACTGCTAAATGCATCTTTCCCTAATTTGTAAACATTATAATTAGCACAAACAAAATTAAATCACTTGCTTTAAAAATTATTCTAATGACACCCAAGCATCACAGCACAAATCATTTATATTTTATAGCTAGGGATAACTGTTGCCATTTTGCAAACGTTTTGGTTTTTAGTTTTTTATAAAATTAATTAAACACCAGTTTGACTCTTACACTAAAACAAGAGACCACATACACTGTCTTAAAATGCAGCATTTGGGTATTGGAATTGGTCAGTAATATACAAAGAGGATTATCACTGCAATGCAATGCACATCAGGGAACTGCAGCATTAGTAGTCGTAGGATGCTACAGCCTCTAGGATGCTGTAGTCTTTACCCCAGGCCAATACAGTCTTCAGCACAGGGTGCTGTAGGCTGCTACAGTCTTTAGCGCAGTTGTCTGGATTCAGGTCCCTGTTCAGAAAGTCACCAAGTGGCTGGTTGATAGAAAAAATGGTACATGAGATTGGGTTCATTCTGTAGTTGTTAGCTTCTTTCTCTTTGTTTTTCAATTATCATCTGCTGACTGCTCTTGGAGACAGGACACTGGGCCAGAAGGAGCTTTGGTCTGTCCTGGCACAGCCACTCGTAAGTTACTGCCATGCCTGTTCATGCTTTTTCAATGACAATATTGCTCAGGAAGGCAGAAGAAGCACTGCAGTGATGAAGGAGTTAATCCTTAATTGCAGAGGCAGTGATTATCTTATTCTCCTTCTCTTTCCCCAGACTGTGATACAATATGATGCAGCAGCATCTGTACACCCAGCAACAATTCAGAACAGTAGAGCCAGAGGGTTCCCATCTGGGCATGGGTGAAGATTGTGGATCAAAGAATCACAGAAAAGAACCCTAAGATCATGAAGTCGAACCCTTAACCTAGCACTTCCAAGTCCACCACCAAACCATGTCCTTAATCACCACATCTACACATCTTAAATGCCTCCAGGGATGGTGACTCCATCACTTCCCTGGGCAGCCTGTTCCAATGCTTGACAATCCTTTCAGTAAAGAAATTTTTCATAATATCCAATCTAAACCTCCCCTGGCACAACTTGAGACCATTTCTTCTTGCCTATCTCTTGTGACTTGGGAAGAGGAGCCAGCATGCACCTGGCTACAACCTCTTTCAGGTAGTTGTAGAGAGTGATCAGGTCTCCCCTCAGTCTCCTCTTCTCCAGGCTAAACAACCCCAGTTCCCTCAGCTGCTCCTCATCAGATGTATACTCCAGACCCTTCACCAGTTTTGTTGCCCTTCTCTGGGCCCACTCAAGCACCTCAGTGTCCCTCTTGTATTGAGTGACCAAAAACTGAACACGGGACTTGAGGTGCAGACTCACCAGTTTTCGTGGCAGGACTTCTCTTTTGTATGTGCTTTATTTCCAGTTCAAATGTCCTGTATGCTGAGAGCATGTAGCTGGTGGGGATGGCAAAATTTGGAACCACCTGTACAAAGGCGCCGTGGAGCAATGATTATTAGAAACAATGTCTCCTACTTTCTCTGGCTCCGAAGGTCTGGTGGCATGCTACTGGCATGCAGGGAAAAGTCCCACTGAACTACATTGATACCAAAAAGCCCGACACTTTTTAGGCTTCAAAATTAAGTCAGCTTAAAGTGGATTGATATTCACTGGGATTAAAGGCCCTGAAAGGTGACTCGAGTCCTTCAACCTACAAGCAAATCCTGCACAATTTGCGTAGAGGTGGTGGAGGAAAGGCACCTGAAATGCTGTGACTGACAGCACACACACAAATGGCAAAGAAATGGGTTGTTGTGAGCCACCTGTACCGGTCTGGTAGGTGGAATAAGCTCTTGAGAGCAAAAAGGTGCTATAATTGTGTCAATGGATTTCCCTGTGCTGCCAACAGACCCGATCCCATTGCATAACATCAAGAACCTTACACGTCAACCTTACCTACAGAGAGAAAAGGCAGAAAAAAGTTTTATTTATAATTAAGCTGGCTGATATGGCAACCCAGCTTTTGTTTCTGAGTAATTAGCAGTTTTCTTCATTAACAATGCAATTCCTTTGTCTACACCATTTTCTTTGAATGCAGCTAAATGAGTATAATGCACAGAGGAAATCCGCCTTCTACTCACCAGGATTCAGCTGAATTTACCTTCCTGCTGCCAATACACATTGAAATGCTGACCATATTTATTTATAAATCTGCCCTGCCTTTACCCTGCAGTCCCAAAAGCCAGTCTACTGGGAAGGCAACAAACCTAATAAACAATTCATCATGGGCATGATAAAATCATCACTGAAAATAAAAGCAATCCTCCCAGATGACTTCAATCACAGCTACAGCAGTCCTTTAATTAACACAAAAATGCCTAGCAAAAAGAAAGGGATGAAGAAGAGAGAAATAAAATGCATATAATCCTTTTTGTTCTCTATTTTTTCTTTTTGTATTGGCACTGAGAAAAAAAAGAGAAACTACTAAATAAGAAAAAATGCTGGCATATAGTTTAGAAAATTCAATGTACTATATATTGTTTCCATAGTCTCTCATTACCTTCCTGTCATCTCCACAAATCAATATTTTAAAGCCCCATACAAAGATATACAGTTTGAGGTAGCATCAAATAAAAGTATTTTAAAATATGGAACAGTATTCTTGGCAAAGGGGAGTTTTGAGTTCCTCCATTTTTATTTTTCATCGAATTAGGAAAAACGCTAAAGGTGGGAATGTACAGAGTAGAATCATGAGGTTTGTGTGAATGATAAAACTCCCAATATTAAATATCCCCCAGGACGACATTCCATTTAACAATGCATTTCACTTGTGAGTCGGCTGAACGGCATTAAGAAGGAAAATAATGTGGGTTTTTTTTAGGAATGGTGTAAATTGCTTATTTCAATGCCAAATTTAGAAGTAAACCAGCCTAGTTACACGCTAGACTATGTATTTTAATGCACACACATCAAGTCTTCCAACACTCACAAGTCGAGTGCCTTAATGCCTGACAGGGATAGAAAGAAATTCTTGAAATTAGGAAGTATATATTCATTAGCTGCCTCCCATACTTTATTTTTAAACCTATAACGGTGTGACAGTCCCATTACACATGCCATCTGGTAAATGTCATCCACTGTCATTTTCAGATCTGAGAGTGAAACCTAATTTGTTCAATGAACTGCTGGGAGCTGACAGAAGCAGAGCAAGGACATCCTCTGCTCCATGTCTCCTCTCTCCAGAGCCCTTCCAAACGGGCTTTGATTGGGACTCCTGAGCCCTGGCACATTCTGCTGCTTCTGTTCTTTAATCAGCACTGATGAGCGCCCGTGTCTGCTTGTCCCCCTTGGAAACTTTGTGAGTGCTCTGCCTCTTGCTTAGAGATGGTCCTGAGCGCACGTGAGCATCAGGTGCAGGCTGGATGTAAGCACTTGCCTGCGCTCCTTGTGGAATAAACCACAAAGCACTCTATTAAATGTAAAGCAGATACTGAGCTGCTTTGCCACCAATATGAAAAGGTAAGAGAGACCAGGCACATACCCCACAACCAGGGTGACCATTCCCAAAGTCATGGGCATGCTGTTTTTCTGTGGAGGGGTAGTTTAAGCAGGACTGTGGTACACCCATGGATGTGGGACCTGGCACTGCTGCTTCATGACACCTTCAAAATCTTTTAGGATGCTGGATGGCACTGTGAGGGCTTTATACCCTGTTATCCTTCTCTGCATCCCTCTGGCAGGAGCGGGATGGGGTGTGCTGGAACCGCATTACCTGGACGGCCAGTTCTGCTTTCCTCTCCTTGGCTCCAGCATCGCACCAGCTAACCTCTGCAACTTGGCAGCAGCTTTAATGCTGCCACTTTATTTGTCACATAAGAGAAAGGGCCAAATCAATTGGCAGCAGGACAGGACTGCTGTGTGTATAGACATACTCTGTACGTTCCTGGATAGACACATAATAATAACGCTGCCTAAATCTCTCGTTACTGGAATGAGGTTTTCAATTAATGCAGCTAAAAATCTGGCTTTATCATAAGGTCTTTGACTTTAAAAATGCTACTGTCATTATCCATGCTAGAAGAAAATTAAGCCGTAGCACTATAATGACACGGGCAAATTTATCATCAAGGAAGTACTACCCGCCGTGATCTGAAAGTGCCTCAGTAATTTGACAAGAAAAAGCATTGGCTGCGGCTTGTCATCAATTTTTTAAGCAGTTTTCATTATTATTTCCAAGAAGGTTCTGCTAAAACACCTTCAGAAAGAAAAGCTCTAGGTATTCAGGTGGTATGGTATAGATTTCGAAAATAAAACCAGAAAATCAGACAACTTTGAACAAAATATCTGCCAGATATTTGTTTCATAATACTTTTAAGAGGATATCCCAAAGTATTCCTGATGTTTTCATGATCAAAACAGCACAGGGAATTGTATCAGCTGCAACTTTAAAATGAAAGAACTGATTATAAAAAGAGCATGAAGTGAAATTGCAAAAAAAAGGTAATTAAAGTTACGTAAGTGTTAAAAAGGAGGGGGCGAAAGAGGAATTGTCTTCTTCTTCTCATCCGTATCCTCAAAGGCTTCAACGTGGCAGATGATTTCAGACCAGAAGCTAAATTCACAGTGTGTAAACAATGAAAATTCAAATACTCTCTGCCAGCGCCACCAGCGTATCTCTTAAGCGCTGATGAATGATTTAAAAGAGCAGCTGCAAGCACTGGGAGCCGAGAGGGTCTGGCTCTGCACAAGCGAGATAATTGGCAACAGCCATCTCTCCGTACAGATTCCAGATCTCTTTATTTGCTAATCCATGAATTATTTATACGTGCTGCATAAAGTTCAGATGTTGGGGCGATATTATCATCCTAATAAATAAAGACATGGTGAGTTCCCCTGAACCGCCACTCACGATTAATATATTTTCCCTGCTTACAGTGTTTTTCAGTCTCCGCTGCGGACAGATGTTCGTGCTGTTTGCTTTGGCAACCTTGTTGACACAAACATCACACAGATTTGTGCTGCTATTCACCCTCCCCCAAGGCATTTAATTTTTTAATCTCATCTTTGCTTCCTCAAATGTAACTTGTCTGGTAAAATAATCAATACTGTCTTCTTCACAGGACTGCAGAAACAGTGCTGAGGGTACCGCTTGTTTCTGCCCTGTCTGATACCAGTAACATGTTTCACGCTTGCTTTATATACAGCAGAAATAAATCTCGTTGTTCTGAGGTGACTGCTGTTAGCAGCGTCTAGAGGGCAAGAGAAGAAGAGATGTGTCCATAATTACACTATACAAAATAGCTCTGACGGGTTCTTCAAAGTATTGCTGGGGTGAATAAGCATGGCCAGGTCCTGAGTTTCCTCCATGGGATTTTGAGAGGTGCCTCCGAAGAGCGGTGTGGGAATCTGGGCTGGGACGAACCACCTCTGTCCCAGTGGCCTCTCCTGTGGTGACCTGAACATGGACGGACATGGGACCTCTGCAACTGAGAAGACCCTCCCTTGCCTCTTCAGATAATTGTGTATTATAAAAGTATTGACAAATATGCTCTGAATAGAGCTCTGGTTTTGCGGACATAATTCCTACTGGTGTCTCACTCTTCCGGTAGGAGCTGCCTTCTAACTTGAAGCTACACTGGCTGTCACACCACTTTACACCTTTTTGGATTTGCGCCAACAAGGTGTTTTCTACTAATCATGAGTATTCCCATTACAGTTAGAGCAGCCATGTGTCCCCAAAGCCCTCATCCAGCAGGATAAACTAAATTATTTTAGCTCCCTTTTGTATGACAGATTTTCTTTTCCTCTTATTCTTTAATGAAAGAGTGTTTCACATTCAGTTCCTCCTTCCTGAACAGAAATGATCACGACTTGACCCCTGTTGCAGAGGACATCTTAACTGGTCCTTATACGGTGGCACTGCTACTTGCCAAGTTCTTTCGAAAATTGCCTCATCCATCCTAAAAGAGCACTTGCCTTTTTCCATTGCCACAAACAGTAGGTGGTTTTCAGACATCCAGAGACCAGCATTGTGTGCCCAGGCAGCTGTCCCCTCTTCTGAGGCATTTGTAACCCAAGAGCTTCAAGCATACAAGACAAATTCTTGCTCTGAGTTGCTATGTGCTTCATCTCAGTCTTTGTACTGTTCATTTCTCCCACTCCAGCCCCACAAGACAGCCAGCTTCTCCGGTGTTCCTCTCTGCCTTCTGATGATGCTTATCATCTCCAGGGCCTTAACAAATTTCATTAGCTGTGTCCAGATTTGGGTTCCCAGGCTGCTAAGTAAGGAACAAGCTAAGTAGGGTCATTCCCAAGACCAGCTCCTAATGAACCCTGCTGCTGATCTCCAATTAGCCTTATAGTTCTCTTCATCATAATCTACTGTCTTCTTTCATTTAGCTGGTACTTAACCTTCCCTTACAATTTTTTCACTAATCCCCATCCTCTTCTTCCTAATTAATATAATCCAATGAGGCATCACATTGAGTGGGCTGAGTGAAAGCATTTCCTTCCTCGCACGAGGCTTTGGCTAAAGCTTTCAGCAGACATAATGCAGTAACGCGTGTGGATGGTTCCAAGGAGGGATGTGGAAAGCCTACAGCCTTAAAGAACAAGTTGCAGGTACATTCATCCATTTTTGCAATAAGATCAGCCAAATAAAAGAAGGTAGGTTAGGAGAATTTGCTTGCAGAGTTCCTGAAACTGCATATTGGAGGTGTAAAAACCTGGGAGCCACTCCAGCTCACGTGGGGATCACTGACTTCCCAAAGGGCTATGGCATTTTTTCTATAATGCTGGTTCAGATCTACAGCTGGAAGAATAAATCTGAACAGACAATTTTCTATACCCACCTCTTCTTCTCTGATTTCTGTTCTATTTTCTGCCATTTCTAATTGAATTTCTCATCAATTTAACCTCCTTCAATTCAATTTTAATCCAGGCTTTCTGTAAACTTTGAAAAGAGATGAAAGCAGAAGTTTAACGTTTGTCCCTGTTATTGAAAGATATTTAAGTATCCTATTAGATTAGTATCGGCTAATCCTAAGAGAAATACCATATGTGGAGGAACATGCCTGACATTTCCTGTGTTCCCTGCCTATCTCAGAAGTTCTTTGGATAACTCAGGATGCCCATGGAGCTTGTGCACTCTCCATGCTTGGAGGCTTTGAAGACAAGACTAGACATAGCTCTGCCCAACCTGGCTGATCTCTTCTCTGACATGGCACGGAGCAGGAGGTTGCACTTGTGACTTCCTAAGGTCCATTCCAAACTGGATTTTCCTTTACTATTGTGATTCCGTGATTAAAAAGTATCATGGTAGTACCATCATAATGGAGACATTGTGTAGCCATGTTCTGATAGAGCTGTGGAAGAGGAGGAAGTGTGTTGCAGTCCTTGTTACTTCTCCCACCCCCTCTAATAAACATACTGCTCACATCCAAGGAAAAGGATGCTTCCTTGCAATTGCAGGATGAAAGGGAATACTCTCAATGCCCTACACAACTCACTTACACCAACAGAATAAAACCCCATTGTGTATTTTGTGTTTTTTCCATTAAAAGCCCAGGGTAAATTTGTTTAGATAACCTTAATTTATCCTTTTTCATAAGGAAACTTCTCTTGCAATGGAAGAATGATATCCTAGCTGGTTAAGTAATAACTGATTCTGGCTATTGACTTTAACCCCCCCACCATGTAAATAACATTGCTTTGCATTCTCTATTTATTAAGCTGTTTTCCTCCCATGAGTTCCTAGGTTTTAATATATCCTCAATGTACTGACTGCATTAGTAAAGAACTAGACAAATATCATGCAAACAGAAAACAAAAGCCAGCAATAAACCTTACAGCTGGTCCAGCTGGTGAACAAGGTGAAAGAAGCCGTTTTCCTTAGAGGAAGCTTTAAATCTTGCTGGATGGTAACATCTGTACTATCCATTGCAGAATAATGAGTTCAACCAAGGTCGCTCATATAGCTGGAAATAACGCACATGCACCCTAGTCTCAACATGCAGGAGGCCACTGCCTGATTTGTGAAGCTTCATTATTGGAAGCATCTGAGGAAGCCTCTTGTCAGGGTCATTTATCTCCTGCGAGTGGAGTTCAGATAAAATTCTATATGTACAGAATGGCACGAGCCCTGGCTGTAAGCAGGTGATAGATTACCTTCCTGGGGGCGATGCCAGACAACTTCCATTTCCAAGCAAGAGTCAAAAAGAAAATGTGACCAAAGCATGTGAAAGTGAGGAACACATAGTGCTTTGCAGAATGAGGTAATTTTAAAAGGGATAGGAGTTTCACTTTCATTCCACTATTTCCCCCACACACACCATGCACTGAAAATTACTGGTGCTTTCTATTAATTTTGTTAGTAAATGTTCATACTTATTTTTTTCCACTTGTTCTATGTTACAGAGTTTATGTGTACGCTACACTTCATTAAAGACATTAAAAAAAAGTACAGTGAAGTATTTTAATCATAAATGAATGATCTACTTAAAGGAAGACAAAATGTGACAGGACCATCCACAAAAGCCACTGTTTTAATTAGTTTCAGACTACTTTAATAACTATGCTGTTAACAGATGGAATAGAAGTTGTCTTTCATATTCCAGACCACTAATAGCATCCTCTCTTTTCTTGGAGAAACAGCCCTACTGCTAACTGCTGTTTGGGTTAAAGGCATTTTTCAAGTCGGTCTGCTATTCTGAAGTCCAACTAGCTTGGGAGTGAGAACAAGCTCTCCCCATCCTGCCTTTACCCATGAGATTTCTGACCTGTGAACTGTACACAAAGGAGTTGAGACGAAAGCCTCAACCTCGGCTTTTAAGTAAGAAAGGGAGTCAAGTGAATGCAAATGTGAATTATATAGTAATTATAATATAAATAGGACCAAGAGATTAATTCTGTGCATGCTTTCAAACAGCAGAAACTAATTTAAGCTTCATAAGCCTCAGGAAAAGTTCCAAAAGGTCACAGTTTGCCTGGAAGCACTAATTACAGCCTCCCGCTACTGGGTATACAAACCCCCAAGCATTGTTGTCATCATCCTTGTATAGGAAACCATTCTGGTCACAGCAGATAACGGTCACCCAGTGACCCAAGATGTGAGCAGCCACCGGGCATGCCTTCCAGGCCCCAGTGTGGCTGCTGTGCTCACTTAGTGTTCAGCTGGGTGGAAACCTCCACTCACACGGTTGGGTGATGCCGGGTTCCTGGGGGCCGTTACCACATTGCAGGACATTGAGCTGCACTTCAGCCTGACCTCCAGGTTTCCTGTGCACCTTGGATTCTGTTAGCCAGATAATCTGGCTAGGATGCCTGGCTTATTCAGGCACAAGGAGATTACTCTCTTGGGGACTGTCTCCCCTCTACCCAGAAAGACAACACCATGTTCAGACCCAGATAGCACAGAGTGTCAAACACTGGCTTTCTACTTCTTGCTGCAGACCCCAGATCCGGGCTGAGTACAGCTCAGATGGTTCAGAAAATCAGAACCCCCATGAGGTGCACATAAAGCAGTAACACACCTTTCTGTTGAAGCATGTCATAACGTTGCTGTGATGGAAAATCATGTAACTCTAGGCCAGCAGATGAAAACTGGAATTTATTTTTAAAGGATAGATACCATTCCACCCTGGGGTGCAGCAGTAAAAATCTGCAGTCATCAGGTGGTCCATAAAATCCTTCCAAATCTTTACTCTGAGATTCCCTAAAAGATTAAACCAGTGTTGTCCATTTCCACTCCACCTTGGCCCCTTGGTTCCACTCCCTTGAACTATCTGAAATGTCTGTACAACCATCCAGCAAAACAGCAGAATGACTTCTAGAATTGATCCTAGCAGGAAAATAATATTATATTTAATTTTCATTCAGCTCAGTTCCTGGATCCAGCTCAGAGAGAGCCTATTTGTGGCATGGGTGGGTATCAGACTGGTGAAAAAGCCCCCAAGGTGGACAGAGGCTGGAGTTGGCTCCTTCAATAGCAATAGGCTGTGTTTTCCAGTCCCTGTGGTACCTTGGTCCTCCAAGATGTACTGATGAAAGACACAAAAAGGTGCTTTATTAGGGGTTACTGCAGTTCACAGCAAGGTGAGGTGGGACGGAGAGGCATGATCAGTTGGGACAGCACGTAGAAACCGCCTTCTGCTGAGCCCCTTCCTCCCAGTCACCACCTGGGAACTATTGCTTAGGGTGTCTGCAGTAAGGACAGAGTTTAAAGTTGGCTGTCAGCCTGGGCTGAGTGCTTTAGGGCTACTGTCATAGCTATGCTGAGGGCTGGTGGCAGCCGGTGCACACCCCATCAGTAAAACCCAGGAAGCAAGCTTCCACGTTCGCTTAAACCTGGGTGAGCCCATTGAGCTTCTCTATCCACAGGCTCTTGACTTGGTTAATAAAACTCCTTTCCAGCACTAGTAGTTATTTCAGCATCTAATTAAGTCTCTTTAGTTTACCTCAGCGACATAATTTATTATGATCCTCACCAAAGGTCACCTGAATTGCCAAGCTCTGGCCCTCTTAGCAGGAGCAGCTGCACTTAGAAAGCATTTACTTAAGTTTCAGTAAGAAGTGCTTTGGAGACTCTCTGAGCAGCTTTGCCATTACCATGATGGGTTGTTTTATGATATTATTAGTTGACACTAAGCCCACATGCTTCAGAAATATTGCCAGGCAGCAGGCTTTCTGTGTAACTAAGTTCAAGTAGGGATTAAATGTAGTATTTCCCCCTGTGCGCTTAAGATTTCTTTCAGGCCCTGGAGTGAGATACTTGTACACATGTGTCCTGGTCCTGGCCAGGCCAGAGTCACCCTCCCCAGCAGCCAGCCCAGATGAGCTGAGTCAGCCCCAGCCGTTTCCACCCCACCTGAAAACACTCCTCCAAAAAAGAGGCTGGCTGGGGAGGGGTGCTCCTGGTGCCTCCAGGGCAGTCTGAGTGTGGTTGGGGTGTCAAGTTGGTCCTTGCATTGTGCAGCACTCTGTAACTGTCAGGTTGGTAAAGTATTCTGTATTATCACTGGGTGTGATAACACAGAGTATCTTACCAGAGGTTTATCAATACGGTGATAGGCGCTTTATGAAGTTTGCTGTGGGCTGTTATTATTCCCCTTTCATGGTGTTCTTGTCAGTAAACTGTCCTTACACCAACCCACAGAGGCTCTGCTTGGGGCTGACCCACCACACCGCAGCAGCAAGCTTTCTCCAGCCATGTGCCAGAGATATCCCAGACCACATGCAGTGGCTACCTGGAGAGATTAAACAGGAGCTTCAGTTTCATCATTTCTCAAAACCAGGAACACATGGGTGTTATTGACAGAAAACACTCCTCATGAAACTCTCTCCCTGGGGAGTTTGACAAACACTTTTTTCCTTGTTCAAATCCTACTTAGAAGGCCAATACTTCCATACCACACACAAGGTGCAAATTGAACACTCACATATGTACCTAAGGAACTGAAAAAGCTGTGGGATGATATCCCTCCTTGCAGCTGCACTGGGTCTCTTTTGTAGCACACTCATGGTGCTGTGAAAACATGTAATACATAATTATGTGCTATAAGCCAAAATGGGTTGCTATATTTTTTGTAAGTGCATTACTGCTGCTGTAACTCAAAATTCAATTCTTCATTCAAGAGATTGTTGCATAACTCTAAGGGCAGGGAGCAATGCTACAGTGGCACAGGAAGCTGGTCTTGCTGGAGTCCCATTCCACAACATGTCAAGAGGCTGCTCTGGGTACCTCCAGCTCCTGCTGTGGCTGGTAGGAGCATTCAGCACCTGGGAGGACTACCCCTGCTCTTATTAAGGCCTATGATGTAATTACAGACTAGTTATTGAATTGCTATTGAGACAACACATCACGTGGTACTGTGATCTAACAGCAAATGTGTGGAGCCATGCCTTGTTAACTCTTCACTCTGGTAGGATGTAATCATTTTACATGCTGGTACTGTTACAGGAGCACTCTCCTGCATGCTAATAGCTGGGTTTCTGTGAGGAAGGTTTCTCTGCCCTGAATAGATTGAAGAATCTGGTAATTTATCCATCTAGGAGCCTCTATGCCCCTTATTGTCCCTGCACACCTGAGCATTGCAGCCAGTAATGGATTTTATTTCCACAACACCTCGAGGAAGCTGGCATTACAGGACCTGCTTGAGTTCTCTAAAGGAACTTGTGACAGAGGAAAAAAAAATCAAACCCATGTGTCCTAATTAGCACTTTGCAATTAGTTAGGACTTTGAAGGCTGCAGGGGGACCTCATTGCAGTCTTCCAGTACCCGAAGGGAGCAGAGAAACTGTAAGGGAATCAACTTTTTAGGAGGGCAGACAATGGCAGGACAAGGGGGAATGGATTGAAGCTAAAGGAAGGAAGGTTTAGATGAGATATTAGGGGGAAGTTCTTTACAGAGAGAGTGGTGAGGTGATGGAACGGGCTGCCCAGAGAGGTGGTGGATGCCTTGTCCCTGGAGGTGTTCAAGGCCAGGTTGGATGGGGCCCTG
Organism: Laterallus jamaicensis coturniculus; assembly: GCA_022605575.1. Taxonomy (NCBI): domain Eukaryota; kingdom Metazoa; phylum Chordata; class Aves; order Gruiformes; family Rallidae; genus Laterallus; species Laterallus jamaicensis. The sequence continues at coordinate 3,724,697 of JAKCOX010000032.1, read as the reverse complement.
GGCAACCTTGTCTAGATCATGGCTGGAGTCTGTCAGCCCTGTCTGTGGCAGGGGGTTGGAACTTTGTGATCCTTGGGGTCCCTTCCAACCCAGACCATTCTATGATTCTGTGAATCTTGGACCACTGCTACCGACCATGTCCTCGACCTCTCCATGTCTAGAGATGGACACAAACATATGGCCAACAAATGGAAACAACTATTAAACCTCACCTGCTTGTAAGTATATGTATCATAGGAGTCCATATTCAACATGGGATTGAATTCAACTTGGGATTGGGAGAATCCAGCAATACTATCCAAATAACATTATTATTTTGTTATAGCAAAGGAACAAAAGAAAGCAATCCACCTACTCTTTGCAGGCATATTTGCCCAAATATCGAGTTGTTTTATAACCCATAAATAACCAAATATAGCCAGGGAAGAGCCAAGCTGAGTACTTAGATCATTGCTTGTGCCGATGTTGACCTGAGCATAACAACTACTAAGAACAGCTCGGTTCCAGGAATACTGGTGATGAGACTGTGACACGCAAAGTTTCTATGCAATAGGTAAGGCAATGAGCAATGCAGTTAGGTTTTGGGGACAAAATGGTGTTTTATGAGCTTGTGCTTTAGGAATGGCAGACATCTTACATCTATTCATGGCTCCTGGCATCTGCTTGTCCACAGTTAGTATAAAAAATGCTTGTCTCCAGATTTTCCATCACTTTGCAGGTCTGTCTGTCCCAAATGGCACAGGTTAAAAGGTCTGATTAAATGAAGGAACTGAGAAAGATGTAGAGAGAGGTTCGTTATTCTTCTGCCTGAAGGCATGAACCTGCCTCTTATTGCAGGGCCTGGGCAGACATGTCCCTGATGGGTACATTATTGCAAAAATCCTCAAGGGGGTAATTATGCACCATCCACTGATGGAGACAGGCTAGAGTGAGACACAGTTCTGGTATCTTCCAGTACCCAATGGCGCTTTTCCTCCGAGTGCCATCTTGCAATATGAGAAAGGAAATGGGTGTCATGATACTTGACTCAAGATGTGGCCATAGGCAAGCCACTAATTCTCGCTCTACCTCTGCTCCCCACTTGGTAAATGCACAAAAATGATCGTTTGAGGAACAGTTGTAAAGGGCTTCACAGATCTTTCCCTAACTTGAATTAAACACTTAGCACAGCATTTATTTTACCAACCATAAAACTTCTATTCCCTCTTCCCTGTATCCTGATAAATCTCAATATAGCATTATCCTGAGATATTAAATAACATTTGGCTCTTCCTGTTCAAAGAGATGTAGATGTAAAAATTGCTGCCAATAATGTTGCTGTGATGATCCCAGTCCTGCCACATACCACTGGAGAAACTGAAGCAAAATGTGGTTTGATTCATTCAAGGTGAAAGATAAATGTCACGATCTTCTTTACTGAACCAGAAAGGATTCAGACACTTACTCAGAAAGTACATTTCTAGCAGCAGAAACCCCTGGGATTATTTTTTGTGATGAATATAACAGTCAACAATTTCTCATGAGCGACATGCTAGAACCAGTACAATTTTTGTGAAAATATTTAGTGATTAAAACTCAGACTTGTAGGATTATGTATATTTATGGAATTTCAGGGAAAAAAAGTTCCCCAAACTCAGCATTATAAAAAGTGCAAATGAAATGGACTGGAGAAGATGGGCAAAATAAAATGTTAATTTGTTACAGCGAAATTCATCCACAAATCCTAACACTGTGCTGGGTTTAATTGAACTTGTCTTCGGGATGCATTCAAGCCTAGATAAATCAGATGGGAATCCCATGAGAGAATAAAAAACTAGATTTTCCAAAATGCGTATTCTCAAAAAAGACAATGTCTTTATGCAGTAATGACATCTAAGTACACTCATAATACTAGAAACAATGCCCAGAATTTTATATTTACTAATATTAAAAAAAAAATATAATTAAATCCTTGAACTAATCTATGTAGTGGTGCTGGATGCTGGCCTTTCAAAGGGTGTTCCCACCTACCCACCCACCCACCTGTTGACTGAGCTTATCTCACATTGTGCAGCACTGGGCTGTGCAGCACATGCGGCATCATTAATGACCCAGTTTTCCCACTTTTCTGATGTCCAGCCTCCTTTAAAAGTTGGATTTTTTTTGCCCAGGAGCGCTTGGTAAAAAGCCCTTGAGACATGACTAAATGAAAGCAGGTGAGGTGCTAGCTAGCAATCACTAACTGGGTTTAGAAAGATTGTACCGTTCAAGGACACCAGCCTTCTTTTGAATCCTGGTACAAACAACATGAATGCTGAGCTGATACACCCTCCTAAAGCCGCCCTCATTGTAAGTTGATGATTTCACTTAATGTCTTTTGTAATTCAGACTTGCCCACACTCAGAATTTCTGTGTATATGGTATCTCCCAGAAGTGTAACCATACATCTCAGACTTGCATCACCTGCATGGGCAGGAGCTTGTGATGCGACCGCATCAGAGAGCGGAGCAGGAAAAACCGGAGTTGTAAAGTGATTCCAAAATGTGGGTTTAGATCTCTCCAGGATGAACCTTGCTACATCATGCTCTGGACTTTGTGGTGTTAAAATGTGCTTAAAAGTGAGGTCAGGACATCCTGCCACAAAGCAGAGAGATGATTTGATGCAACTTGGTAGTGAAAGTCTTTGCTAATGCCTACAAAAATCCGGAAAATAAAAGAAATGTAGAACAATAAAAGGACTTTTTAATGCTCAGAATAAACCTAATAAGTGGGAGCAGCGAGTTATGCTCCAAAGTGTTCCCATGTCCAGATGGTGTTTCCATATTTCACCAAGAAGGAGGAAAGATAATTAAATGTTCAAGAAACAGTTGAAGGAGCTAAGAAGTTTATAGCTACATGCTGCCTCCAGAAAGAACAAAATCACAGCACTTGTCTTTAAAACGCATAAATACGTAAAGAATTACATGTACAATGGCACAAGGAACTTGACTCAGATTATCACTGATTTGGTTGCATTGCTTCTTCATTAGTATCAATCACTCTCAAAGAAAATCCTTAAGATGCAGTATTTTCCTACTCTGTGCTACCACTTGTTCACTGTTTATGGGACTGAACCAGGATTTTATCTGGCGGGATGAAGAGCTATAAATCCCATTTTTAATGGTGTCCCAGGCCTATAGGCATCCTCCACTACTGTAGGGCCAGGAGAGCAGTTACAGAGCTGCCATCGTGGCTGCTGGCTCAGAGGACATACTTGGGGAAAAGCAGATGTATTCCCAGATAAATCCCTTTCCCCATGGTTCTTTAGGTATTTTATCAAGCACAGCTCGGTTACAACATATCATTTTGCGCTACAGCTACAAAATTGCCTGCTAGGAAAGGCAGAAATGACTTCATTTCTGTTACCTGTGATTATTGATCTACGGCATCTAGGCTAAGCTGCTGATAACCGCAGTGCTGGTGAGGACATCCAAATCAGGTGATAATGCTTTAACATTTTTGTTAGAAGAGTCTATTTTCCTTTCTTCAAAGAGAGAGGCAGCTTTAAAGTCATTTGACCTGCAAAATGCTGACAGTAAAGACTATCAGTCAGCTACAAACATAGGTTCCAGCAGAGATAATCTTCAAAAAGCAGGGCTAAACTATAGTGATTTTACGGTATTTTGAATCGAAACACAATCTCACTCTTTTGGAAAAGAAGGAGGGACTAGAGACCTATAGAAGATGATAGTGTTCCCTATTCTAAGCTACCCTCTTGTCTCTTTTCAAAGTAAAAGCTGTTTTTTCCCCAAATCGGTCGATGAATGAAAGGATAACACAGAATGCAGTGACAAAGGCACTCCTCTATCACCAGCAACCACACTGACCATAAGAGAATAGCTCTCAGACCTCATTACAGTCCTCTCCTCTCTGTAACTACCAATTTCCTTTGTGCCATCCCTAAATATGATCAATCCCTTCCTGATAATGCATGATTATGAAGAGTTTTAATTAGGAGGCCTCCTATCATATTCATCATGTATTAAATAGCACTGATTGCAGTAATGTATGCACATACCAGAGGTCTTCACTCTTTCTCTCATCTCAAAGCTAGAAGGCCTGAACCCTTTGTGAGGAACCCCAAACCTCCCAGAGTGCATCAAGCTGACAAAGATCAGCTTACAGCCAAGGTCAGTTGATGGAGACCGACCAACCAATGGTCGGTCGACCAACCAAGTTTATTACAATGCCTCTGTCTGCCATAGCAGGGACTTGAACTCCAGCATCCAGACAATCTTTGCCAGTTCCACTGTTAAAACAAAAGTCTTGGTGACTTCACAGATTTTTTTATGAGTGAAGATGCTGTAACCAAACCTGCTACATGGGGTGTCAGAGGACAAGTTAGCTTGCAACAGAGATGGCTGCACATCCTTTCTTCCCCCATGGAAACTTCTTTAGGACTCAAGTTTTAATCGTGCTGGCAAGTTAAATTGGGGAGCAAGGGAAGGAGCGGTTGAAAACAAGGTGCACCTATTTAAAATGGAAATACTAAACCACTATACAGCTGACGACAGTTGTTGTCACTGTTAAGGCTTCTTCCATCAGTAGAGGAGCTATCACTTAAAACTGAGCTTTAGTGCTTTACTGGCTCAGCATCCTTCAGCCTCGCAGCATACATCTCTGAGCCCTGCTAAATAAACAGGAACAAATTGCTTTCCACAGCCCCAACTTGCAATTTCTTACCCTTTTCTCTATGCAATTCATTTTTACATTGCATTCCAGATGAGAAAACTCTGCTCTGAATTAAATTTATGTATAAAGTAGCAAAACCCTTCTATCCAGATCTTCTTTCTGTTTATCTTAGAGGAATCAATGGCAGTGCCTGTGCTGGTTTATGAGAGGAGACGAAAGTGTAAGCCCATATTTTATGATGAAAATGACAGTAGGAGTGACCTTGTTCCAGCACATATTGCTTTTTCGACGGTGTCTAGAGGAGATAATCTAACAGCAGTCTGCAAAGCATCATGTTTCCTTAGATCTCGCTACAGTAATTCAATCATGAGCATATAAAATTAGATGAAAAATAAGGTAACTAGCCTTCTGGGACTGAGTGATTGCAATAAATGTTGCCTCCTGACAGTAAGCATTACATTGTCCTCTTGAAAGAGAGGTTACCTTTTATTATAGCATACTTCTTCCCTCATTTCAGTCTGTGCCAAGTACCACTGCTGTTACGCATAGTCTGCAGGACAGCAAAAAAATCCTTTAAAACAATTATTATGCCACCTCTGAGGTGCCAAATCAGTGAGTAGAAAACTTCTAACTCTTGATCTCTTGACCTTTGGGATCAAATGAGCAGCACTAGACCTTTCTTGTATGTGTGGGTTTTTTGTTGTTGGCTTTTTTTAAATATACATGTTTTCCCTTTCCCTTGCTTTTAAGTATCATATTATCACTTTATAAGCATCGTTTGCTTAATTAAACCTTACAAACCTTGCCATCCATTTCAGAGAGTTTAAGCTGAGCCACAGTCATGTCTGTGTGTCTAAACTCAGCTAAGTTTCCACTGGAGATCACAAAGCAAGTTAATAAAAGGGACAGAGTGAAACGGAGGTATGGTGGGAGTTTGTCTTTTAACTGTCAGTACAGAAACAGTTTTCAAGCCATAAATATTTGCCCATACGATTGTCCTGAGGACAGCTGAGAAATTACATTTTTTTAAAAATTCCTACAGGCTTGATTAGAGTAAAATCATTGAAGTTTAGCTACCTTTGAAGACACCTAAATGTCTGAAATGAAATCATACACCAGTTACTGCTATAAACAAATATTTTTGTAGGCAAGCACAGAGTAAACAGCAAGACCTGAGCTCTGTGTGCTTTTATACAATATAGATGCAGAAGGCAGCACCAAAAAGCAACAGGTACTGTCTGCCACTTTCTGGTCATTAATATTGACTCCACCTGTGATTGTTTGGAAGAAGCAGAGGTGAGAATTTTGGGCAGAAGCCCTATGGCAGCACACATGTAAGACTTGTCCACCCTAGTAGGCTGCTGTTGCTCCACCTGTTTGATCAGTGGTAGGATAAGCAGCGCTCCTTGAGATGTTCTCATTCAAGTAGCTTTCTTCATCTTCGTGTTGATGTTTTATGAAGAAACAGGATTTCATAGAATCATACAATGGTTCGGGTTGGAAGGCGCCTTAAAGATCATCAAGTTCCAATCCCCCTGCCATGGGCAGGGACACCTCTTCCTAGATCAGGCTGCTCAAGGCCCTATCCAACCTGGCCTTGAACACTGACAGGGAGGGGGCAGTCACCACTTACCTGGGCAACCTGTGCCAGAGCCTCACCAATGATTTCCTGCTAATCCTAAAAGATACTGGAATATGACCGCTTAGGAGCAATAAAGTAACAGCCTAAGAAAGCAAGGCAAGGCCAAGTTCCAGCTAAGCAGCCTGGAGAGTGAAGAAAAAGGATGTCTTCTATTAGTGGAACCAAGTGATTCTCCATCAAACCACAACAGCTACCCTAGTTGTATCACCATAGTCTAAGAGGATGATTACTTCTACCCAGAGGTCTGAGCCACATCAGCAGTAACAGGAGCCAAAAGGAGCTGCCTCTGCTGTACATGTTCCCATAGCATATATCTGAAGTTGGATGGATCCTACACTAACAGAGCTTAAAAATAAAATATTGTTCCTGTACACTGCTTGAAATCAAAGAAGTTGAAATACCTCTCACTTTTAGTTATTTAAATCAGGAATGACTCCATCAAATGTAATGGACTGATATTTTTATTTTAAAAAAATCATCTAATTTCTACATATTTTGCAAAGGTCTCTGAATGGAGATATCAGCATGAGCTTCATGGATCAAGCTGTGCTGCATTCGTGTCACTCTGAGATTGCAGTTTGAGAATTTAGTCCTGTATAATGAAAATTCAGACAAAGATACACTCAGCAGATGTAAACATGTAATGACCTGATAATGGAGGTATTGTCTACAGCAGCTGAGAATACGGCCCATAGTTTGTTGGGCAAAATCATTATCATGTGTACTTGGATTAATGTACATGCTAGTAAAACTCATTAATCTCTTCAGGTATCACAGCAAAGTTTTTTGGAATGAGACATAATGTAATATAAACATACCACCTCGTAATTGTTGATAAGACCCTTTAGAAACCTTAATCTTGTTATTCACAAATGATTCTAATTATGGTAGAACAATTATCTTGGTCCAAATAAAAGGGTCACTCTGTCTAGTAGCAATTCACAGCTTTTCTTGAAGTGAAAAGAAGAATATACAGGGAGTTTCTTGTAAAGAGACAAGCTTCAGAAAGTTTCCCACAGAACTGAATGTTCAGTGGGCAATGACACTTCTCTGCATGTGTCTGCCATGCTTACAGAAGAGATTCACATGTAGTCTGTTAAGTTAATTAGTCCATTGTGCTGTCAATGCCACTTCACTGTACTGAAATGACGCCAAAATACAGTCCAGCTTTCCTCCTTGGGGCAGAACTTGTTTTTACAAATGTCCATGTCCAGTTGTTTTGCCTGGTATCATGTTAAGCATTCTGCTTCTCCCCTTTATCTTGATTATCCTGGTTATTTCCCATTTTGCCACCTCAAATACTTCTTCATTAACCTTGGTTAACAAACAGTTACTGGCACCAACAGGTACTTGCTTGTCAGAGAAGGGGCGGTCCACACATCACCAACTGGACTGCTGGCATTCAGTGGAGAGAGAATTTTGAGCTGCTCTATGCCAGCAAACACAACAGCCACTTGTTTTTATGCCACACACATGTTTTCTTATACCTGAGCTGTCGAAAACATGGCATTCTTTGTTGGTGTGCTGCTTTGCAAGAATTGCTTTAGAGACTGGGCAGCTATTTGAGCCGCTTCAACCATAGCAGTGGACGACCAGGTACCACAATGCTTATCATGGGGGGACTGCAATCCAGTTCTGTGTGCATGCAGTGTACATGCAATTTAGGATAATTAAGTAGAGTTAATTTCCAGAGGATTGAATGCTATGGAGTTTTCATGTTAACAGAACTGGGTAAAGGCGACTTTTACAGCTCTTCTCCGTAGTCCTTTGGATGCTGTAAGGCATTTTTAACACTAGAAATCTGTGTCAGACCTATAGATCGCTCCAAGCTAAGGGAAATTTATAGTGAACCAGCAGTGAAATGCCAGATATTCTGTACTCATATTGCCCATCAGGTAGCTTTTTGCAAATCACCTTTCCTTGGCAAATCATCTTTTCACTGTAACTTACCTACTCTGAATCCCCCTGCTCACAGTACTGGCACAAGTTGACGCCTTTGAAACTCTGTCCCAGTCACCCACAGTTAATCCCACCTCGCTGGTTTATCACTCTCAAACTTTCTGACACTTTCTCTCCTTTTGGTTTTGCTGTAACTTTAACTTAAGGATGCTTGGAGTGGCTAAAGGAACCTCTGTCTTCTGTAGTCAGATATGCATGGAAAAAGTTGCACATACCTGCATTTAGTTAAAAAAAACTGTATAAAAGAAAAAAACCCACCCATGTTAACAGCAAAGCTTTAAAACCAAAGTGACCCAGATATTTATGTTAAGCCTTTCAAAGCTGCCCACAGGTATGCAGGATATCTAAAGATACAGATGCTGGTTCTAAATCCTATCCTTTCGCACAGCAACTGCAATAACAAAACCCAACATACCTTCACATGTCAGTAGGAAGTATTCCAGATTGTGACTAAAGGATGCACTGAAGTAAGTGCAGTTTTCAATCAGATCACAGGACAGGCACCGCCTGTTGAAGTTTCCATTTGTGCTTGCGCTGAAAAAGTTAATACAAGTCCATGAAGGTCACCGAGCAAATGCTACCTGGAATCAACATTACTTGAACCTTACTATACTGTAGAATAAGAACATAAATATAACGTGTCCAACATTAGTAAGAGAGCATTTCCATTTGGTTGAGTTTAAATAGCAGTAATGGCTTTTTTTTTGGCGTGAATGGAGAATATATAAAAGGATACTGATGTGGGTTTTTTGCAAGGTCAGGTGCTTATGAAGGGAGGTATAGTTTTTAAAAGAAAATGATGGTTGCAATTCCATGAGAGGAAGTTATAATTTGGTGAATGAAGGCATGAAACAATAAAGCAGTATTTCTACACCTTCTTATAGTACTACAGACAATAACGAGCTGGGATTGCTTTATTTAAGTTTGCCTGGTTGCCTCACTAGTCTGATTTACCAGCAGCCGACTCAGAGGCCAAAGTCCTTTTTGGAGGATTAAATAGTTGCTCTTATAACATCCAAGTGAAAAGGAAAGATTGCATTTAGGGGTCTGCTTCTGAAGAAGGTAATGTGGTTTGTCCATACAACACACAAGTGTTTTGTAAGAGTCTACTGAAGGATGAAAAAGGAATTATAGATTATTAGCAAGTATTAATAAATAAAGATTTTGCACTTAAAAATACTTCAAGAATATTAACTAATAGACGATTCCAGGACTGCTGTAAATCAGATCAGTGTTTTTGCTACTATTTCAAGGTAGAAAGAGATGAGGCTGAGCAACCTGTTAAGAGCCACAGACACTGATCTGAGTTGCTCTCAGGTTCTTGTTTATGCTCAGAACATGTCTCTGCCTTAAATCCTGGAGCTGCTAGATCAGCCAAAAAGAAAAAAAAAAGGAAAAGAAAAAAGAAAAAAAGAAAAAAACCCAGATTTTAATCTGATATAATAAGCTGCCAGATCTCCAGTGGAACTCTGTTGATGAACATCTGCCAAGGATGCTTCTGAGATAACTCCCTTGGGCTGGGACAAGAGACATTCAAACTATCCAGACAGGAAATCAAGTACCTGAAGTGAGGCCAAGGTCTTTGTGCAATCAAAGTAAGGTCAAGAATGGTGACATTTTGGGCATCTCTTTCCCTGTTACCTATGTGGGCAGGTGAGGGTAAGGAGGCACCAGGATGAGCGCACACCAAGACAAGCAAGGGATGCAAAGCTCTTTAACTCATGTCAGTAGCTCTCGACCAGTTGTGCTCAGACTCAGCTTTTAAAAAGATATTTTCTTCCCATTTAAATAGAAATGAATGGTCAAGATAATTTTTCTTCAAGAAAATAAACACTGAGCAGAGTAACTCTCATAAACCTGTGGAGTGCCATGAATAGGCATAGAAGTCCCAAAAGGGAAAAATACTAGATTACAGGTAATTTAATTTGCTCTAGTCTCCTTTCCACTGAGGGGAAAAAACATATGACATCATGTTAGAGAAGGAAACTGCACTGACTGTCCCATATCAACTGATGCCCTTCATTGCAGATGCTGAGATCACAGCGGGAGGATTTAGAAGAAAAATAGGAGAAATGAAATAATGACTCTGAAGTTATCATTTCAAAGTTTGGCTTTCCTCCTCTTTGTAATCTGCTCCCATGATACTGCTAATAGCTTATCAAAACCCAGACTTTTACTCATCGTACAGTTACAGAGGATACTAAAGTCATCTGGAATTGCAGAACAACATTTGCAAACACATTGGTATTTCTTTCCAATTTTTGAAGAGGTGAAGTGCGCTCAAATTTCCATGAAAACTGCTATCTGGAAGTACAAAAATAGTTTATGCCATTGGTTTATGTAATTCTGAATTCTTTCTAGTGTGAAAAAGTTCATTTGGAAAGTTTTCTGACAGTTTATCAATCTTGAGACCGATTTAAAATTTGCAATAAAATGAGAAAATTGCTAAGTGAAAAACATTTCCAAAGGTTGAGCATTTTGTTTACTATCGTTGTGCTGTTCTGTCTATTCCAGTGACACTGTGAGATCTTGCAATGCTATCACAGACGAGCACATAAGAAACTGTTTCTATCACAATCTCTATGAGTTAATGGTACAGTTAATGTTATGAGGTAACATTACAGGCCTGGGGGAGAGCGTCTGGAGAGCTGCCTGGAGAAGGACCTGGGGATATTAGTTGACAGTCATCTGAACATGAGCTGGCCGTGTGCCCAGGTGGCCAAGGCAGCCTGTATCAGGAACAGTGTGGCCAGCAAGAGTAGGGAAGTGATTGTTTCATTATACTCAGCTCTGGTGAGGCTCCACCTTGAGTACTGTGTCCAGTTTTGGGCCCCTCACTACAGGAAGGATGTGGAGATGCTGAAGCGCATCCAGAGGAGGGTGACAAAGCTGGTGAAGGGCCTGGAGCACAAGTCCTGTGAGGAGAGGCTGAGGGAGCTGGGGCTTTTTAGTCTTGAGAAAAGGAGGCTGAGGGAAGACCTTAGTGCTCTCTACAGCTGCCTGCAAGGTGGTTGCAGAGATATTGGGGTTGGTCTCTTTCGGGCGACAAGCGATGACAGGGAATGACTTGAAATTGCACCAGGAGAGATTTAGGTCAGATATCAGGAAGAATTTCTTTACTGAAGGGATTGTCAAGCATTGGCACAGGATTCCCAGGGAGGTGGTGGAGTCACCATCCCTGGAAGGAGCTATAAAGTGTGTGGATGTTGTGCTTGAGGACATGATCTGGATTGAGGTGAACTGGTCAGGATTAGGCTGTGGTTGGACTCGATAATCTGAAGGGTCTCTTCCAACCCAGGTGATTCTATGCTTGTATGATTGTATGAAATGATTTGTGTATGACACAAAAATTGGGAAGCTCAGTATGTGAAGTTAACAAAGGAAATACCTGTATAGGTGTCGCCTTCTTGGCAAATCTTCTGTGCTGTGGAAATAACTGTGGAAAAAAAATCACAAGACAAGTATATCATTAGAAGGACGTTCCCACATCTCTCATACAAGAACATCTTTATTCATGTAGCCATTTCCCTGATCTTGTAATGGCAAGCAAAGTTTAAAGTGTATTAGAAAAATATTGTGACACATCACTCCAAAGGCTCAAGCAAGTACACTGCAGACTGCACTGCAGTGAAGTGTGGAAATGTTAGGGTCCTAGACTGGTCATGATGTCAGCTGATCAGAAAGGATCAACTGATTATGTGAAAGACTTTCACATCTTCACCTCAAGCTTTATGGTGCAGAATTACCTTTAAACACCTATTTTTTCCCTCTAGGACCAGATTTTCCTTCTCTGATCCCTTTTTAGTCTTTGCCCAGATAGCTTATCAAGGTATGGTGTGTAACCCACTGAAAGGTCATCTTGTGTGACTGTGGTGACCTCCTCCTCTGGCCAAGCAGTGAAAGCCCTGCTGTGCAATGACAGCTTCTGAAGGTAACAGGGAGGTGCTGCTGCAGGGTCCAGACTGATCCTCCAATGAATCTCTTGTGAATAATGACAGACCACAGGGGCAAATGTAGCACCCATGGGCTGCTGACATCCAAATAACGTGTCAGGAGGGATATCTAGCCCAACTGGTCTGCTCCCAATGGGATGCGCTTGCCAAGAGGTACATTTTGATTGCAGAAACTGCACACAGTATTTTCTCCCTGACCAGGCAGTTGCTAGTTTGCTACTTAACTTTGCCAACTGGTAAAAATCCGTATGTGGTCCTGAAGTAATTGGCAATTGAGCCTTCAAGGAGCATTGTGCTCTTAATGATCATTCAGTTTATCATCTTCCAGGGTCTTTTTACTCAGCTGTTCAGTGACCTTAAGAAAATGAGAGGCAAGAGCCTTGTATCCAGCTGAAGATTTGCCAGGGAAGGATTCTATATGGTATTTGATTCTGGAAAACCTTCCAAAGATTTTATGATGTGACTTTCTGAGATGAATTTTAAAAAGTAAACATTTACAGAAGTTATTTAAAAGCATAAAGGGCAAGTGTGAAGAAGGGTGTTTGGGTTGGGGTTTTTTTGTATTCTAACTAAATACTTGTTTCCTAATGCATGAATATTTTTGCAGGTCAATAAAGGATTCTTTCTAAAACTGACTATTGATGTGGCCAGTGAAAATAGACATCAGAGGTTAACATCAGAAGTTGCAGAAATCATCAGAAATCATTTCTCTACACAAATGTATTTAATAGTCACAGGCAGAAAGGTGTGAACTCAATTGAGAAAACCAAACTAAGACAAGATATTTGGAACGGTGGGAGAGGTTAAGCTAAAACAGATATAGCTTCTGCTGCTGCTTTACTCCTATCTCCTTATCACCATACATTTCAGATGCATACACAACACCACTGTAACTAACCCTACAGTCCAGGGCTAAACAAGGGAAGACTTATTTGTTGGACAAAAGTTTACTTACATTTTATGCCTCTTTTCATCATATGCCAGTATCTTTGTCACATCCCAGTCACCAGATGTAATAGACTGTAAGTTATCACTGCTACTATTGGGCTGCCAGAAGGAAAAGAGAATTAGATTTCTTTATTCTTAAAAGAAGATACCTGAGCAAAGCTTCTCTGCTGAAAAAGAGGGCACTTTTGACTCTGCTACCTATTAAAAATAAACCACACACTTGCAATGTCCACTCCTCCCCCAGCTATTTCTGTGAATTTGCAGACATAAAAATAATACAGTCAGAAGGATTTTAACCATAACTCCACTGAAAATAATGGGATTAATTCAGCAGAGGATAGCTTCAAACCCCTTCCTCTAATCCAGTGTGCCCATGAGCTTCTGATTAATCCTTTATGGCAGTACAGGGATTTACTTCTATATGCACAACTAAGAAGGCATTAAAAAAAATCCAAAAAAACAAAGCAACAATATTGTTTGGAAAGAGACAGTTGCTCAATCTTTTTCTTTTAAGTATCTCATTTAGAAATTCACGTTATCTTATGCCAAATAAACCATCACTGAGGTTTTTCCTTTATTTTCAAGTCCCACATTTCACATTTCCATCTTCCAGTCTCACCAGTATGAGCACAGATACTGCACTGATTGCTTTCTACTGCATGTGAGACCCAAAGCAGCAGCAGCGAGTAAGTCACCTGTGATGATGACATGGCGATGTGGTAGAACTTCCCACGTCCTCCCTGGGGAATGGCTCGGACAAAGAAAAACTTTCGCCCATCCTTGGAAAAAATTGGCTCTTCATTCTGGAAGCAGCAAATTCAATGGTTGTATTACCATTCATTTATTGTGTTTAAAATCGCTCAGCACTGCAAAACCCCGTGAAATTAATTCACACTGAAACAGAGTGCTCTTTAACTGCAACTTGAGGTAAACAAAACCCCCACTGAAAACTGCAGAAAGTTTTGAAAAATTATTGCTCCTGTGCTCTGGGGAAAGCAGACACCTTTCAGCTGTGGGAAGACAGGAAGACAGGCAGTATGGAGAGTCCCTTGGCTACCACGTAAATATCCATGTGCAAAGCACGTATAGAGCTGACTGCTCAGGGCAGCTGGAATTAAGCCGTTAGAAATGGTTTGAACCTTGTTGGCGTGAGTATGACAAACCCTGTTCATTCTGCTGGAAGAGCTGATTTATTCCTGTCCTTGAGGAAACATCACTAACAGCATCTAACTGCTGGGTTTTTTTAACTACTCTCTTACAAATGCTTATTTCACTGAATTATTTACAAAGGGGAGGATATCTTGCAAAACTGTCTTTGACACAGAGCTCCCAGGTGAACGGGATGATTGACTGTTACTGGGTGACTGGAAGTTTCAACCAGCGATAGAAGAGGCTCAGCAGAAGGAAATGAAACACCACATATGGAAGCAAGCATTTCCTGGAAGGGCCTTTGTTTTCTTTTTGTAGAGGAACCCTGAGGCACGTGGGAAGTCTCCACTGCAGGAGATGCCTGAACAGTAGATTACAAAGGAAAGCAGAAGGATGGTCCATATGGTGTGACACAGCAGCACTGTACCGAGGGAAATGGCTAGTTGAAGATCCTCTGCTCTGCATCCTGAATAGCTGGGATTATACCAAGGTCTGGACCTCTGCTGACCCTTGCCTGTGATATCAGGCTTTCCTGGGAACTGGCTGAGCCCTGTCTGCCCCATCCCCTTGCTCCATGGAGCTTTATGGCTCCTTCTTCAAGGGAATCTGTTGCTCAGCCTCTTCTGGGCTGTCCTTTGGTTCAGCGTTCATCAAACACCCCATCTTTCTGCTCAGCACCTGTCAAGATGTCCACACTGAACCAGCAAGAACTTGACCACAAAAAGAGACTTACAGCTAATGCAAACACCTACAGCAAAGAAATAAACACTTTTATTTCTCATCAGCTAACACATTATTCTTACTGTATGTTCCTTTGCTCCTAGTTCTTTCCTGATTAATTATTTTCCGAGGTTTATCACATTTATCAACACTGTACTAGGCATTCAAACTCTTCAGTTTTCCTTTCATTTCCCCCTGCTTAGGTTTTCAGTATATTTTAAAACATGCCCCTTTACAGTTTGGTGCAGTTCTACAAAATAATGGTTCCATTTGTTTCTGACATCGTTCTGGAGCTTGAAACATGAAACTCAGTATTATTTCTAAATGTCTTTTGTGACAGGAGAAACCTCATTGCAAAACAACTGCCATAACCCAAGGAAACCTTCTGCTCAGCATGCAGAGGGTAAAGAGCTGAGGTAAAGAGCAATGAGTTCACCCTTCATTTCTATACCCGCGCTTACCACTTTATTTATCCCAGCAATCTGTCTCTGACAGCGGGAGCAGGCGTTGTGTGGATTAGTGTAAGGTTCATTCAGAGTTACAGGGGAAGGAGGAACATGGCACGGGTGACAGATGCGAGGTGTTAGCGCTCGGCTGATGTTGTGAGACAACCTGTTTGCATGTTCCCATTGCCGGAAAGGCAACACATTAATGCAACAAGAGCTTTATGGTCTTGACAGAGATGGTGACTTATCCCAGATGGCAAATGGGGGAGGACGTCAGGCTGAAAGGCTTTTGGAACAGGATTTTGTACTGTAGGGAGCTGCACCGGGCATGTAATTAAAATACTGCTCATGTGATGCAGTTTGAGCCATTGGTTGACTGTTTTTCACTAAATGCCCAAAAAAGTAGAACAGAAGAGCACTCATTGAAAATAACAGAAGAACAGTTTAATACTGGAAAAATAAACTACTTTCCCTTTGAAGTAGGTAGGGAATCTCTGGAAGATTTGCCCCAGGAGGCTTATGGAAGTAGACGGTATCAGAAGGTATAAAAAGGGATTAATCAAACTTATGATTCATTAACTGATCCTAAAGGGAGCAGACATGGATATACTCTCAAGTATCTTTAAACTTTTTATTTTAGATGGTGATGAAATAGGAGAGGACTGGGCTGCAAAAAGCAGCCGGCTCACACGCTGTCCTTAAACACCATCAGCTGCTGTGACTGCTAAAGATGGAATGATGGAGCAGGGGAAGCAGTGGTGTGGCTCACTGGGGCACTTCTTAAGTCATTATGGCTCTTCTTGTATTTTGCTCAGTTAGATCTCTGTATTCTGACAAATGGATTCTATCCAAACAGCCAAGACCCTGGATGAAATCACAACTCCTCACTTAAGTGTCAAGGATGCTGTAACCATAAGCTGCTCTGTTAGCTCCAACAGATGAATTTGGGCATTTGGATTATGGGGCTTTGGGTCCTGTTTCTACTTCATCCTATGTCTTTAGGGCAACTTCAGGTCAGTTATGGGTCTGTTACATGACAAAAGGGCTTTACAGGGTGAACCAGTCAATCCTGTTTGTAAGGTTCTCTGAATTTATTTCAAAGAATCTCATTTCACACTGCCTATTAACTGCGTGTGATTACTGGGTTACTGTGCCCTGAATTTTAAGACAAAGGAGTTCTAAAAGAAAAATGGTGCAAGATTTTCAACATTTCAACCTCCTGACAGAGAAGAAGTCTTTATTTTAAAACTGAGGTGATCTGAAACACTAAGGAAATAGGAGGACTGGAAAGAAACAAAACCCCAAAGGAGCTGTTATCAGGGGAGGCCAGCCAGCCCACGCAGGCAGTTTTAGAGGTTGCGTGTCTCTAAACAATTTTGTAGTAATCTGCTGATCCTGCTAATGTCAATGTCAAAGCCCACAGCCTTTGGTGGAGTTGGAATTGCACCCTGGTATATAATTAAATTTGTTTCAGACCACATTCACAATTGAATAAATAAGCCAATTAAAGTGCCAGTGAAGTTTATCTTCAGCAGGTGCTCACAAATTGTCTTATTTCTCCCTTGCTGACTCATTGTCTGTATATGACCATCACAGGCACTATTGGAAAATGGCTTCTTGGAAAAAGCTGAAACAAAATTGTTCATAGCTATAATCACTGTTCCACAGAATTTGCATATTTAAGCAAAAGTATGAATAAAGTTCAGCCTGCCTTTTATGCTCAGAAGCACACAAGCAGATATATAAATAAAAGCAATGAAAATTTCCAAAGTCCCTGGGCAGCTTCGCTGGACATGTGTTGGTTCTTATTTGCAAAATAGGTTTGAAAAGTCTGGTCATATCACTTGACAAGGAGTGACAGGTATTTTCTAGCAGAACCTGTGTAAATACTGTCTATTTCTCATTGTATTTCGAGCAATTTATAAATGTTGCCTGTGTTGTCGAGAGCCCCTCCACAAAGTTTTCAGAGCTGAATAGTATTTATCAAGGCAACACAAGATCATTTACTATGACCTTTCATACACAGACTATTAAATCTCACCGAGTTACCAAACTACTACAGCATGAACAAAATTCAAATTCATGGATTATATGCCCTATCTCAGAACTCCCAGTACTTCAAACAGCTGAAAAAAAGTCAACCCTATTATCCTTGGAGACTCCCTCATGTCCTCATTGAGTATCTTCTGATACTCAAGTTTTTCTCTCCTCATCTCTTGCTCCCAGCTTACTGTGCAGTTTGCCACCACTCCAGGAAGACCAGATGTTCTTAATCTCCCAAGAAAAAGATAAAGCTCTGTTATGCTTTTCAAAATAGGTTTCTGGAATACTTTGAAGCAGTAGTTTAAAGAATGAGCCAAGCAGTTAGATTCCTCAGTCCGACTAACTTAAAACTGAGGTACCTCTTGAAAGGAGGTCAACAGAATGGATTAGCAAACCAGGTGGTGGGTGTCTTCTTCAGGGTCGGCTGAATCGTCCTTAGCATCTATTGACAGTGTATCCACTCTGCGCACCATACTGGCTGTCTATAGATGGGATTAGGCTCTTGGATCATATGCATATACCCATATTAAAATATCTCAACCAAAGAACCTGAGCCAAGTCAAACTCCTGATATCCTTCAGGAGCTGCCTAATGTGCAACTCACAGAATCACAGAATCACAAGGTTGGAAAAGACCTCTGAAGATCAAGTCCAACCAATCCCATCCTAAGCTAAACCACATCCCTCACTACCACATCTATCCTTTTTTTAAACACATCCAGGGAAGGTGACTCAACCCCCTCCCTGGGCAGCCTGTTCCAGGCCCCGACAACTCTATCAGTAAAAATTTTTTTTCTAATGTCTAATCTGACCCTGCCCTGGCACAGCTTTGTGCCATTTCCCCTTGTCCTATCTCCTGTCATCTGGCTGAAGAGACCATCACCCACCTCTCCACAATCTCCCTGCAGGTAGCTGTAGGTGGTGATAAGGTCTCCCCTCAGCCTCCTCTCCTCCAAGCTAAACATCCCCAGCTCCCTCAGCCGTTCCTCATATGATTTACCCTCAAATCATCTCCTCCTTAAAAAGGTTATGGGACTCACGGTAGCATTTAACATTTCCACATCATTCTCCTAGTCAAAGACACGTGCCATGAAAATAACTTCACAGTTATCTAGATTAATGTGTCATAGAGCAAAAGGTAAATACAGAAAACACAATTATCCCAGTGATCCTGTCAAAACAAGAATTTTAAGTAATTTTGTTGTCAGGAATACCGGCAAAAGAGCTCTACAATTCTTCAGACTCTTACAAAAG
The DNA here is from genome assembly GCA_022605575.1 of Laterallus jamaicensis coturniculus. Lineage (NCBI taxonomy): Eukaryota > Metazoa > Chordata > Aves > Gruiformes > Rallidae > Laterallus > Laterallus jamaicensis. The sequence goes on along the minus strand of JAKCOX010000032.1, from coordinate 3,705,934 downwards.
CCTTTGAAAAGAACTACCAAGTGTCTCTGAAATCCACAGAAAATGTTATTTTAGTTGAGTACTGAGATGTCTGACTCATTTGGCTGTAATGAACATCCTTCTCTAACCTCAAACTGGGTGTATGATGACTGGAGATGGAGTAAAAAACCCTATATTTCCCTAGAGCAGGCACATTAGACACTGGCAGATCATTTACTATAGTTTAAAAAAAATGATAAAATAATAGAAAAATCCCTTAAATCAAAACTTGCAGGTTTAAGATTTCTATCCTATTTTCCATATCTTTATTTGCAGCATTTATTTTCATCTTTGGTTTATTTCATTTGGAGGATGAGAACACATAGCCATACAAAGTAATAGCATTATGCACAAGTTATGTGTAACTTGTGTCTACTCTCTTGTAAAAGAGGGTATTAAACTTCACCAGGCAGTTTCTCCTCCTCTGTGCTCCAGATAAGCTGTTGTGGTTTTAACTGCCCCATCAACAATTTAATTTCATTTTTCATCTTTCTTAAGCCTGCAAAGAGCTGCAGAGTAACACAGGAGAAACCTGTCAAATTTAGCTTAAGTGTTTTTAAAGTCCTATCTGCATGATTTTGGTTCTGAATGGACATAGGACCCCTTAATAAAGTGACTTTTGGTCTTCTATTTTCAACAGTGGACTTCTTTCCTGTCTAGAAGACCAGAAAACAATCACCACGCTCCTGAAAATCATCTGTGTCAAAGCAGGTTAAGAAGAACTACTTCTGAGGTTGATGAGTCTTACACAGGTGCTGTTAGTGGGGGAATTTTGTGCAGAATCAGGGTGGGTTTTTTTTAAATCCAAGTAAATCACAGGCTAAGAGAAAACTTGACCACAAAGACAAAACCACTATTACCTGTCTGTGCAGCCAGCCTTCACTTTCATCTTCGTGTTTCTAAAACAGAAGAAGATAATTAATACTGTATTTTGCATATATCACATTTTGCTCACAAAGGCAGGAAGCAGTTTGATAGAATCTGAAAAGTTGTTCAGAAATCCTAAGAAACTGTGTAACTACATGCTTCTGGAGTGCAACCCAGTGGCTGCGCTCCTTCTCCTTCCTCCCTGTAGAATAAGCTTGTGCTGATTCAAGAAACCATTTTAGTCAGACAGACAAAGCCCATTAATCCACAAGATACGTCATTCCCCAAAGAAATAAAGCTTGCTAAGAAATAAATAAAGGGTGAAATGAAAGTTGTTAAGAAAAAACTCTGAACTGTGCTCTATGCACAGGACTGTAGCTTTTTTCTTCCAAGAGATGGATATATCAGAACAATTTTCTACTGCGGAAATGCCCAAGCCAGTTTAAAGTAGGGTATCTGCTAATAGTTACACAGGTTGTATTGACATTATCTACATTAGTGTGTCAATAGACGGGATTAATTAACTGCAATTAAAATGGATGAAGATGAGAATAAGCCTTTTTTAATATCATTAAGTATATATAAAGCCATTAAACTAAAATGTTGCAAAGAAATTCAGGTTACAGACTGCTGATGTGTGTGCTTGATTTCAAGACAAGTAGCCCCTCTCTTACACACACAGACATACACAGACATATGCTGTGCTCCTGGCTTTCCAGAGGTGGGAAAAAAGGAAGTAAATACCACAAACATTGTCTAGAGTTTGTGTCTACCCAAATAAACGTGTGGCAGCTGAATTATCACCAGGTAAATAAAACACTCTCTCCTTGCTTAGGTTCTGGAAACCGATGGCAAGCAGCTGTTTGGCTCATCTCTCCTACCTTTGTGCAGACTCCTGTGGTGGCATCGCACAGCGTCAGGATGGACACGTTCTGGGCCCTGTTCAGCCAGTTTACAGCCACCTTGGTGCTGGTTGCCCATTTCACCATGGTTATGTAGTAGTCCCTGCAAACACAGACACACATAAAACAAATCACGATCCTGACATCCTAATGAATTGCCACATGGCAGAGCAGTCAGAGGCTGCTGCAGGCAAACAGTCCAGAAGAGATCTCTGGTTATTAAGAACGCCACTTCTCGATGTCTCCAGGCTGCCTTATGTATGGATCTCAACCCCTAAAAATGACATTTTTAGGGCTGTTGCAGGTGTTTTATCTGCCACTTCTGAAAGTAATTTTCAAAGAAGAGATAAAGAATCTTTCGAGCTATTCTGCCTCCCAAGAAGGACTGAAATGCCTGGAGCTACAAATTTATGCACAGGTGGAAAAGGAATTGCAAACAATTTCCATTCTGAGCACAGTAACCAGCTGACTCAGAACCGTCACTGCCACTCGTTGGATTCTTTATGCTTATGAAGAGCTAATGGCCTCTAAATATGCCTACTACACACCAAAATATCCCCGAGTGTTGCAGTAAAAGGAAAATAGCGAGAAGGATATAGTTTAGAGAGACACAGGGTTTCTGTAAAGCAGATGCAGCTGGTTGCCATAAAGATGTCTGGAGAGATGTGACAGCTCGCATGGGCAAAACTTCCATCTCACATTCCCTGGATCATCCTCTATTGCTGGACATATTCAGGTTGTGATAATACTTGGAGTAAATCACTAGTGTGAGCTGCAGAGTCCTGTACCCATTATCTTTAGGAAAAGTCCTTTGCAACGGTGAGCAATGGAAACATTTAGGCTGGCCTGGGTTGTAAAAGAGAGGTTCACAACTAAATACACCGATGGTCGCCGTCTCAGAGCCACATTGTGGTGGTACTCACTGATGTTCCTCTCTGCAGCAATTCAGGGCTTGACCACTTTATCTGCAGGGTAAAACTCTGGCTGAGGTGACAAAGCCAGCGATGTTATAATATACTGCTGGGCTGCGCGGGCCAAAGACATCTTTAAATTATAATATGACTTTTCACAGCATACAGTCTATAAAAAATTTATTAGTTCATTTGTTTGCTATAAAATATGTATAAGGGATTGTTGCTCTCATTGGAATTAATGTGCTGTGTCACTGGAGAGTACTTTGCGTTCTGGCGAGTGCTCCTGCAGATACCGAAGAGAAAGGGCAGAAGCGACAAAGACCTGTTTGTCCAGCAAGTAACAACTTGGGAATTGATTTTGTAGTTTTCAGTATTATTTAGTGCCTGAATTTGGCTGGGGAAAAATAACAAGACCTCACCGACTGCATCCACTGCACTAGAAGGGAGGATATTTCCAGGTGAGACAACAGCAGCCTGAAAATGCAATTTCTGGAATAATATTGTAATTCTCCCTTTTATCTGCAACAGCATAGGCCCTAAGAGGGGTGGAGGGGGAAACCAACAAAGCAAAATGAAGCTGTGTAACCATCTCTTCTTTCTCTTTAAAACTAACTGAGCAGCTTCAGTCTCTCCAGAAAAGGAATGTGAAATTAGTACATACTGTATGGCTTGGAGCATTTTTTCTATAAATCAAATTTAGAGTTTGAAGGACATACATTCAATTTTTACATCCCACTCACTGTTTGAACATGGGAGCCACATTTTTTTCTCAGAAACCTTTAATTATTATTTTAGGTCAAATATCATCTTTCCTGTCCACCCCAGAGGTGGGCACAAAGTCTCAATTTCTTTTTGAAATCTCTCCTAGCTATCAAGGCCGTGGATACCCCAGCCAGCAGACAACTATGAATACTTGTATAGTTCATATTCTAGTCTCAAAGTAGTGTGGAGTCTTTAATTTCCTTCACTCCAAATCTCTTTTGTAGGACAACCAAGTTTCATGTTTCCCATTTTGCAGGGGAAAATGAGACAATAAGGTGTGATTCATCTCAGTTTTAAACATCTGCAGCTCCAGCAGCTGCACTGAATGAGCAGTGTCCTGGTTTCTGCAGAGATAGAATTAACTTTCTTTCTCGCAGCTGCCGTAGCGCTGCGTTTGGATTTAGGGTGAGAACTATGTTGGTAACACACTGATGCTTTTAGTAGTGGCCAAGCAGTCAAGGACTTTCCAGCTCCTCACACTGCCCTGCTAATGAGAAGGTGGGGGACATCCAAGAAGCTGAAAGGAGGTACAGGCAGGACAGCTCACCCAAACTGGCCACAGGAATATTCCATACCGTATTATGTCATGGTTCGTATTTAACTGGGGTGTGGGATGGGAGTCTTGTCTGGCATTGACTTTGGGTGGTGAGAAACTGTGCTATTCATCACTTGGTTTGTACATACCATTATTATTATTATTGTTATGATGATCTTCCTTTTTTTGTTTTTTGTCCTATCAAACTGTCTTTATCTCAACCCAGGATTTTTGTCACTTCTATTCTTCTGGTTCTCCGCCCCAAAACTCCTGGAGGGGTGAGTGAGTGAGCAGCTGGGTGGGGCTCAGCCGCCAGCAGGGGCAAAACCATGACAAGCATCCAGTGGAGAGAAATGGGGAAGCAGTGCATTTCCCAACCCCTCTTTGCCTGACCTACCCCTGGTTCTCTAAGGAGCAGATTTGAGATCCTATTTCTTCCCACAGAGCAAAATCTAGACCAGTGGGTACCTGACCAGTTTGGAGAAATCCGTATCAGAGCAGTTTACATCAGCCCACAAGAAAGGAACAGCTTGCCCGAGTTTTGCAATGCACTTTCCCATCCCATTCAAGAATGTACATTAAGAATAAAGTATGACAGCAGCAATAAAGCACTAAACACCACAAAGAACTGACACTGATGCATTATGTGGCCAAGTGACAGGCAGCAGCCCAGGCCACAGTCCCTGGGCCACAGCCAACTCCTGCCTCTCATGCAGACTCGATCTGTATGAGTTTCTCCATTATTTATTTGTTCATGACCTATGCAAGGACCAGTGATGATTTCTGCATTTTTACTTCTCTAATTTGCCACCTGGGATCCAAATATGTGCAAATAAGTTGTATCATTGTCCAATCCTGACCACCTTCTGGCATAACGCCTGGGTTGCAAAGGTTTGCACCTACATAAAAAATGCCTGTCAGGCATGAACTGCCATGATATCTCCCTACCCCTCTGCAATTTCCACCCATTTCTTCCACTTTCTTCTTCACTCCCACAGCATTGGAGAAAATAAGGCAATAATGCTCAGAATGAAATATTTCTAAAAAGAAACATTTAGCAAAATTGCACATTTTATGCAATTATGTTTTGCCATCACCAGATTTGTGCCTTTTTTTTTTTTTTTACTGGAAAAATCCCATTTCTGAGGAAAATTTCTGACTCACTTTAATTCTGAAGAAAAAAAACCCAACATAACCCTGGCGCACATCTCCACTTTATTCTCAGCTTTATTAATCATTCTAAAACACTTTGCTCCAGATAAAAAGAATACATAGAATCACTGCTCTGTCCATGTATCATCTGCATGAACAGATCAAGCACACTGAAATTCTTCAGACAGGACCCGCTCTGCTTGAAGATCCCTATCACCAGCTTCCCCCAGCTTCTCTGAAACTCCCTTCTGTAACTAACTGTACAGTACATCCCTCTTGTCTATTTTAATGAAACGTTATCACACTAATCCTCTCATTTCAGAAAACATATGCATAATGAAAATGCACCCCTATTGCTCTAGCAGCACTATGCATATCATGCCCTAGGGATGGAAATTGCCATGGTTTTGATGAAATATACAGAGACTAATTAATTATGATATATTTTGCATCACTTTGCAATATTGATTGCAACCAAATAAATTACAGCCACCCATAAACACACAGGACAAATTTATTAACAACACTTGGATCTTGCAGTCTGGAGTTATTATCATAATTAAAATGTCTCCAAGTCTCTCTGTTTACAGAGTATGCCAGCCACAGAAAAATGCTGCTGGCCAGGAGATTCAGTTCTGATCCTTTGATGGGGGTACTGTGATCCTGAATTGCTGCCTGTTGTGTATGGCTCTGAGGCTGTTTTTTTTGGAAGAGAAGCATAGTTCTGCCCATTTGGTTCAGTCATAGGTCATATAGCATTTGTTGCATAAATGGATTTGGAGTGACTTATTCAATGAAAACCCGTTCCTAGGCTGACACTAGCTTTCCTAGCAAAGAAAGTCAAGTCCCACCATAAATAATCCCACTGACTTAGTATCCTCTCATCAGATGATGACACAGACTACCCACAGTTCTTGTATATTTACCATGCACAACAAAGGTCACACCTGCATCCTCACCACCCTCCAAGCTGCCCTGTTTCATTAGCTGTATGCTGGACTCCTGTCTTTATTGGCACTGGAATTACATGTTGGATGCTCCTGTAAGAACAAGTGATGTGCCTGGGTAGGATAGCATCAGTGCAGCGTTACATTTGGAGGTGGCACTGCAGAGAAGCAGAGTTTGAGTTCTCTTGGCCTGCCACGAATCTATTTCAGGTTTAAATCAAAGTTACTGAAATCTGGATTGGGATCCTAATCCCCAAGCATGGTAGGGAGGTGCGCCATGTATCATCTACAGCTTCTTCTCTCCCAAACAACATGTTCTTCAATTGCTCACCATCTATAAACGTAGCTCAAGCTTTGACCACATGCTGAAGTCCCAGCCAAACTTTAGAACTCTTACTGAGAGCAGACTTAATCACTCGCTTAATTATAAACAGCTGTCTAAGCAGTCAGCTGAATTGCAGGTCAACTTCTAAAATACAGTTGCACCAAAACCCAAGAAGAGCTTTCCTTTTTATTTTAAATGAAGATTGGGAAACGCATTTGCAGAATGTCCACCTGGTTTCATTCCTGTGTTCGGGTCATGAAGCAGTGAGCTCGTGTTTGCTGCATTATAAAGCTGCCCGGTTTCTGCTTGGCGGTCTTTCATACAGGCTGCAGGCAATATCCCCTTTACACCCCCCATGATTACATGTGAAATGAACGTGTTATGGGTTTGGGGAGACTATGCCAAGTTGCCTAAAAATAACTTTATGCTGAGGTTAGTCTGGGGCACAACTATTTCATGGAAGAAAAGTAATTTTAAATTTTTTAACTAAATTACACACCTTGATAAGAGGAAGAGAAAGGTATTCTAAAGTGATAATCAAAAAAAAGTCAGGGACTCATTAAAATCCCTGACAGAAAAGAGGTCCAGCAACCCAGGGCAACAAAGCACTTACCTCATTCGCTGATCATCTGGGGGAGTCATTTCCAGGTCATGGGTAGGTCCATTCAGGCCAATCACATGCAAAGAAATAGTTGGATTTTCCATTCCAGCCTGGATTTTAAAATAAGAATAAATTACCGTATCTTACACAACACAGAGCAGTTCTGATTTGTTACATCCCCGTGGATTATAAAAACGTTTTCCCATTTTATGGGGTTATGTCCGGGGCTGCTGCAGTTGTTCACAAGAAAACTGCAACCTGGAGTGCGGGGAGAGGTGTGGAGAGGTTGGCAGGCACAACTGAGCCATAATTTTACTTAAGACATCCCTCACCTTGGTTAAAAAAAACAGCTACTTCTCTAAGTGAGTAGAAATACTGGTATTTTATGTATCTTTTGATCAAAGGTTGTCTAACAGAATGGTGGTAGGTAGAGCAAAGTGGAGGTTTGTACTGTAGGAAAGGGCATATCCCCTGCTGAATCACTGCTGCGTGCCACAGAACCCCCACGCGTGGGTGTCTCTCCTGTGAAATTACGGTTCAGTCTGGATGCACATATGAGGTCTTCCTTCGGCAAGCGGTGCATAAAGCGAGACACCCAGAAGAAATGACTGCAGCACAGCGTGCTTCTGCAGCATCTCAGAGCAGAAAACTACAGCACGAACAGCAGCAGCACAGCGATACTGGCAGAGAGCTGCGCTGGTGCTGAGCACCTGCTGCGGGAGTGCTGTATGGGTCTCTGTGGTCACACAGAGGTCGGCTCTTGAGTCTTTTTTGTCTTTCAGCGTTTTCTTTGTAATGCTCAGGCATGTCATGTCTCCAAAGCCATCTCCTCTGACATTAGGCCATCCTGGGTAGTCTGAGGAAGTCCAAACACTATGTTTTCCTTCTCTGTAAAAGGAAATGTCTCTAAATGTAGTGATGCTAGCTTCCAGACTCCCAGCAGCCTTTCTAGCATGGAAGAGCAATTGCTCTTGTGTGAAGCAAGAAGTTTTACATTTTATTTTCATTATTGAGAAAGACTGGTATTTTGGGAGGCTCTTCTCAGTGACAGCAGTGACAGGACAAAGGGTAATGGTTGCAAGCTGGAGCAGAGGAAGTTCCATGCGAATGTAAGGAGGAACTTTTTCACTGTGAGGGTGATGGAACACTGGGACAGGCTGCCCAGAGAGGCTGTGGAATCTCCTTCTCTGAAGACATTCAAACCCTGCCTGGATGCATTCCTGTGTGATTTAGTCTGGGTGATCCTGCTCTGGCAGGGGGGTTGGACTAGGTGATCTTTCGAGGTCCCTTCTAATTCTTAATGTTCTGTGATTCTGTGATATTTGAATCCAAAACATGCAATTTTACCAACACGACTAAAGAGTAATGCAGACCACATTCACCAGAGAGCAGCTGATCTTCCCTGAGATCT